>OX638358.1:37684378-38284378 GCA_951812935.1 Hermaeophaga mercurialis
AAGTTACATTTGAATTAACTATAAATTTAATAACTAAAATTTAAAGAGACTAAAATCATTTTCTTTAGAACATTTTTACAAATTTGGCAACATAGCTTTACGTTATGTGCGTAGTATTTGATGAAAGAGAAGGTCGCAGAAATAAACAACTTTTTAATATTTAGACTCGCGCTTTTGATATCTTTTAAATTCATTCAAACAATAACTAGTTTTCTTTACCAGTAAATTGTAGATAAATAATATATATATATATATATATATCTGACATGCTTTTAACACTTTGTGCTAATAGTGAAATTATTCCTCAGTAAGTCTGGTATTATGTGTTTTCTTTATTTTGGATTACCATTCACTGTTAAGATAGAATGACAGTTTTTACTTATATTATAGATATTCAATTAATTTGAAAAATTATTCATGTAATTATCTATTCATACCGATCCACACGTGTCAGTGGAACAAGCGTAATTAAAAATAAACTTAAAGAGGTATATAAACAATGTTTAAAATGCAAATTTATTTATATAATTAAACAAAGATTTTGAAAATTATAATAATTTTAATTGTTTAAAAATTGTCACCTAAAAACTTTTTATAATTGAGAAATAAAATTCAATAATTCGCGCGTTTCAAAATGAATTATTCTAATGATTCACATTAATATCATGACCTTAAGCCTTTATTTTGCAATTTTGTTATTCAATTTTACATTTACATTTACCTGCATTCCTAAAATAGGTATTGCGCAAGCTCTCGGTTAATTTTTTGTCCAAGTTTACGTCCAAGTTTCAAATTAGAATTCATGCAACTTCGAATTGCATGAAAAATAGTACGGTGTTCATGATCAAAATTTCATAGCTAATTGTTTGAATTCAATTTACGCAAACAGTATGTTGAAACCTGTAGGTATATTTTCTGTTAGAAGTTACTTATTTAATCTGTTGTTTTTACGAAATATAAAATAAAATTGTATAAAAAATAATGAAGGAAATTTTATTTCCTTTCTATACTAGACTAACTGGAGTGTGTCCTTAACGAACTTTGAGGTATTTTTTAAAAATAGATATTTATTGAGAGTAATAAAAGTTTATTACTGCAATATTTTTTCCGTGTTACGTTAATAAATACGAGGTTAGTTCAGAAAGTTCCAAATGAAACCTGAATTACCATGATTACTTTTAATTTCACACCCAACACTAAAATTGTTGAAATAAAACTAATATAAATGTATTTTTATTTAATTAAATGTAACAGAAAAGATTATATTTATACCAAAAATGTAAATAAAGTTTGTCATCCAGATTTTAATATTTACATAAACTATTAACACCTAAGTGTTCTAATCTCTGTAATGTATTCTAATAACAGTCAAAATGAAATTTGATGAATAGTTGTAGATAATGTATAGTATTTGACTCTCATTTGAGGTGCGTGTAAATTAAGTAGTGAGACTGAGTTTTTTTTAAATTTTTTATTCGAATAAGATTACAATTTGATATTATTTCCTTCAAATAATTTTTATAAGAAGCCACACAGCGCTGGAGACTATTCTTCCACTCCTCATAGCACTACTAGAACCGGATACTGGAATATATTTTAACTCGTCGGTTACTGTTTTTTTAACATTTTTTAGTGGTGGAAAAAATATGCCTGAAGGTAATTTTTCAATAATATTCCCCTATATAAAGATTATATTGCGCATATGTTAAGGCAAATCAATAAGCATTATTTGGATGGTCACAGACTTGTCATTACTATTTTTAAATAAACAATTTATGGTCTTTCTTTATTAAAGACCGGGCAATCCAAACACAAGTACTTGAAATAGAAATCCAGATCCAATTGTTGACCCTGAATAACTTCTGAATCAGGATAAAGAACATCCAGATCCAATTGTTAACTCAAACTTTTCGCATCTGCACTTCACATATCAAAAATTAGACGAATGTTTATCTATTTCCAATTCAAATGTTCCCCAATAATTCTAACCATCAACCGATGGTCTATACGCGAAAGATTCCGGTTTCTGATAACATTCCTTGTCACATCAGTAACTGATGATTTCGCTGCTTGGTTCATCTTCAATTGAGTCTCTTCCTTCTGCAAATGCTTTAAAATCCTCTTGGATGGACAAAACACTGTAGTTTTGCAAAAGTTTCCGTTGCCCTTAACCCAAGTCTAAAGCAAAACCTGGTAGTACGTTGTTGTTCGAAATTAGAAATTAGAAAAAATTATTTGATAAAAAAATGCTAATGCGAATCAAATAATTGTAGCAAGTTAAAACTTATACTAAAAGCGTATCACATGTTTATCTGCTGCCCTCCAACTACTACAATTTCAATGTTGTTATAATGGACTCTAAGTTGCCAGTCTCATTAGGACGTACCAGATTAAGAAAAAACTAGAAGGAAATATGGATCAGGACAGGGAATAATAAGAGACCGAGTATGTTACACAAAACCGATAACAAAAACAAATACCGCAACAAAAGTACACCGCGAGGAAGAAGCAGAAGAAGAAGACCAGAGGGAAAAAAGCGATAACCGTTACTCCGAACAACAAGGTAAAAGACAGGTAAGATTCTACTCTCCAGTCCAAAGATTAGAAAACCTTAATATAAGAGGAATAAATGTATGAGAGAATGATGATGATAAGAACTGATCGGATAAAATCAGGGGTACTGGAATGGGTTCTAAGGGTGGTGGAATGGGTTCCATGGATAATGGTATAAATCCAAGGTGGTGGAATGTGGACTTGATTTCAGGGATGGTATGGGTCCTAAGGGTAGTAGAATGGGTTCTAGGGGTATAGTGGAATGGGTCCTAATGTTGATGGAATGGATCCCAGAGATGGCGAAATGAATCCAAGGGTGGTGCAATGGGTTACGTGGATGGTAGACTGGATCCCAGTGATGGTATGGGTTCCAGGGATGGTGGAATGGCTCCCAAGAGTGGTGGAATGGGTTCCGGGGTGGTAGAATGGGTCCCAGAACTAGTGAAAAGAGGCCACGGCTTTTACATCAGTACAGTAAGAAAGGACTAACGTCTAAGACACCCGATTGTGTCTCATTACTTAATTTACACCCCTCGTTTAATGTCAATATTACACTCGGATGCATATATTTTCTTGAAACAAAATAATATTATTTTTACTAGTAGAATAATGAAAATATTATTCCCAATATTGTAGAGAGAAAATACTTGTTATCAGTCTTTTGATAAACTAATTGAGAGTCACAATACATTAACAGTTAGTTATATTAAAAGAGTAGGTGTTGATTAATACAAATTATCGAATACGTGCAGCTATTTAGGATAATATAGTAATTACGATAAATCCTATTTTTAGATTGGGTTTAGTTTGGATATGTTATCTGAAATTAGAATATTTTTAATTTATTTTACACGAAGGAATACAGCAAAAGTTATTCGCAGAAATATGTCAACGGAGTTCCATACATCAGGTAAGAATTTTTAATTAAAATTAGTAGACGACTGATGGTTTCATATATCACTTTTTTCAAATTGCATACTTTTTTAGAAACATAATTTAGAAATATTTGATTTATTATGACTGAAAATTATGTAAAAGAAACCTATCCTATAGTTACCAGCAGATAGAATATGAATATCTTGTGTAATAAAATAATAATGTTTAAAATTAAATTGCATTCGTTAAAACGACGTAATAACATACTTTCTTACCAAACAAAAATCTTCCTAAATAATTATATTTTTATTTATCTCTCTTTATGGTTTGCGACCCAGAATAATTTTGACAGGTGAAAGTTTGTTGGAAGGAGTACAAAATATCTAGCATCGATTTTATTCTATAAAGTACCTTTTGTGGAAGGTAATACTTTATGTGTAGGTGAAACTAGAAGTTACCTAAAAACTAGAAAACCAGAACATGAAAGTGAAAACAGTTTTAAATTCTTACATAAATTTAACTTCAAGATCGTTAGAGTAGTTGCCAATAAATCGAATATACAAAAAAAAAGAGATCACAAGAGATGAGTCAAATTAAAAAGAAAAAAACAATCTAAATAAGGAATAAGACACTTAGAAACTTAGCACAGCATATTTTCATTTGTTCAGCAAATTTTCTCCTTCTTCTTAAACATTTTCTTTTATTTACCCCTTTTCCCATTCTTTTTGTTTTTTTTATCCAACTAAATGTTATATTCGCTTTTAATTTTAATTGTACCTATATTATATTTTTAATTGCCAATTATTTTTGTTTCTTTTTTATAATTAATTTATTTTTCTATAGGCCTTGGTTAGTCTTAGTGTTTCCATTCATTATTATTTTACGATTTTTATACTTATATTTTACATAAAAAATGCTTTAGCTTCTAAGTTTTGTTAAATTTTATTCTTCTTGTATATAAAATAATTTAATGAGTTAATATTAAGACACGATAAAACACAAATAAATAAAAATAATTTTTTTAAAAAAGTTCCTAGCAATAACAAGTGCGATAAAATCAACAAGCAACAATTACATTTTTTTATTGATTATTGTCATACGGCAATTGAATATCAATGTTAAAAATAGTTCAAATTTCCCTATAAATAATGTTAAAGTAAGTCAATATATTATAACTAGGATTAAGTTGACAAAAGAAATCGCCTGTAAGTTTTGATGAAAAATCATTACTTTGCCATGTATCTATCCATTACATAGTAATGCCCTGAAGATAGCTTTATAAAAATCGAAACCTCGGTAACCGCTTCTAACTTTTTTTGGTCCCTTTTTTGAACCCCCTTTTTTTTATGCTACATCACCCTTTAATTGATTAGAAGGTAATCCTTGGAAAAACTAGATGTATAAAAATTACTGAAAAAAATGAATGCAAATGACTCTAAGCAGTACTTTTTAAAATTTGAAATATACTCGTATGTCGCCGTTTTGAAATAAAATAAAAAATCTGGGTATAAAATACAAAAAATTGATTGATTTTAAAAAAAATAGTCATAGAAGAGTTAAAAAACAAAAAAAGAACTTTGAATTTTCCCAATTTATTTTAGCTATAACAATCATTCTTTGATTTGCAATAATTTGACTGTAATTCTCCTGGTATTTTTATTGTTATATTCGAAAATAGTAGAAAAATAAAACATTTTTAAATCAAACCACATAATTTTTATATATTTAAGAAAGAAAGGATAATCAATGGGCTAATTCATTGGGCACTGAAATCTTCCTTATTTTGTAGAAAATAGAGTACGTATAATTTTACTGAAATTTTTGGTAAATGATGTACTTTTTCTAAATTTTCATACGTAGTATAAAGATCTTTTACCTTTTTATAAATGGTGCACATTTTTATGTTAAATTTGCTTTAAAAACTTTATATATAAATTTTAGGATCTTAAGCCTTTTAACCAACCATTTAAATAATTATTATTCTATATGACACATTTTGTATAGATTATGGTCGAAACTTTCAATTTGATTTGAATTTTTCATATGACTGTAGTAACTATATATTACTGTTATCCGTTTTGAATAAGACATAATAAATCAATTAATTGAAAAATGTTAATCACTTCATTTAAATTCTAGTATTTTATTAACTTTTATGGCCAGAATTAAACGTTGAAAATGCCTATATGGCATTTTTTAAACATTTACGTGATATTTGCAGCGTATGATTGTGATGAGTAAAAAACCGACTTTATCCAAACCATACCACTTTTTAATAAGTATTTTACCATCATGGAAATCTGTGTTAATTCCTGAGACTGTTTCAGATAAACCATTAGTGACGCCTTTGAAAAAAGCCACTCGGTTTATGGTAGACTGTTTTAAAGCCGTAGGATGTAATCAAAAGCACGCCCAAATAGTGGCGAACAATTTAATAGAAGCAGATTATCGCGGACATTATAGCCATGGAATGAACAGATTGGGTAATTAATGTTTGGTAAATTGGTAAAAATTTATCCAATACTTGATTAATATATTTAGTAGTGAAGATTAATTGATTTCTGTTTTGTTGAAAATATTTATTTTCCATCATATTTATTAATTTGTTACGTATTTAATGGATCTAATAAAGTAGTTGAAACCTTGGAGGAATCACCACCAAGTTCCCGAGATTAATTCATAATTTATATATTTGCTATTGTTTGTAGAAATGTACGTAAAAGATGTTCAGAATGGACTGACTGATCCTAACGCAGTTATAAGTGTAGATAAGGAAACTGTATCTACGGCAGTTGTTAATGGAAATAACGGTTTTGGAGCAGTAATTGGAGAATCTTGTATGGACCTTGCTATAGAAAAAGCGAAAGCAACAGGAATAGGCATGGTTGTATGTCATCGTAAGTAATTACTTGAAACAATATTGTAATATATGTGGGTGGATACCACTAATTATAATATACATATATGGGGGTTGCTAATTGTAATATATGTGACCGGATAAATTAAATGAAAACAAGGAATGAATTTACAAAACAACTAATTAAATTAACGATTTGGGCAAGGGCCCAGCTCTATAGTGGATAAGCCTGTGATGCGATAACTATAGTTAAGCAGTGTCCAGCGCGGTTAGTAGTTGGATGGGTGACCACCAGCGAACACCGTATGCCTGCAGCGACTAGTAGCATATCACAGCTCGCAGGCACTATACCAATGAGCACGAGGTATAGTGGAGATATGATGCCGTCTTTCGGAGGAAACGTTAAGCGTCGATCCCGAGTCCATGGATGTTGGGCTCGTTAAAGATCCCTACCTCGGGTTGGAATACCTGAGGATTCGGCAAAATTTCCGGTTAGGGGTAGCGTGCTCCCGGCGTCGGTGTTTAGCCTCGGTAGCAGAAATAGGCCGACGTTAAATAAATAAAATAAAAAAAAAAATTAACGATTTGAATTATTAAGAAACAAAAGGTTATCCATAGCAAATGTGATACAAAGGTTCAAATACAACAAAATTAAAAATCAAGCTACAAACAATTTTTTTAAAAACAACAACTAGTTTTGACCATTTAGGTCATCATCAGGTCAAGTAAAAACAGTAAAACAACAATGTTAAATTATAAACAAAAGGAGACTC
Organism: Hermaeophaga mercurialis; assembly: GCA_951812935.1. Taxonomy (NCBI): domain Eukaryota; kingdom Metazoa; phylum Arthropoda; class Insecta; order Coleoptera; family Chrysomelidae; genus Hermaeophaga; species Hermaeophaga mercurialis. Next base: position 37,691,438 of record OX638358.1, read on the forward strand.
TCATAATCTCTTCCAAATTGAACATGAATTAAACAACATTAAATAAATTAAAATTATGCATGTGGTACAACATCAATATAAAGTTACACTTATGGAGATATATTTGGATATACCCCAAAACTTAATATACGGAACACATTTTGATGAGGTTGATATGGTTATAAGATTAACCGAATATCGCGAAAACAACCTTAAAGACAACTCTGTATTAACATTTTTTGACGATATGGGGATCAATCCTATTACAATAAACCAAGGCACATCAGCAGAAATGTCTTTAGATGAAATTTATACCATGTTATGCGATATATTTGTGAATACCAATTAAGATTATTAGAAGAAGAGATGCGTTTACAACGTCAATTGTTAGAAACAAAAGCCAAAGCAGAATAGAAAAACTTCAGCAGGAGAAAGAAAAAGTTTTAGCAGTAGAAAATGAACCTCTACGTTTCTATTTGATGAAATATATTTTTCCCACTTTATCAATGGATTTAGTTGAGGTAACCAAATTAATACCAGAAGACCCTGTTGACTTTTTGGTAGAATATTTATTCAAAGAAAACCCAGAACTAAAAATGTTAGATCCCTCGTATACCCTAGAAGGGAAAAGAATACTGCAGCAGTACGAAGAATAAGTTAAAGCTAAAGTCGATCAAGTCGAAGAGCTTAATTAAATGTTACTGTTTTTCTGGTTCAATTACTATTTTATTAATAAAAATTTTGATAAGTAGTGTTTTTGTTAATAATGTACTTTATGCTCTCGAATTACTTATTTATATTAGATTCCAATCATTATGGTATCGCCGGTATATATTGTCTTCAAGCAATCAAGAAAGGTTTCATAGGCTTCACTTGTTGCAATACTTCTCCTTTCATGGTTCCAACTAGAGCGAAAGATGTAAATATATTTATAAAAATAAAATTTTCCTATTCAAAGCTAATAATACATCATTTATTTGTAGCCTGCTTTAGGAACCAATCCTATTTCTTTGGGAGTTCCTGCACTAGATGGGGATAGCCTTGTTTTGGACATGGCAACTACAGCAGTAGCAGTTGGAAAGGTAAATAATCATTATTCACACTTTCATTTGTTTATAGTCTGTATTAGTTTGGAATACTCAGTATAATTTTTTCAATAGATAGAAGTTGAACGTCGAAAAGGAAACCCCATACCTAAAGGCTGGGCGTTAAATAAAGAAGGACAAGTTGAAACAGATGCTACAGTTGCATACGAATCTGGCAGGCTTCTTCCACTTGGAGGAGAAGAAAACACAGCTGGATTTAAAGGATACGGCTTGGGAATGATGGTAGAAGCATTATGTGGAATTTTATCAGGTATATAAACTGTTTGAAAAAATGTATTAAATTTAGAAAATGAAAATATTTTCTTGTATTTTTAGGCTCGTCTTATGGTCCGAATATTCGAGGCTGGACGCAAAGTGACTCTATAGCTAACTTAGGACAGTGTTTTATAGCCATAGATCCCAAAGTGTTTGCTCCAGGAGTAGAGCAACGAATGTCTGATTTAATGAATTGTATTCGAAATATGGAACCAGTAAGTCTTTTAAAAAATATTTCTCCAAATGATTTATCTAGGGAGACAGAAAATATTAATTTATTAATTCAAATATTGCTGAAATCTTTTTATTGAATAAATATATATTTTATTCAAACTCATTTTTAGGCTAATCCAGATCTACCGGTATTAGTACATGGAGATCCTGAGCGTAATCATATGAAAAAAGTAACCAAAGATGGCGGATTACTATATGTAAAAAACCAACATGAAACTAATCTACGGCTGGCTGAAAAACTAAATGTTGATCCAATGAAATCTGAACCTTTATAATGTCTTATAAATTAATTATTTTTATATGTATAAATGTTTTACGGAATCTTATTTTTATTAAAGTGTATTTATACTTTTGCTTACTAGGTTTTCTACCATAACCACTACTATTTAGAGCAGAAATTGAAATCAAGTTTACAAACATTTTTGACCAGTTCAAGTAATTTCCATCTCCTCTAACTTCTGAATTATTGATGTATTTGATCCTAGATTGAAGGTCTTAATTATTTAGTGACTTTGTTCTAATTTATTTCCAACTTTACTTAAAGTAACCCTTTTATTTTGCTTTATACTTTCGGTTTTTCTTGTATGAACACCATTTATGGAGTACTTAATTTATAAAATTATAATTATTTTGTACACATGTTGAATATTGCAAATATAATACAATTGGGGAAATAAAGAAAAAAGAATTAACTAGAAAGTGAAGTTAAACTATGAATTATTTAATGAGCAAACGAATTATGTATTTCAATACAAAAATATATGTAAATTAATAAACTAAGTTAGTGATATACATTATTTAAACCATTTAAATACAAAATGTCTTTATAATTCTTCTTCTTCAGTCGTTCTCTCATTGCTGAGAATCGTGATCATTAGCAACCTGCGCTGTCAGTGCCCGCCATTGATTTCGATTTTGGGCTTTGTCTATGGATCCATGAAATGAGGTACCGGTGACCCTTTGAATCTGGTCGGTCCATCGGATAGGAGAACGCCCTCTTGATCTTCGTCCCTCTACGTTGCCAGAAACTATTAATCTCTCCAGATTATCCCTTCGTGAAACGTGACCGAAAAAACTCAGAACATTTGCCAGACACACCGACGAGAGTCTATTCTGGATTTTCAACTCTCTGAGAATCGAGTCATTGGTTCTGCGTGCCGTCCACGGGATTCGGAGCATACGTCTCCAGCACCACATCTCGAACGCATCGATGCGTCTTCGATCTGCCGTTTTAATTGTCCACGTTTCAGCCGCGTATCGAAAGATAGAGAATATCAGCGACTGAACTATCTTCATCTTGACAGTTTTTGATATGGAACGGTCTTTCCAGATCCTGGATAATCTGCTCATCGCACTTTTAGCCATTCCTATTCTTCTTCGAATGTCACCCTCGCTTGAACCCGTGTTGCATACATAGGAACCCAGATACACAAAATGGTCCACGGTCTGGAACCTGCGTAAAGCATCTGTCAGCTGTAAAACGTTTGAACGGTCGACAATCATAATTTTTGTTTTTTCTGCATTTATCTTAAGACCACATTTATTGCTCTCGGTCTCGACCCGGTGTAGAAGGTCTAACATTTCCTCTTCCGATGCAGCTAAGAGCGTTGTATCGTCTGCGTATCTCAAGTTTGAAATCTTTTTGCCGGCAATTGAGATTCCTTTGTTCCACTCGTCTAAAGCTTTCCTCATTATATATTCTCCATATATATTAAATAGATCAGGAGAGAGAATACATCCCTGGCGGACTCCTCTGGCAGTTCTAAAAGACGCAGACTGTTGGTTCTCCACTCGTACCTTCGCCTCATTGCACTCGTAAAGGTTTCTGATGAGTGACACTAGGTGTTTAGGCGTTCCCATCTCACGAAGAACGCGCCATAGCATCCTCCAGTTGACACAATCAAAGGCCTTCTGATAGTCCAAGAAACAAATAATCATTGGGGTGTTGTACTCTCGACATTTTTCTATGATCTGACGCAAGTTAAGTATTTGTTCCCTGGTTCCTTTTCCTTTTGCAAAACCCGCTTGTTCTGTCTTTATAATACTAAATATCTATTTTATATGGATTTTATTTTGTTTAATATTAAATGTTTTCATAAAAACTAATAACACAATAGGTAATCCAGAAATACGATAGGATATGTAGTGACTATTATCATTAGGTAATATTTAACTAGGTTCTACTCTCCAGCCCAAAGAGTAGAAAAACCATAAAATAAGAAGAATAAATGTATGAGAGACAGATGAAAACTGATCGGACGAAATCAGGGGTGGTGGAATGGGTTCTAAGGGTAGTGAAATGGGTTCCAGGGATTGTGGAATGAATCCAAGTGTGGTGGAATGGTAGACTGGATCCCAGGGGTAATGATATGGGTTCCAGGGATCGAGGAATGGGTCCCAAGGGTGGTGAAATGGCTTGCAGGAGTTGTAGAATGGGTCCCAGTAGTTGTGCATTGGTACAGTAAGATAGTAGTAACGTGAGAGTCTTATTACTTAATTTAGACTCCTCGTATAATGTCATTATTACACTTATAAATATATTCCCTATATTAATATGACACTTTTTCAAATGTAATTCTTTTTTAGAAATATAATTTAGAAATATTTTACTAATAGTGACTGAAAATTATGTAAAGGAAACCTCTCCTATAGTTACCAGCAGAATGAATTTGAATGTCGTGAGTAATAAAATAATAATGTTTAAAATTAAATTGCATTCATTAAAATGACATAATAACATAATTTCTTAACAGACAAAAAAATCTTGCTAAATAATTATATTTTTATTTATATCTCTTTATGGTTTGCGACTCAGATTACTTTTGAGAGGTGGAAAGGAAGGAGTCCAAAATATCCAGAATCTATTTTATTCTATAAAAAGAATATAAAAGATAAATTAAATTTAAAAAAAAACAATCTAAATAAGGAACTAAAAGATCTTTAGCCAAGCATATTTTTATTTGTTCAGCAAATTTTATTCTACAACTTAAACCCTTTTTTTATTTTTTAACCCTCCTCCCCTTTTCCCATTTTTTTTGTCTTTTTATCCAACAAAATGACTAATTCTTAATTTTAATTATATCTACTTTGCATTTTTAACCCCTTAACCCCTTAATGTGTGCGTCGTGTTTTATGTTGTAATTTTCTCATACGAAAGCTAAGAAGAAAAAGATAAGATAAGATAAGATAAAAATATGTTTTTTTCCAAACAGCAATTCAAAAACAAAGATAAGAAAAAGTCAACGTACGTGCAAGATTGCAATATATGGCTCTTATCTGCAAAGTGAATCAAAATCCAAAATTAAAATTAAAATTTTATTTTGATTTTGTATTTTTTTAATTTTTTTGCCAAAACAAAGTGCTAAAATGTGTTTTCTTAAATAAAAAAATTGATTTTATATTTTCAAAATATCTATGCGTTAAGGGATTAATTGCCAATTATTTTTATTTCTTTTTTAAGTGTCCTGTTTATTCGGTTTTTCTACTTATAAATAAATAATTTATTTTTCTATAGGTTTTGGGTTTTCTTAGTTTCCATTCGTTTTTATTTTAAGATTTTTATACTTACATTTTACATAAAAAAAACTTTACGTACTAGGTTTTATTAAATTTTATTTCTCCTAATTTAATATGAGTTTATTTTGTTTTTGTCTGTTACTTTTCTTATTAATTGTTAATTGAAAAAAAAAATAATTACTTTGTCATGTATCTATTCATTATATTGTAGTATCCTGAGAATGTATTATAAAAACCGAAATGCCTTTACCGTTTCTGATTTTTTTGGGTCCCTTATTTGAACCCCCTCTCCTCTATATTTTTTATGCTGAATCATCCTTTATTTGATTTGGAGATAATTCTTGGAACAACTAGATGTTGAAAAATTACTGAATAAAATTCTCCAGTTGCATATGACTCTAAACCAAAGCAATACTTTTAAAAATTTTAAACGGAATATATGTCGCCGTTTTGAAGAAAAATAAAAAACCTGGGCAAAAAACTGATTTTTAAAAATAGTCACAAAAAAAAATTATGTTTCAGAGTTTGTTTTAAAAGAAAAAAAATATTTATTGCTAAATATAGCTATTATTTAATAGAAAATTTATTTTTAGTGAAATTAATATTTTTTCACAAAAATTACGCTCACAATTCATTTTAGCTTTAACAATTATTCTTTGATTTAGAATGAGATGACCGTAAATCTGCTGGTATTTTTATTGTTATATTCGAAACTAGTAAAAAAATAAAACATTTTTAAATCAAACCACATAATTTTTATATTTTTAAGAAAGAAAGGATTATCAATGGGCTAATTCATTTGACATTGAAATCTTCCTTATTTTGTAGAAAATAGAGTACGTATGATTTTACTGAAATTTTTGGTAAATCGATGTACTTTTTCTGAGTTTTCATACGTAGGAGAAAGATCTTCTACCTTTTTATATATGGTGCACATTTTTATGAAATTCGCTTTAAAAACTTTATATATAAATTTTAGGATCTTAAAATATTTATTATTCTATACGACTCATTCTGTATAGATTATGTTGGTAACTTTCAATTTGTTTTCAATTTTTCATATGACATACGGGCAAAGATCCACTGAAAAAAAATTTTGGAATAAGAAATAATAAATTAATGATAACATTCATTAAGCAATTGGTGAAACGCTTCAAAGGTATTTTTAGAGCGACTTTACAAAAGTCATTTTTGACTACGTATATATGCATCTGTGACAGCTTCTCATAATTTGAAAAATGTCTAATCACCTCAATTAAATTCTAGTATTTTATTAATTTTTATGGCCAGAATTAAACGTTGAAAATGGCAATGTGGCATTTTTTTAAACATTTACGTGATATTTGCAGCGTATGATTGTGATGAGTAAAAAACCGACATTATCCAAACCATACCACTTTTTAATAAGTATTTTACCATCATGGAAATCTATGTTAATTCCTGAGACTGTTTCAGATATACCATTAGTGACGCCATTGAAAGAAGCCACTCGGTTTATGGTAGACTGTTTTAAAGCCGTAGGATGTAATCAAAAGCACGCCCAAATAGTGGCGAACAATTTAATAGAAGCAGATTATCGCGGACATTATAGCCATGGAATGAACAGATTGGGTAAGTAATGTTTGGTAAATTGGTAAAAATTTATTCAATACTTGATTAATATATTTAGTAGTGAAAATTAATTGATTTCTGTTTTGTTGAAAATATTTATTTTCCATCATTTTTATTAATTTGTTACGTATTTAATGGATCTAATAAAGTAATCCCGAGATTAATTCATAAGTTATATATTTGCTATTGTTTGTAGAAATGTACGTAAAAGATGTTCAGAATGGACTGACTGATCCTAACGCAGTTATAAGTGTAGATAAGGAAACTGTATCTACGGCAGTTGTTAATGGAAATAACGGTTTTGGAGCAGTAATTGGAGAATCTTGTATGAACCTTGCTATAGAAAAAGCGAAAGCAACAGGAATAGGCATGGTTGTATGTCATCGTAAGTAATTTGAAACAATATTGTAATATATGTGGGTGGGTACCACTAATTATAATATACATATATGGGGGTTGCTAATTGTAATATATGTGACCGGATAAATTAAATGAAAACAAGGAATGAATTTACAAAACAACTAATTAAATTAACGATTTGAATTATTAAGAAACAAAAGGTTATCCATAGCAAATGTGATACAAAGGTTCAAATCCAACAAAATTCAAAATCAAGCTACAAACAATTTTTTTTAAAACAACGACTAGTTTTGACCATTTAAGGTCATCATCAAGACAAGTAAAAACAGTAAAACCACAATGTTAAATTATAAAAAAAGGAGACTCTCATAACCTCTTCCAAATTGAACATGAATTAAACAACTTTAAATAAATTAAAATAATGCATGTGGTACAACATCAATATAAAGTTATACTTATGGAGATATATTTGGATATACCCCAAAACTTAATATACGGAACACATTTTGATGAGGTTGATATGGTTATAAGATTAACCGAATATCGCGAAAACAACCTTAAAGACAACTCTGTATTAACATTTTTTGACGATATGGGGATCAATCCTATTACAATAAACCAATGTGACCGGATGGTTATGGATATTTATAAATGCATGCATGACAACACACGTGATATTGTGATGGCAATGCCGAGCGGAAGCAAAACCTGTTTCTTATAATAGATTTGTTAACGAAACAAGTTGAATTAATTAGTTGATTAGAAATACCTTTCGTGATGGGTGAAAAACTGCAATTGATTCCCGATTTCGTCTAGCTATCTAATCAGTACTTTGCTTCTATACATTTTTTAAGACTTCCGGTTTATTAAAGGAACTTGGATTTTACAAAATTAATTAATTTCTCAGTTCGGAGAATTATATAATGGGATAACAATCTGAATCCTTTCCAGATGCAGTCAGTTTCTCCAACTTTCCTCAATATTTTATACAATCGTAAAACTCAACCGTGGTGTCATTTGAGACAACTTTTATTTCAGTAATATGCCTTTAAAAATGAAATTTAATGTCTGTTAATTGATTTTGAATTTCTTTGTATATTTTTCTCAAAAAACCCTTGAGAACCCTTTAAAAGATTTATAATTCTCAGGTCAGCTTATTTTTTGAATGAATTTGTAAATTTAAAAATACCTAAGAACTTTTATTGAAATATTCCTAGAAAACAAAAAATACTAGCTTTCAGATTTAACCTTGCTTTTCAGTTAAAATATTTTTAAGTAAAAAGTTCTGAAAATTTCTTAAAGTGCAAATTTTAAAAGCTTTATGAGCTGCTAATATAAAAATTTATCGTGAGTAAACACAGCTTGTACAAAATGAGATAAAAATACATTTCAAAATTAAGAATCTCGTAACACCCAACAATTAAGTAGGAATAGTTAAAGATATTTAGAAAGAGAGTAAATTATTTGCGATTGGTTCAAACACACCAAAACCATCGAAACCAAGAATATAGCTTACAACCAATCAAAAATAGTGAGTTTTACAATTGACATCTAGCTTCAAATAAGTTGACATTGCCAAAATCTGAAACGTTTTAAGATGCCGAATAAAACCAGTGACTTAAAACCTCTAAAAGCCCTAATTCTCGGACCACCAGCTTCGGGAAAGACCAAGATTTCTGAGAGGCTCTGTAGGCATTATGGTGCTCATTATGTTAATGTTGGGGTAATGATTAATGAGACTTTGCATGAGCTAAGAGAAACTATAGAAAAAGCTAGAGACAAGATACTATTGAAACAAATAACGAAAGCTAAGCGCAAAGAAATGGAAGGTGAAGTTGGGGAAGATGATCGAGAAGAAGAACTTGAAGAAGAAGAATTAGATGACGATCTTAATGATATGAACATTGAAGACTGTCAAGAGCAAATAAAGTTTATTACAAATGCGTTGGAACATAGTGAAAATAATAAACTGCCAGATAATATGGTTATTCGTTTAATGAAAAACTTTTTGTTGAAAGATATTTGTCAGACTCGTGGTTACATTCTGGATGGTTATCCTAAAACCATGGAACAAGCAACTGAACTTTTTGGTCTACTTAGAGGAAAAACAGAAGCTACTGAAGACCTTAATTTAGAAGTTTCTGTAGCAGGAGAAGGTGCTACTCATTCTCCATCAGGAGCTGTTTTACAGGATGAAGGCCTTATGATTTTACCAGACTTTGTTGTTAGTTTCGAAGCTAGTGATGACTTTCTTTGTCAAAGAGTAATGAAGTTACCCCAAAAGTTAATATACGGAACACATTTTGATGAAGTTGGTATGGTTAGAAGATTAACCGAATATCGCGAAAACAATCTTGAAGACATCTCGGTATTAAAATTTTTTGACGACATGGGGATAAATCCTATTATAATAAATTTAATAAACGAGGAGACAGCAGCAGAAATGTCTTTAGATGAAATTTATAACATGTTATGTGCTATATTTGGTGAGCCAATTCCTGGTTTTGGTTTAACACCTGAAGAAGAAGAGGCTATTCGGAAATTAGAATTGGAACAATTAAGATTATTAGAAGAAGAGGTGCGTTTAGAACGCCAATTATTGGAAACGAAAGCCAAAGCAGAATATGAAGAAAAAATGGAAAAATGGAATGAAACTTTAGAAAAACTTCAGCTAGAGGAAGAAAAAGTTTTAGCAGCGCAAAGTGAACCTCTACGTTTTTATTTAATGAAATATATTTTTCCCACTTTATCAAAGGGTTTGGTTGAGGTAGCCAAAGTAAAACCAGAAGACCCTGTGGATTTTTTGGCAGAATATTTATTTAAAGAAAACCCAGAAGGAAAAATGTTTGATCCCTCGTATACTCGCGAAGGGGAGAGAATACTGCAGCAGTACGAAGAAGAAGTTAAACCTGAAGTCGATCAAGTCGAAGAGCTTAAATAAATGTTACTGTTTTTCTGGTTTAATTACTATTATATTAATAAAAATTTTGATAAAAAATATTACTGAATGTTTTATGTGAAAATAGTTGAATTGATTGCGGTATAGAAAATATGTGTGGGGATCCAGGTTTTCCGAGGGAAATTTTCTGTTTTATTTTTTCGTTCGTGAAGTTAAATGTTGTTTTTGTTACTTTATGCACTCGAATTATTTATTTATTTTAGACTCGAATCATTATGGTATTGCCGCTATGTATACTGTCCAAGCAATCAAAAAGGGTTTCATCGGCTTCACTTGTTCGAATACTTCGCCTTTCATGGTTCCAACTAGAGCGAAAGATGTAAATATATTTATAAAAAAAATTATCCTATTCAGAGCTAGTAATACATAATTTATTTGTAGGCTGCTTTAGGAACCAATCCAATTTCTTTGGGAGTTCCTGCACTAGATGGAGACAACTTTGTTTTGGACATGGCAACTACAGCAGTAGCAGTTGGAAAGGTGAATAATCATTATTCACACTTTCATTTGTGTATAGTCTGTATTAGTTTGGAATACTCAGTATCATTTTTTCAGTAGATAGAAGTTCAACGTCGAAAAGGAGAGCCCATACCTAAAGGCTGGGCGTTAAATAAAGAAGGACAAGTTGAAACAGATGCTACAGTTGCACGCCAAGCTGGTAGACTCCTTCCACTAGGAGGAGAAGAGAAATCCGGTGGATTTAAAGGATTCGGCTTGGGAATGATGGTGGAATCATTATGTGGAATTTTATCAGGTACATAAACTGTTTGAAAGAATGTATTAAATTTTAAAAGTGAAAATGTTTTCTTGTATTTGTAGGGTCGTCTTATGGTCCGAATATTCGAGGCTGGACGAAAAGTGACTCTGTAGCTAACTTAGGACACTGTTTTATAGCCATAAATCCCAAAGTATTTGCTCCTGGAGTCGAACAACGAATGTCTGATTTGATGAATTGTATTCGAAGTATGGAACCAGTAAGTTTTTAAAAAAATATTTCTCTTCTGTAGTTAATCTAACTTAATAATAATCCAAATGAATTATCTAGCGAGGCAGAAAATATTAATTTATTAAACTGAATATTATTGGAATATTTTTCTTGAAAAAAGTTTATCTTATACATTTTTAGGCAAATCCAAATCTACCGGTAGTAGTACATGGAGATGCTGAGCGTAATCATATGAAAAAAGTAGCCAAAGATGGCGGATTACTATATGTAAAAAACCAACATGAAACTAATCTACAGCTGGCTGAAAAATTAAATGTTGCTCCAATGAAATCTAAACCTTTATAATGTCTTAAAAATTAATTATTTTTAAATGTTCGAAGAAAACTTATATTTATTAAAGTGTATTTATACTTTTACTAGATTTACTATATTTAGAGTAGACATTGGAATCAATTTAGCAAGCATTTTTGACAACTTCAAGTAATTTCCATCTCTAACTTATGAACTATTGATCGAGATTAAAGGAGACTTAATTATGTAGTGACTTTGTTCTAATTTATTTCACACTTTACTTAAAGGAGCCCTTTTTCTTCGCTTTCTACTTTCGGTATTTCTTGTATATACTTTACCAATAACATTCTGATTATGAAAAATATAAATTTCGGTATATGTCAAATAAGTATAATTTATCTATTTCATATTTATGAATAACTTCCACAAAGTAAGAGTTGAAACAATTAATTCAATAACATTCTGTTACCCTCGTTATTTTCCTCAATATATCGATTGTTACTATATGATGGATTTTTTAGGCATAGTTCAATATATCTCGGTTTGGGTTTTTTTATTTTCACCAAAGTAATATTTTGATACTTAGTTGTTTATTAAATATGTACCTTAATAAAGCACATAGTAAGCAGTACCTAGACTGTATCTTCCTACTTAATTGTTTTGCAAGTTTCTCATTGTTTTTGATTTTTTGTTGTCCTGCAGTTCAACTTAAGATCAGTTTGTTCTACGTAATTTGTTTAGCTTAGCAGACTTTATATGATCTTATTAGTTAATATCTTTGAATGATATTTGTGACTATTGGGTTAAATCTCTCTTGTTATCAACTTCCTTGCGCAGTCATTGCCTTTGCCTGGAAGATAATGTTTGCCTACTCAAGACTGATTTCTATCCTCTCAGGGACCCTTTAAATTTCTAGAACAAATTAATTCTTCTCTATTCATCAATATAGCAGTTAAGATTTGCTTTTACTAGAGGTATTAAGTCTGAGTTCTTTCCTCCTCTTCCATTTTAACTACTTACCTACTGTTTTGCAGTGCTGTTCCAAGTACAGGAAGAAAGTACTTGAGTACACAGTACGAGTACTTTTTAAAGGAACTACTCAAATACCAAGTACAATTAAATGTAATCAATCATTCGAATACTTTTAGAAGTATTGAGTACTAAACTCTAATGGGGTTCTACAATTTTGAATATACGTAAAGCTCTTTGGGTCATGCTAATTAAAAGTGCCTTGAGATTGAAGCTCCTTAAAAAGGACACCTTCACCATACCGCAGCACAGCCCTTGAACATGAGGTAATAAAAGGTTAATAAAAATATGCAGCAGACGGCAATATCTACAATCTCGTAGATGGTGTAGAACGAGCTCTCTCCTCCATAAAGGCGCGAATAAGTGTGTAAGAGTTTAAGTTAAAGGATTTTCAAGTTTTAATAGAAAATGCTATGTGAAAATCGCGAAACTTTGGGCGTTTTAATATAACTAAAAACACTTTGGAATACTGTGGAAACATAGATAAGTACATTTTACCTTTTTCATGTTTATTATGGATAGTTTCTACAAAGTAAGAGTTGAAAGAATTAATTTAATTAAACTAATAAATTCTCCTGCTGATGTTTTGCTAATAAAATTGGCAAGAATCACATGAAAACAAAAACATTTCTTGGTATTTGTTCACAATGCAAATAAATTTTTATTTATTCTTAGAATGGTGGGAATCCACAAAAAAATTCAAATTGGGTTTACAAAAATATTTATTAAACTGAGGAGTATACATTTTTCGTGATATTAAATAAATAATATTCCAAATTTACCTATTTATTAGAATAGAATAAATATTAATATATACAAAAAAATTTAAATGAGTGCTTCCACAAATATTGACTTTCTTTCAGTCATGCGAGTAAAGATCTTTATAAGGCAGTGAAATATTGTTGCATTTCGCTTTTTTATATTCAACTCAGTTTCTAGGAGGTCATCAGAATCCGAGTCTTCCAAGTTTCTTTATCAAAGATCCTGGGTTCGCCACTGGGTTCGAATTTCTGACAAGCAGGGGAATTATTGTCGTTAGATTTGATATTTTTCTTCTCAAATTATTCAACTAAGGTGTAAAAGTAGATAAATCAGTTACACTAAAAATGTCTTCAGACATATCTACGACGATAAATAGACTCCTGGTAAACAAATTCTTCCCATTATTAGGTGGTATGCGCGTATCAAGTTGTATAATTGTGTTTTCCAGTGTGTCAGTTGTTAAGTTTAACAATTTATTATATATGCAATATTTTGAAAAGGCGGTCTAACTTAAAGTCCAAAATAAATGATGATCGTCCATCTATTTTACGTTGACCACACCGTCATGTAAGTTGGTTAATTACTTGACAGGGGCAAATGATGCGATAACTATAGTCAAGCAGCGTCCAGCGTGGTTAGTAGTTCGATGGGTGACCACCAGCGGACACCGTCGTAATATGCCCGTACAGCCTGCAGCGACTAGTAGCATATCACAGCTCGCAGGCACTGGGTATAGTGGAGATATGCCGTCTTTCGGAGGAGACGTTAAACTGTCGGTCCCGAGTCAATGGATGTTGGGATCTTTAAAGATCCCTACTTCGGGTTGGAATACCAGAGGATTCGGCAAAATATCCGGTTAGGGGTAGCGTGCTCTCGGCGCCTGTGATTAGCCCTGGTAGCCGACGTTAAATAAATTAAAAAAAATAAAGTGGCGAACTCAGGATCTTTGATGAAGAAACGGATTCCATCGACCCATTTCCTAGCAATAACTTGTTCTAAGACTATAATGTTTTGATGATTCCGAAGAAACTGAGGTTAATATAAATAAGCGCCCTCGCAAGAAAAGAATGTCAATTACCTCCGATGTGCCAGTTCCTTCGAAAATACAAAATATTGTTTAGTATATTTGTCTTCATAGTTAAAGTAAAATACTAAATCGTTTGTGTGTATGAACAAACGTTAGCTTGCCATTTAATTAAAAACAGAAGACTGGCATTCACAGAACTGTTACCCCTTTCCTTAAATCAGCTCAGACATATCTCATTCTCAAATCAACCCACTTTCAGACCCCGAATAATTTTATACTTAATAATTTTACCTCAAAATATTAGATAATTACACCAGTTGCATCCATATTTTTAACATCCAAAAGTGTGGTAGTAGAGGTCGAAACTTTAGCTATATCCTTTTTATTGTAGACTTTTTGTGCGAGCTAAAACATCCCACCAGTGGTGCCGCCGGTCAGTAATTCTGGTTAATGAACATAACGAAGACCAAGTTAAACAAACTGCTATTAAGGAAGACTTCAATAAACTTCCAGTGTAGACGGTTGACAATTTTAACTGAATTACTTACTGAAAAAAAGAGATGTATTATTTCAATATTTTCATCTAGTATACCCCGTAATTATCGCTACAGCCGTTAATGTCAAATTAAAAATGAACTGAGTCAACACTTCAGTAATCACTAACAAATAAGAATTTAGGTTGAGTGTAAATATTATGTAGATTATTTAAGAAGATTGAAAAATTCTTGACAGCCAAATTTCACAAAAATTGCAAAAATGGTTTTCTATTTTTCGGATCTATTGCTCTATACAAAAATAAGAAGAACTTCTTATGAAACGATTTTAAAGCGGAAGGAGAATGGCGTTTTTTTGCCACAGCACATGGTGAACGTCCTTACAATGGACAATTTAGTAAAGAAATTGGCAATTCGTACCAGTTTGCATAGATCTCATGAAAAGCAAATCCAAACACCACTACAACTTTTCGAATGAATTTTGAACAAATTAAAATAAAAACTTTAAATTAGATTCTTTTTCTTTTTACCTATATAATATATAAAGTTGCTTATCATATGAAATGAATGATATAAAATTGTACTTATACTAAGTTTCTATTCTAGCTCAATTAGGAAAGATTGTATAGCAATCTAAATAATTGCTGTTCACTATTTGAATCCCTAATTATCAGAAATTTCCTGAGATGATGCTGCTGAAAACGTTCCGGTGAACCAAGAAATTGATGCATGTCCTGAGGGAAACGACCTCAACGTATCCGACAAAAAGTATTTACTGTATTTTGGATTCATACATGTGAATATCTCGACGTATTAATTTGGTGTGCAAATTCAAGCTTTGTCCGGTTGACAGACATCAAAGAAATGAGGTCTGTGTTCTCCAATTAGAATTTTTGCAATTTCTGTTGACGTTCATAAGGAATGCAATCTTTCAAGCGAAAGGCTGAAGTTGAGAAAAAATTTGGTGTTGAAATATACAATACTGTTCATTTTATGTCTGAAATAGTTGGATTCGGTGAAACTTACATGACAAGTGATTTTACAAATAAAATGGTAACTATGGTAAAAGTCTGATACTAGATAGAAAAATAATAATCTATTGGGGTGGGTGGTTCAGTGGTAGAGCCGCGAGGTGGTGATCGAAAGGTCCCAGGTTCGAATCGCGACAGGGGCGAGAATTATTCTGATTCGAGTACAATTCAGAAATTGATTTCCTAATTTGACTACAAGTTTGAAAGTCGGTTTTCGCCCCTAACGGTAATTCCCAGTCCAGCAGTCACTGTTGACTTCAAATTAACAGTGCTGTTCCTAAAGTGGCGCCGATAAACAGTATCAAACCCAACATAGAACACGAAGGGTAATAACACCCAGAGGTTGATGCCACACACAAAAAAAAAATTGTTGTAAAATTATTAAACTCTTCTGAATTTAAATCGATTTTTTTGCATTATAGGGAGGTTCATGATTGGTATTAGTTTGGACCTCCTGTTAAATTTTATAGATAATGAATTGTTATTTTATCAGTATTTTCTGTCTAGTTTTAATGACCATAGGGCACATTACCCTAAAAATCTATTTAAAAATATTTTGCAATTATTTAAAACAAAAATAAATTAATTCCATTTCGTTGTAATTCGTTCATTCACTTTTGGTCATATACATGAAGGTTCATTAATTTTGTCAGTATTTTAGCAATTCTGAAGGTTAATGCAATTAGATTAATTTTTTAAGGTAATTAGAATGAAACAAATTAGTGTTTACATCAACAATTTGATAAAGATAACTAAATATTGAAAACAATATAGTACGTCTATTAGTTACGTGATAAATTTCATGTTTCAAGTAAGGAACTGAGTAAATATATATCTTATGTGTTATATCATAAATGATGTTAAAAAATTATAAAGTTGTAATTAAATATAAAGTAGAAAGAGTTATCTTTATTAACATTAAACCATAATGATCTAAATAAATTTCTGTAGTAACGTTTTTATTGAACAATTAAATATGTTACATAAAACCAATATTGAAATTAATCTACCTATTTATAATAAAGTGTATTTCTACTTTTACTAGTTTTACTAGATTTTCTGTCACAATTACTATTATTACACAATTTTGATTTGTTTTTTTTTAATATTGATTACCAATTCGGGTTAGAGTAGAAATTAAAATCTATTTAGGAAATGTTTTTGATTAAATCTGTACAGGCTTTGTTCTAATCTACTCCACTACGAACTTTACTTAAAGTAGCCCTTTTACTTAGCTTTCTACCTTCGGTTTTTCTTGTATGGATTGATAAAACATACCAGTGTTAGAGCTTGGCACATATATTGGCCGTTTCTTCATTCCTGTTAAAACCTAGAAAAGCTTTTCTCTCCCGGAACAACCTTGTTAGTGTATATACTTAACACACAATGTTCTGATACCGTCGATATTTTCCTAATTTGATCAATATGTCCATTCTAACTTTATGTGATGGACTTTTTAGGAATAGTTCAAGATGTGTCTGTCATTTTAGGGTGTTTTTCCACCAAAGTAATACTTTGACACTCGGTTGTTGTATCAAATAATGCATCTTCCTACTTATTTATTTAGCAAGTTTTTCATTGTTTTTGATTCCTTGTTATCCTGTAATACAGTTCTACCTAGTTTGTTTAGCTAACCGGATTTTATATCTTCTTATGAGTTAATTAATATCTTTTAATGTTGTTAGTGACTATCAGGTTAAATCCCTCTTATTATCAACATCCCTGCACAACCATTGCCCTTACCTGGAAGAAAATGTTTACCTAGGTCAAGATGGATTTCTATCCTCTCAGGAGCCCTCTAAATTTATAGGTCAATGTTCTAATTTTTCTCTAGCTATGAATGTAGCAGTTAAGATTTGCTTTTACTAGAGATCTTAAGTATCAGTTATCTTTTCCTTACATCTTAACCACCTATCTACAGCTTTGCAGAGCTATTCCAAGTACAGAAAAAAGTACTTGAGAAAAGAGTACTTGAGTATAGACTACAAGTGTTTTTTATAAGATTTACTCCATAACCAAGTAAAAGTACATGGAATCATGTATTCGTATACTTTTAGAAGTATTGGGTACAAAATACTAATAGTCTTCTACAATTGTGAATAGCTGCTGATTTAATTAATTACTTTATTCTAGTTGTTGGAAAAATTTAAAAACGTTATTCCTTCTCAAAATTGAGCGAAGTGTAGAGAAAATTAAAAAATCGAAGCTACCCCTTATTCTGCATAATATAAATTATCAGAATATCACATGTATATTAGTATGAAAGGGTAGTAGAAAGTTTTTAATTTTCTCTTATATTATTCTAATTCTCACAATACTATTTCCTTATACTTAATGTCATAGATTATTACTAATACAAATATAAATCTGATTCTGAATTTTTATATATATCTTTAGTTATTTAAGAGTATTTGAATATCCATAAATGTATTATGAAGTTGTATTATGTCTAAAATGCCTGCAAGTACAAGTAGAATTAAAGTATTGAACTCTTGGGTTGAGTACAGAGTAAGTGAAAAGTACTTAAACCACACTGCCCGAGAATTTTAACTCAAATAACGCAAAGTTCTGTAAAACCAAACGATAATTCTAAATCGACGAATATCACAGCCATTAATTCTAAAGGGTTTTACTGATGAATGCGCCGTTTTTAAAATCTAGAACTGATTAAAAATTAAACTAACAATAACTGATCGTGCTGGTGTTTTCCTAATAAAATTGGCAAGAATCACATGAAAACAAAAAGATCTTTGTGTTTGTTCAACATGAAAATAAATTTTTATTTATTCTTAGAATGGAAGTGAATCCACAAAAAAATTCAAATTGTACTTACAAAAATATTTATTAAACTTTAGTCATATTAAATGTTATTCTAAATTTATCTATTTACTAAAATAGAATACATATCTTTTATAAAAACATTACTATTTACAAAAATATATACACAAAAATTTAAACAAAATGAGTGCTTTTACATTCACTTTCTTTCAGTCATGTGATTAAAGAAATATGTATTACGTGGTGCTTATTTATATTCACCTCAGTTTTTTCGGCGTTTCTTCATCAAAGATCCTGAATGGGATTGTCAGATACTGAAACCTACGTACACTTGAATATTACTAAAACGCTTTGGAAGACTGTGGAAATTCAAGATAGTATTTTTCATCTTTCCATATTTATTTAAAAAGTACTTGAGTACAGAGTACAAGTATTTTTTATAGAAAGTACAAGTACAAGTAATCAAGTATTCGAATACTTTTAAAAGTATTGAGTACTAAATACCTACTAATGGGGTTCTACAATTTAAATAATTAATTCTAGTTGTTGGAAAAATTTAACGTTTACGTTATATATTATAAGTTAAACAAAAATAAATGATCTGATTCTGATTTTTTACACACTACATATTTAGGAGTATTTGAATATCCATAAAAGTACTTGTGTACTTGTTTTATGCTGCAAGTACAAGTGCTATCAAAGTATTTTACTCTTAGACTGAGATTAAACTAAAAATAGTCGTGCTGGTGTTTTGCTAATAAAATTGGCAAGAATCACATGAAAACATTGTTCACAATGCAAATAAATTTTTATTTAATCTTAGAATGACAGTGAATACACAAAAAAATAAAAAATCAAATGCTGACAAAAATATTTATTAAACTGACAAGTATAAATTTGTAGTAATATTAAATAAATATTATTCTAAATTTATCTATTTACTAGATTAGAACAGAGTAGTTTTATAAAAACATTTCTATTTACAAAAATTTATAAAAACAATTTAAATAAAAAGAGTGCTTCTACAATTACTGACTTTCTTTCAGTAATGTAAATAAAAAAATATTATTGTTGCGCTTATTTATATTCACCTCAGTTTCTTTGGCATCGTCAGAATCTGAATCTTCTGACTAGCTACTGCTAGAAAATGGATCGATGGAATCGGTTTCTTCATCAAATATCCTGAGTTCGCCACTTGGTCAAGTATTTAACCAATTTACGTGACAACGTTTCGCATGTAAAGTCGATGGGAGACAATTGGCATTTCTTTTAGGTTCTAAGTATTTCTTTTTCAAATTAGTGCACATATAGTAAATAATTAAACTTAGAACTGACAAACTAGTGATCGCAGTTACAGAACATGATACACGCATATCTTGTATTAATGAAAAGAATTTCCTTACCAGGAGTGCACCTATCGTCGTACATATGTCTGAAGACATTTTTAGTGTAATTGATTTATCTCACTAAAGCAATTTTGAACTGTAAAATGTTTAAGACAACAAGAATATCAAATCTGACGACAATATTTACAGTCCTTGTCAGAATATTCCTCCCATTAACCCTAACCCATTGGTTAATTCAAAACCTTTGACGAAGAAACTTGGAAAATGCCCATTCCTTCGAAAGTGCAAAAAAATATTGTTGCGAGTTTAGTACATTTGATTTCACAGATAAAGTAAAATATAAATCGTTTAGGGTGTATGACCAAAAGATAACTTAGGATTTAACTGAAAATAGAGGACTAGCATTGACAGATCTGTTTCAATTTTTAGATAAAAAATATGAACATAATTTAATGCTGTAATACGTCAAACTTGCTTTAAATCATCTCTTACATATCTAATTCTTAGTTCAGCTCATTTGCATACCCGCAGTGTAATTTTATACTTAATAATTTTTTCATAAAATATTAAATAATTACACTAGTTGCATCTTTATTTTTAACACCCAAAAGTGTCGTAGAAGAGGTCGAAACTTTAGCTATATCCGTTTTATTGTAGACTTTTTTGTGAACTAATTTTATAGTGTAAAGAGCTCATAAAATTCTTAAAGTTGTGCCAGCTAAAACATCCCACCAGTGGTGCCGCCGGTCGGTGATTCTGGTCAATGAACATAGCAAAGACCAAGTTAAACAAACTGCTATTAAAAAAGGCTTCAATAATCTTCCAGTGTGGACGGTTGACAATTTTGACTGAATTACATACTGAAAAATAATTTATTATTTTTAGTAGGTATTATTTCATTATTTCTATTTGCTACTGATGTTAACATTAAATTAAACATTAACAGAGTCAACAATTCAATATTCACTGATATATATGATTTTAAGTTGACTGTTAATATTATGTAGAATATTCAAGTTATTTAAGAAGTTTGTTTAAAATTATTTTAAAATATTAAAATACATTTTACTAAGTTCATTACAAGAAAAGACTAAATGACGGGTTGATGTTTTTGCC
Organism: Hermaeophaga mercurialis; assembly: GCA_951812935.1. Classification (NCBI taxonomy): domain Eukaryota; kingdom Metazoa; phylum Arthropoda; class Insecta; order Coleoptera; family Chrysomelidae; genus Hermaeophaga; species Hermaeophaga mercurialis. The sequence goes on from OX638358.1 coordinate 37,712,278, forward strand.
TAGTATGAGAATTTTCAAAATATGTATATTTTATATTGTTTTTAATTTTAGTTTTATTTTTCAAAATACATTTATTTTAATTTTAATTTAGACTTATAATCGCATCTATTCAGAAAAAGGTCGTTCGATGTAAATTGGACATAAAAAACGACCATTTGGATTCTCACCATCTCACATTTTCTTGATAATTGGGACATTTGTGGTAATAAATTTGTTATAGGTGTACTATTGGTATGACCTTATAAAAAAATGACATTTTACTGATATATAACTGCTGAGTTACTTAGCTGTGAAGTTCTCATCACGAACAGCAATTGTTTGGATTGCTCTAGAAGCTTTCCTAATTGATACGTGGAATAATTACCATTTTACAGCATTTTTATTAAGATAAAAAAATTGATAATTTTAGACGTTTCAAATTAATTCCATGAATAATTTGTATTGTTGTAAATTATACAAAAAAATATAAGTTTGATTGTTAAAAATATTTAAGTTTGTAGTTCCATTTCTATTAATTCAAGTCTATATTCATGTCAATATAACAATGTTAGTATGAGCATAACTCACCAATACTGCGACAGATGGTAGACAGCAAATTTATAAACAACGCCTCGCGAAATTGCTTTTTAACCCATCATCTAATAATTGCAACATGGTAACTCCGAAGGACTGAGAAAGAAAATCTAAAATAATCTAAATTCGTTGTCACCTGTAATTTTTCTTAAAATTACACTGGAAAAGCCAATAGGTCACAATCCATTCCTATGTTTTATATTTCAAAGAAAAAAGCAGTTGAACCTTCCTGACAGCCAAATTTCAAAAATTTCTAAGAAGATTCTGTTTTTGAGACGGATCTGCTGCCCTATACAAAAACAAAAAAATCTTGAACCTCTGCCTTTATGACAAGATTTTAAAGCGGAAGGAGAATAGCACTTTTTTGCCACACCACATGATGAAGGTCCTTGGAACACACTAGGGAGATTCTTTAAAGATTCTTTAAATTGGCAACTCGTAGCATTTTGCAAAGACCTCATGGAAACCAAATCCCAACCTCACTACAACTTTTTGAATGGACAGTAGGAAAAGTTACCAAAATAAACATTGCATAATTCAACCCAAGAACATTGTGTTGAAATAAAATGCTTCCTGAAAAACTGCTTTTATCAAGCACTGTTTATCAAAAGAACGAATCAATAACATCAAAAACATTTCAATGGATTCAGATTCTTATAAAAAGAAAGTGTCAAAATTTATTGATAACTTAAATTGGCAGACATATCATGGTACATTATTATTGTTTATTAAGCAAACAGGAGGCTCAGAAATGTTTTACAGAAAAATGAAGTAAAAATATTTTTTCTTCATCCAACTAGGCACTCGGTATTCTACTCTAGGAAATTATGTTCTACTTGAAAGTGGTGATATGTGTTAAATAAATGAATCGTTTTTTATTATCTTTACCTATATAATGTAGCATATCACACGTAATGGGGTAAAAAATGCTGTAAAATAATACTTATGGCGAGAAATATGCTGTAAAATGGTACTTATTCGAGGTTTCTAGATTAATTAGGAAAACTTCTGTAGCAATCTAAACAAATGGCTTTCACTGTTTTACGTTTATATATTTTAGTAAAATTTCATTTTTTTTAATGCTATACCAATATGATCTGTGCTAAAGATGATGAGGTTTAGATCCTGTGTTGAGCTGATGTAAAATGACTCCAAACTAAAGATTGTAATGGGGACACCGTATACAGTAATTTATTTTCGTTTAAAAATTTAATAGTCTACCCTATAGTAGAGTTATAGAAAAAATATTCACGAATTTAATGAAAAAAATTTGTTATTATAATAAAAGTTTTAGTTGTGTCTCATTAACAAACATTTTAAAATACCTTAAATTTTCCTAGAAATATTCCATTCAGTTAGAACATTTTAAAATCACTAACTTTACCAAGAAGCACGATTTCAAAATGCACACATTTTTTATGGTGTTAAATGTTTAATTTTACGTAGACTACAGATAAAATCATTTGATTAAAGATTCATATAAAATTAAATGAAACGTTATCAATCAACTAAAATTATAGTTAAATACAACACAAATTTCAGAAAAGAAATAGTATTAGATACAAGTAAACAAGGAAGCATTGAAAAAAAGGCTGTTTAACATTTACTTAATAATAAGCTCTGGCTCTAAAGTATTTAAGGATTTCAGAATAAAATATGTAGTATATGTTTAGTAGATCTTCATAATGTAAAAGCAGCGACCTTAGGCCTTAGCCATATGTAAATATAGAGGCAATCTACTTTTGATATTAAAGGAATAGACTTAAGAGACCACATGCGGTAGCGTGTACTTTAAACTTAATGTGCTGAAATAGTTTGGAGTAATCTTTTATTTTAGTGAATAAACCATAGCGTTCAAAGTGACAAAATGGAATGTAAAAAGATAACATGTTTTAGACTTTGTAGTACATATTCTGGTTTGAAGTAAATAAAAGGTACTTACTGCTGAAAACGTTCCGGTGAACCAAGAAATTGATGCATGTCCTGAGGGAAACGACCTCGACGTATCCGACAAAAAGTATTTATTGTATTTTGGATTCATACATGTGAATGTCTCGACGTATTCATTTGGTGTGCAAATTTAAGCTTTGTCCAGTTGACAGACATCAAAAAAGTGAGGTCTGTGTTCTCCAATTATAATTTTTGCAACTTCTATTAATCTTCATAAGGAATGCAATCTTTCAAGCGAAAGGCTGAAGTTTGAGAAAAAATTTGGTGTTGAAATATACAAAACTGTTCATTTTATGTCCAAAATGGTTGGTTTGGGTGATACTTACATGACAAATGATTTTACAAATAAAATGGTAACTATGGTAAAACTCTCATACTAGATAGAAAAATAATAATTAATTGGGGTGGGTGGTTTGGTTGTAGAGCCGCCAGGTGATGATCGAAAGTTCCCCGGTTCGAATCGCGACAGGTGCCATAATTTTTATGATTCGATTACAATTTAGAAATTTCTACTTTTACTAAAGATTTATTAGATATTCTGCCATAATTACTAGTATTGCACAATTTTCATTTGTTTCTTGCAAAGATTGATTACAAATTCGTATTTGAATATAAATTGGAATCTATTCAGCAAATATTTTTTACTAATTCAAGTAATTTTGATCCCCTTTAACTTCTTAACTATTTATATCAATGACCCTAAATTAGACTTAATTATGTAGTGACTGTTCTAATTCACTTCGAACTTTACTTAAAGCAGCCCTTTTACTTCGCCTTCTACTTTCGGTTTTTCTTGCATGGAATGATAAAACGTACTATTGTTAAAGCTTCGTACTGGCAAAAATACATATATCAGCGGCTTCTTCGTTCCTCCTAAAACCTAGAAGAGCTGTTCTCAGCCAAATCAATCTTGTTTGTGTGTTTAGTTAACTTTTAATAAATGTGTCTATTTTCACATTATGTGATGGACTTTTTAAGAATAGTTCAACATCTGCCTGTCGTTTTAAGGGTTCCATCAACTTAATACTGTAACAATTGGTTGTTTATCAAATATTGAATACACACCTTGATGGGGCATTTAGCAAGGAAGGTTATACCTTGGTCTGCATCTTGCTACATAATTGTTTGACAAGTTTCTCATTGTTTTTAATTCCTTGTTGTCCTGCAATACAGTTCTTTAAGGTCAGTTTGTTCTACCTAGTTTGTTTACCTTAGCAGATTTTATATCTTCTTATGAATTAATATCTTGTATGCTGTTTGTGATTATCAGGTTAAATTCCTCTAGTTATCAACTACCCTGCGCACTCATTGCCTTTGCCTGAAAGACAATGTTTGCCTACCTAAGATGGATTTCTATCCTCTCAGTGAACCCTTTAAATTTCTGGATCAAACTGTTAATTCTTCTCTATCCATCTATGTAGGAGTTAAGAATTTATTTTACTAGAGTTAAATTTCAGTTGTTTCCTCCTTTTCCATTTTATCCACATACATACCGTTTTGCAGAGCTGTTTTGAATACAGGAAGAAAGTACTTGAATACACGGTACAAGTACTTTTTATAGAAAGTACTCAAATACCAAGTACAAGTAAATGTAATCCAGTATTCGAATATTTTTAGAAGTATTGATTACTAAACTCTAATGGGATTCTACAATTATGAAAACCTACTAATTTAAGTATTTTATTCCAGTTGTTGGAAAAATTCAAAGGTTATTTATTCCTTATCAAAGTTGGGCGAAGTGAAGAGAAAATTAAAAAATTACATTTAGTCCACAGTCTGCACAATATAAATTCTCACAAGATCACATGGAAATTAATATGAGAAGCTAATACATTTATAATTTTCCCTCACTTTATTCTAATTCTGATAATGCGCAAAGTTCTCTAAAAGCAAACGAATATGACAGCCATTGAATCTAAATAGTTTTACTGATGAACGTCCTGTTTTTAGAAATAAGTTAATTTTATTTATAATTTCTTATAGCTCACACCTTAGAGTTTAAAACTGATTATCTAATTAAACTATAAATTCTCGTGCTGGCGTTTTGATAATAAAATGGCAAAAATCACATGAAAACAAAAACAGATTACTTAGTGTTTGTTCACAATGCAAATAAATTTTTATTTATTCTTAAAATGGTAGTGAATCCACAAAAAATTCAAATTGTGCTTACAAAAATATTTATTAAACCGAGGAGTATAAATTTGTAGTCATATTAAATAAATAATATTCTAAATTTATAAATTTACTAGAATAGAATACAGATGTTTTATAAAAACATCTCTATTTACAAAAATATATACAAAAAATTTAAATAAAATGAGTGCTTCCACAAATATTGACTTTCTTTCAGTCATGTGAGTAAAGATAAGATTTTTATAAGGCGGTGAAATATTATTGCGTGGCGCTTATTTATATTCACCTCAGTTTTTTGGCAATCATCAAAATCTGAGTCTTCAGTTTCTTCATCAAAGGTCCTAGGTTCGTCGCTGGGTTCGAATTAATAGGAAGAATTTTTTTCTGACAACGAGTGTTCCAATTATCAGATTTGATATTTTGGTTGTCTCAAATTATTTAACTACAGTGTAAAATTACTTTAGTGAGATAAATCAGTTACAGTATAAAAATGTCTTTAGACATATCTACGACGATAGGTAGACTCTTGGCAAGCACATTTCTTTCCATTATTACATGATATGTGGGAATCAAGTTGTGTAACTGCATTTACCAGTTTGTTAGTTTTAAGTATAACAATTTACTATATGTGCATTATATTGAAAAGGAGATACTTAAAACCTGAAAGAAGTGCCAATGGTCCCCTATCGATTTTACATGAGGAACCTCGTCACGTAAGTTGGATAAATACTGGACTAAGTGGCGAATCCAGCATCTTTGATGAAGAAATTGATTCCATCGACCCATTTCCTAGCAGAGCTCGTTAGAAGATTAAGATTCTGATGAGTTCGAAGAAACTGAGGTGAATATAAATAAGCGCCAAGAAACGAAAAGAAAGTAAAGTACATTTGAATGCCTCATTTCTTCAAAAATACAAAGAATTATTGTTGCGTGTTTAGTACATTCGATTTCACAAATAAAGTAAAATACTAAATCGTTTATGGAGTATGACCAAAAGTTAGCTTGTGATTTAATTAAAAATAGAAGACTAGCATTGACAGAACTGATTCAATTTTTACATAAAAATATTTACATACTTTAATACTGTATTACGTACCAACTTTCCTTAAATTAGTTCATACATATCTTATTCTCAATTCAAGTCACTTTCATACGTACAATTTGATATCACAAAATATTAGATAATTACACTAGTTGCATCTTTATTTTTAACATCCAAAAGTGTGGTAGTAGAGGTCGAAACTTTAGCTATATCCGTTTTATTGTAGACTTTTTTGTGAACTAATTTTATAGTGTAAAGAGCTCCTAAAATTCCTAAAGTTGTCCCAGCTAAAACATCCCACCAGTGGTGCCGCCGGTCGGTGATTCTGGTCAATGAACATAACAGAGACCAAGTTAAACAAACTGCTATTAAAAAAGGTTTCAATAATCTTCCAGTGTGGACGGTTGACAATTTTGACTGAATTACATACTGAAAAAAAAAAATATATATTTTTAGTATTATTTCAATATTTACATTTAGTATACCACAAAATTGTTGACGCTGCTGTTAACATTAAAATAAATGTTAACACACTCAACATTTCAATATTATGTAGATTATTCTACTCGTAATTTAAGATGTTTATTTAAAATCATTTTTGAATTATTTTATACATGAACAAATTCTAATAAATAACAAAACTGTTATTCATAAAATAAATGACAGGTTGATTTATTTTAATTTGCATTTAGATTTATAATCGCTCCTAATTATTTCATATCAATTCAATACAAAAAAAATACCATTTTCATCCTCATCATCGCAGATTTTTTATATGGATAATAGTAAAAATAACTAACGTAGACATTGCATATTCAACTCAAGATTATGTTAAATTAAAATGTTTGGTGAAAAATCGCTTTCATCAAGTACTCTCTAGCAAAGGGACTCATCAGTACCCTGAGTGCATTCCCAAAAATTTTGGTGCAAAAATTTCCTATGGACTCAGAATCTTGTAAAATGTCTTGATAAAATTAAATTAGCAGACATATCAGGGCACATTATTGTTGTTTATGAAGCAAACTGGAGGCTCAGAAATATTTTACAGCAAAAAAAGAACTTGATGAAATAAAAATAACTTTCCTTCATCCAGTTGGCCCCTCTACATTCTACTGGAAAAAATTGTGTTCTACTTGAAAGTGATATGTGTCAACTAAACTAAGTGTCATCACACTTAAAATCATAAAAAAGTCCTACTGCTTAATAGTAAGTTTTACTGTGGATTTATTAGTCGAATCTTTATTCACGTGAATGTTTATGTTTATTTTCATGGAAATATCAATCAAGTAGTGTTGTATTAATTAATAAAAAATGGTGTATTTCTCCCACGTTTCTAACTTAATTAAAAAAGTTTCTGCAGCAATCTAAATAATTGCCGTTCACAATTTTTTGTTCCACTTGTGAGAAAGTATACCTGTGCCAAATTTCAAGAAAATCTGAGATGATGAAGTTTACAACCTGTATTGAGTTGATGTGGAAAAGAGTGTACTGGGAACACCGTATACAGTAATTTATTTTCATTTGAAAATGTAACGGTTTACCCTGTAGTAAATTTTCTAGAAAAACTATTTAAGAATTTAATGCAAAAAATTAGTTACAGTAGTAAAAGTCTGGTTGTGATTTCATAACTGACTCATTAACAAACATTTTTTAAATACCTTAAATTTTCCTAGAAATATTCGATTCAGTTAAAATATTTTAAAATCACTGACTTTAACAAGAAGCACGATTTCATATAGTACATTTTTTTGCTATTAAATAAATTTTTATTTTACACTGAATACAGATAAAATAAATTGACTAAAATATGTCGTCTAAAGTTAAATGAAACGATACCAATCAGCTAAAATTACAATTCAATACCACACAAATTTCATAGTAGAAGTAGGTATTAAATAAAAGAAAATGTTGAAAGAAAGTCATTTTACATTTATATAACATGCTCTGGTTCTAAAATAAGTATATGTTTGATAGATTGTGATAATGTAAAAACAGCTACCTTAACGAATGCCCCACCCATAAATATCGAAGCAATCCACTTTTTGATATTACAGGATTATTACTGAGTAGACTTAAGAGATCACATGCGGTAGTGTATACTTTAAACTGAATGTACTAATAGTTTGAAGTAATCTTTTAATTTAGTAAATAAGTCATACCGATCAAATAGATGAACAAAACGTAAATGTAAAAAGATAACATGTTGTAGACCTTTCAGTATTCTGGTTTGAAGTAAATAATAGGTACTTACTGCTGAAAACGTTCCGGTGAACCAAGAAATTGATGCATGTCCTGAGGGAAACGACCTCGACGTATCCGATAAAAAGTATTTACTGTATTTTGGATTCATACATGTGAATGTCTCGACATATTCATTTGGTGTGCAAATTAAAGCTTTGTCCGGTTGACAGACATCAAAGAAATGAGGTCTGTGTTCTCCAATTATAATTTTTGCAATTTCGGTTAACAAAAGTACTAAAATACATCCAGTGGCACATTCCTTATAGTAGTACCAGATTTCTCGGGCGTCGATGTTTTTGAAACTTCGTTTAGATACGACATCTGTCACTAATAATATTATGAGAGGTAGAAAAAGGCAGCCTAGTCCTAGAGTTAATGGTGAAATAACTTCGCCCTTAAATTTGAAGGATATCTGCGGATCTTGGCAGTAAAAACCTTGTTGGTTTGCGGGTATGTATCCAAACTCCAAAAGCACGAGTAGAGAAAGAACTGGAATAAAAAAATATGTACGTTGAAAAAATAAATAAAAGCGTATATTAATTAAAGCCTAAATTTTTGTGATAACTTACACACATAAAATCTGTTGATCCTCATAAGGAATGCCACTTTTCAAGCGAAAGACTGAAGTTGAGAAAAAATTTGGTGTTAAAATATATACTGATCATTTTATATACAAAATGGTTGAGTCGGGTGACACTTATATGACAAATGATTTTACAAATAAAATGGTAACTATGGTAAAAGTCTTTTCACAATATCATATTTAAACAAAAAAATCATAAAGATCGTAAAAGGTGTCCTTGTAAAATGCATATTATTTTTTAATAAATTGATTCTCATACTACCTAGAAAAATAATCATGTTGTAGAATTACCAAACCGGTCTGAATTTAATTAGATTTTATTGCATTGTAGGAAGGTACACAGTTGGTATTATTTTCGGGCCCCGTTAAATTTTATAGATAACAGTTATTTTATCGTCGTTTCCTGTCTAGCCATAATGATAATAGGGTACATTACCCTTAACATCCACATAAAATATTTTGCAATTAATTAAGACAAAAATAAGTTACTCCATTTCGTTATAATTGGTTTATTAAGTTTTAGTCATATTTTAACTAAAAATCTTATCTCCCTTTATTTATTTTTTAACAACGATGTAAGTAAAAGTTCCGTATAGGTACTGGCAGGGTCGTATTAAGCCTGTGAAAGGTCCTAAACAATTATCATTTGTAGAAAATGTCTTACAATTTATATAAAATACCTCCCTTCATAAACAATTCAATTCTTAAAATTAGAAATGAGACATAAGAAAGTGCGTGGCCTCAGTCACCGCATCTGTTTCAATCCTTTTTTAAAAATGAAAATTAAATGCGGGTTTTAATTTAATTGAAGATCTCACTAATTTAGCCGGGGCCCTGAACATGTGCTTAGTTTATTTATGCGTTAATCCTGCCCTGGGTACAGGTTATTGATTGATTTCAAATTAATTTTGTCAGTATTTTGTTAATTCTCAAGGATAAGGCAATTATATTAATTCTCTAAGGCAATTAGTTTAAACAAATTAGTGTTTACAAGAACAGTTACCTAAACGTTCAAAAAATATAGCAAGTCTATTGCTTATGCGATAAATAACATCATTTGATTGATTAATAAAAAGAGTATTAACTAAGTTAGTAGGTACCTTTTGTGTTAATCATAAATGATGTTAGAAAAGTATAAAGTTGTAATTAAAGATAAGGTAGAATAGATTAGCTTTATTGAAATGAAATGATTCTGACCTTAATAAATTTCTCTTTAACCTATTCTAGTTACATAATGTTAAATTTTAGTTTTGAATATTTATAGTAAACTATTAAAGAGTATATTATCAGTATAACAAAAACATATACCATACCAACTTAAATTTTAAAATATTCGTTGTATTTTTAACCTCAACGATTAAAATAATTGGAAGACACTACTTTACTAAAATGCGTTTCAAAACAAAGTTTTCTGTGCATAAAAATGAAGTTATGATAAATAAAACATGGGGTAAATTATACATTACTAAGACTATATGAATAATTATTTTTCAGCTAGTACACTGAAATAATGGAAAATTAAATTAAAAACATAAATAAATAATGTGGCAAACTTTGAATGGACTATCGTAGTACCTTAATTACTTTATTATTTATTTTAGAATACCCTATTACCTAACGAAATAGGAATATCTTGAAAATAACTACAATCACTTGGCATTCGCAAACAACAGTTATCAATCATTTAGAATAATCGGACTAGTATCACTAATTTAAACTTTGCCAACACTCATAAGCATTGTTTTTATCATACTACGTCACTGTTTACTCACTGATAAAGAATTATTAATTTCAACGTCACACCAATGAGAAATCTACATTGAATGAATGTCTCAACAATGCCGTAATGAGTAATCGTGAAAAAATGGGACTTTTCGACTAAAAGTACTAGTACTAGCAATAAAACAATCAGCTGACAACTATAGATATAATATGTTGACTACTTACCAAATATAATAAGGAAGGAGTTCGAAACGACTGGTAGCGTAATCCTCCTACCAAGTCTTATTTTGTGGGACTGCTTGGTTTGTTGAGTTTTGGCGGAACCTGCCGATGTCGGTATATCGACTCGCACTATTGGTGAGTGTGTTCGGTCAGAGGGCGCAGTGTTCACGTTCATCATTCCTTTGTTATCCTGAAAAGAACAGGATCTTTCAAAACATTTTTCCTGCGATAGCGCATTTTCACGCTGCGAACTATTTATATTATAGTTTGTGTTTGTAGTGGTTACTAGGAAACCAGAAATAATAGTACTAGGAAAAATATTCCTGGCTACTGCGTGACTGTAAAATCTACGGAAAGGGGAGAATACGAGGGTTGCTATTTATGTATTGAGAATAGAAAGAACAAATAAATGAACTTATTCAAAAATATATTTATTGCTTTTCAAAATATTCGCATTTAAGCTTTATACACTTTTGCATGCGATTGAACCACCCTTCAAAACACTTTGTTCAGTCAAAAGATAATTAATAGCTCTAAAACATGGTTTTTGAAGGACTCAACCGCTTCTTCGGGCGATGAAAATCGGTGTCCACGCAGTTTATCTTTAATTTGTGGGAACAAGAAGAAGTCATTAGGTGCCAAGTCGGGGCTGTAAGGCGGATGACCCATCAATTTGATCTTTTGTGTGCCGGAATACTCGCTTATTTCACTTGATGTGTGTGAGCTCGCATTATCGTGATGCAAAATGATTCGTCGTTTTGGATTGGTTTCTCTCAATTTACCGAAAACTTCTGGTAAGCAAATGGTCGTATACCACGCTGAATTAACGGTCTTATAATTTTCGAGAGCCACAGTTGCCACATGACCGGTTTTCGTGAAGAAACACGCCACCTTTTGCTTCTTAACACTTAGAGGAAGAGTAACTTTTGTTGGCTGTTCTTCACGTTGAAACACCCAAACTGCCGATTGGCCTTTTCATTCTGGCTCATATGCATAAATCTACGACTCGTCACCTGTGAGGATGCTGTAAACGGCTTTGTATGCACCACAATTGTATTGGTTAATAATTTTACGGCACCAATCGACACAAGCCTTTTTTTGAGCATCTGTCAACAAATGTGGAATCCAACCCGCAGACAGCTTCGGAACACCCAAATGTTCGTGCAAAATCTTATGTATGATGGTCATACTAATGCTTAAACGTGCCTCGATTTCACGGTATATCTCATGACGATCTTCTTTAGAGCATCGATGTTTTCTGGCACAACGACCGATTTTGGACGACCTTCTTTAACTTCGTCCGTGAGCGAACTACGGCCACGTTTGAATTGAGTGTACCAGCGACATACACAGGCTTTGGATGGTGCTTCATCGCCAAAAGTTGAATTAATTTGATTGATGCACTGTTCTTGAGGTACACCACGTCGAAAGTCATAATAAATCATATCTCGAAAATGTTCGCGAGTTAATTCCATTTTTTAGCCGAGTTGATATTTTCAACTTACTGTAAACAACACAAATAGTACTCGCACGTCAAAACGTTCTAAGTACGTGTACTGCCAAAAATGTCAAACTTTAAGATGGCAATGACATATTTCACCTTGCAACACTGGTGGTGCCAGTTCTCAGTACATAAATATCAACTCTCGTAATTTAGAATTACGCTTTAGAATGGGATTTAGTGACAGAAAATATTTTTTTTAATAAAATTGAGGGGGTGAAGAATTACGCTTGCCTCCCGGTACTACGCCATTGCATATTCTGTTGTGCTCTGTACATTATACAGATATGCTGATTGTCTTGGCATAAAGCTAGAGCCTATATACCAACAAACTTCATATCCGTACGAGATATACAATATGTCTATTAGATTTCTGAGCATAGAGTTTTGTATGTTTAAATTACTACCCAATGGAGACAAAGAACAGAGAAGATAAGTGGGTCGTGTCATGCTTTGGCTTAGTAATATTTTTTTTTTATTTCACTCAGGTGGTAATTAACACGTGTTCCATTCTCACAAACCACTAATTCTCTGAAATTAAATAGGCATGCTTTATGTACACAATTAATACATATGTACAACTTTTTAAGAAAAGTGAAGTTTTAGTTTTGCGGAACGGATGTTTTATAGTTTGAGACATTTTTATACAAGGTAGGTCAAATTTAAAAAATCTTGGGAAACTGATTATTTATGCGGCTATGAATGAGTATAACTTACGTACTACAAAAAAGTTCTTCAAATTCTAATTATCACTGTTTTGTATTTACTTGTCACCACACCAAATTCAATTACATTTACTGATATATATTGAGCCTAAAAGGTTTTTACATTTTTTTTATTGACTTATTGCTCAATAAGACTGATAAGATATAAAGATTAAATATAATTTGATTAATTATTCTAACGTTTTTTAATTTACATTAAACATTTTAACTGTAACATCATCAAAGGCTCTTACAGAGATGGTAGAATTTTTTCTCTCCAGCAAGTAATAATGTGAAAGATATACGATATAATTATCTTCAAATTTCACGATTTTCCAAAACTTTTTAAATATTCTTATGATAACTGTTTCACAAGATTACAAGAAATTGACAGCCATTTCACCCATAGATTTGACTTTTATTATAACTATTCTAACCAATAACATTCTTTAGTTAATATTATATATTTAGTCCTGAAGATAATTTAAAGTAGAAAATCCCAGATTTACTTGTTCGTTTAGTATTTCATGTTGAGGATAGCCTACATGACTCTTTATTTCAATTTCTTCCACAAAAAGCAGTTCTTGCTTCGTAACGCATAATGAAGAATTTCCATTGTTGTTTTTATTATTTTGTTAAGTGTAGGTTTCGGTTGAGGTACAAAGAGGTATTTTGCGTAATGTGACTTATCTCATTGTTTTAAATTATAAACTCGCAAGTGTTCGCTATCTCTGATTTCAAAATTTCTAAGAGTCTGGCCGATATAGATAGCATTGCAATCCAGGAAATGTATGGTATTTCCAATATTGATGCACAGCGACTAATCGTATACGGTTCGTTCGCGTGGAAATAAATTCTTATAGCATGTAGCTTCTTTATACATGAAATTATTAATATCTCCTTGTAGTATTTTCAGTACACAATACGCCAAACGAACACTTAATAAAATAATAGAAAAAACAATGGAAGTCCTTCATATATGCGATTAGCAGCAAAAATGTGATTTTTTGAAAAAAATTGAAATAAAAACACATCTACAATATTCTATATATAGTACTAAACGAACAAATGAATTTGGGAAGTTCATCTTTTTTAGATAACCTCCTGGACCAAATATATAATATTAACCAAATGTTTTTGAAAATAAAGAATATTATTGGTTAGAACATTTTTAATATAAAAGCAAGTCTGTACGTATAATGTCTGCCAATTTCTTGCAATCTCATCTGGCGATACCAAAAGGTGAAATAATTGTCATAAAAATATTCAAGAAGTTTTGGAAAATCGGGAAGTTTTGAGATTAATATATTTTATCATTTATATTTATAATGGATAGATTACAAAAATTAAGGGTAAAAACAATCATTATGAGTACCAGTATGGTATACAATTGTATCAAGAAAAGTCGTACTTAAGCCCTTGGAACTTTACATCCGCACATGTTTGGTAGGTTTGACACCTTGACTGAAACTTACAAGAAGAAAGTAAATGGGCATATCACAAATGAAGATGATCACAACAGTAAACGTTAAAAAAAAGGCAAAGGTAATAGATACATGTTGATCTCGATATTCATTTAGTTTCATGCTTTTCATTTTTCCATTTTAATTGATTAAAAGATCAAACCTTAGGACACTTTCACTTTATCTACACTGTCAACAAAAGTGATATTGGTACAGTTTTGTCTGGTGCAAACATTCTATAACCTTGTCTAACGCTAAAAAATGTATTGAACAAGAACTAAAGCTAATACTAAATTAACACCAACGATAATTAAGCTTAAGCTAAAATTTATCTTTAACTTTCACAGTAGCAGAGAAGTGAATACAAGCTTATAGCTTACCAAGTGTTTTTATATAAAATTCACAAAAGGATAATTGATCAGACTAATATCTCCGCAAATACAAAATTTTTTAAGTGGTTTTTTATAAAATTATTTTTGTGTAATTGTGAAAACTAATTTAATTTATTTTTGTGTTGATATTAGTTAGATGCGTTATTTTTCTCGAACCCTGTATAAAGTATTTAGTGCCGCAATGAACTAGTATTTCTTTTAACAACATAAGCATAACAAACATATTCCAATACTACAGATTATCAAAAAGTTATTTCTGTTATCAGTATTAAAATTACTTACGATTAGTTTATCAGACTCGCACATTTCGGGATACTCTTCAAGCACAGTATCTATATTATTAATGTTTTTCCTTACATTTTCTATTTTTTTAAAATGAATTATTATCGTTGAATTCATTGCCTTGGAGTGACATATACAAATACGTAGTAATAATTTTGAAACAAATTAATCTTATCACTATTTAATCTACGAATATCTAGGTCTCTCTATTACTTATTTACGTCGAGCCCAGCTATATAACATCCGTTGCAGGTACATACAGATTTTTAGTTAATAAATAGTTTCAGATAACTAACTAAAATACATTTTAAATATTAAGATTTTAGGATAACCATGCAGGTTATTGTAGACTCCAAAAGGAGATATTCTGGACAATGGAGGTTACATACTCTGTACTGCCAATAGTGTGGGGAGGAGGAAGAAACCTTTTAATGATTTTTGGAGTTGCTGCAAAGTTTATCCACATTTAAAAAGAGAAATCTTTGAGTCGAGCAGATGGAAGTTGAGGACCTACGGGGTAATTTATGGTAGAACATCATAAGGAGATCATTAGAAAGACTATATAGTCATAATGAGATAAACTTTAAAATAGCTTTCTGATCTAAGTTCCTATATTTTTTTATTTAGAACTTAACAGAAGGTGTTACAACTTGCGAACAAAATAATGAAATTACAAAAGCAAACCAATTAATGTATATCAATTATCATCAAGAGGAATTACGAGAGTAGTAACTAAGCTTTTCCTTATAAATTGAACACCTCTTAGATGATTAAGGTGTCTGATGATTTCCAAAACATGCCCAGCTTTCATAATTTAAATTTGAAGTACTTCACATAATTCAACAATAATAAAAATGAAAGATTTAAAATTTGTTATATATGTTCATAATATAAATCAGGTTGCTCAATGATATATACCTTAAACCATAATGATTGTTTCTATCCTTTGTGAAATGTATCAATTATAAATATAAAAGATAAAATACAATCATTTTAAAATTCTAAGATATTTTAAAACTTTTATTCCTTTGACAATTGCAAAAACCAAAAATCCTAAATTAAAAAATCAGGTGTTTAAAAGTCAAATTGTCCGAATTTTAATGATATTTATATTATCCCGACCCTTAGAGATTTCCAAATCAGATAGAGTGAACACTTACGAGTTTATAAATTAAAACAACCAGATAAGTCAAATTATACAGAACACTTCATTGACACTAAACGCCAACCTACACTTGACAAAATAATAGAAACAAATATGAGATAAACAAAAACTTTTTTTTAAAGAATTTGAAATAAAGACACATCATCATCATCATCAAGTACTAAACGAACAAATAAATCTGGTAAGTTAACCAAATGTTTCAGAAAATGAAGATTATTGGATTGAACATTTATAATAAAAAATCAAGTTTGGATGACAAATACCTGTCAATTTCTTATAATCTTATGTGACAATGCCAAAAACATTAGTAAAACAATTATCATAAGAATATTTTTATATTTTATCTTTTACATTTACATCCGGAAATCCTAAGAAATCTGCAGTTGAGAGGGTTACTACAAATTGGAATATTAACAAATATTTTTTATTTTCAAATTTTTGGTTTAATCTGGGGTCATTTTCGAAGGGAGATGTATTTTTTAAATATTTATTAAAATACATTTTTTTATAGTAAGGTGACGTTCTTAAAAGTCCGTCCCATTTTGGAATAATTTAAGCTAACAAATAAACCATCATTTGTTTGAGACAAGAAAATATTTTCAATATATTGAACAGTATTGGTAGACAAACATATTTTAATTATTAATCTCTTAATAACCAACCGGTAAAATTACCTTCCTTTGTAGAGTATTTTTTGAAGCACTAAAATTCAAATCCTTCCCACTATGTTTTAATTTATAAAAATGGACGTGATGTTACATCCCACTATTAACTAATTTATTTGCAATTATTTAGACACTAATTAATTGAACCAACTTCAACTCCCTACTACGTTAGATAAAATAATATTTCTCCGCATTTTTACTAATTATACTATTAAAATAAACCAATTCAATGAACAGTAAAATAAAGTATAACAAATTACTCCGACTGTAAAGAAAATTGACTTAGGTAAAACCCAAATTAAAATTCAACAATTGTACCTACAGCGCAGTGTACATTTATTCATATTTTACATTTAAACAATTGAATGTATTTATAAATATAATTAATTAATTAATTAAGATAAACCTGACCTCTGAGGAATCCGTTTTTGAGTTTGTTTCCATTGTAGTTGTTTTAAATCTCTAACCAAAAAGCACTAAAAGCACAGCAGCAAATCTGTATATTTCCTCCATGAAACCCGACACACAAATGGCCAATTAGCAACTCTGTATTATAGTTGAGTAGAGGATGTATATATTTAAACTCTTATAAAGGGTTAAATATAAAATTATTTGTTTAGAGTTTCAATTTTATTAGTGTATAGGTTGATGTTGGTGTATTATTGACGACGATAAAGATTGTCCTGATGTATACACATAAAAAAATATCAACGGGATATCCGTATGACTTCCATGAGTAAGTAATGAAAAGAATATAAAAAGTTTAAATAAAATTAGAGATAAAAATATGGTTTGTAAATACAGTTATTTTATCAAAACTTCTTTTCGATTTTTTTTAAACTCGTCCCAGGGAAGTTACTACACTTTCTGTACATATTTTTATTCAAAGAAAAATCCAACTGTTTTGATTAATTTGGAAAGTTATTGTCTTCTTTATTAAGCGTTATATTTCGTTTCTAAAGGCTTTTTTATTATATAAATTTTGCTTTTCTTTCTATTTTCGGTTAATGTGATTCACAGCCGTGAACTTTGGAGCTACTGTGTTACTAATACTCCTATTTTTGTTTTTATTTCCTTTATATTCTACCTACTATTTTCAAAGTCCTTAGTAATTTTCTTGAATACTGTGTTGCTTTATTTGTGTTTGAGACTACTTTATATTTTCCAACTCAATTGTTTCAATAAACAACGAGTCTCAGGATGAAATTTGAAATTTTGAGCCAATATCCCTAAATAGAACAAGCTTGAACTGTAGAAGAGTCAAAAGTGAAGGTATTGGAGATAAAACTTATATAAAATTCAATTAAATTGATAATTTAGAAAAAAAACTATATTTAAAAAAAGGTTAAATCTCAACTCTTCAATAATACTTTATGACAAAAAGGAAGATGCACATGAAAGGTTGATTAGTTTCTCAAAAAATGCTCGAGAAGAAAATTAACACCAAAATTTATAAACTAAAAGAAGAATATATTTTGAAAAATCATAGAATTTTAAGATAGGTATAAATTATCTTTTACATGTATAGAAGAAAAAATGAATGCTGTAGTTCTATTATAACTAAAAACTTTTTTTTTTTTATAAAATTCATCATCTTCTATCTTACAGAATGGCTTAAAATAGCATTATAAATAATTATATAAAACTATTTATTTGTACTACTTTTATTTGTTAAATCTTAAACTGTCAATTGCAGCAACTTCTGCAGCTAAGTTTATATGTAAATAAAATATACACTAAAGAAAAATATCCCTAGTCAAAACTAGACTCAAAATGATTCGATTTCAGCAAAAAAATGAAATCATTTGTTTCAATTAAATAAAAACACTCACCTTAATTTCATTCTTACTGAAATATTCTTGAAGTTTAATATAATTAAGCGGAAGACTAGGCGAATTTCTAAACGGAACATTGAGCGAATTTAAAATTGGAAGCTCTAAAGAATTTCTTACAATTTTTGCCATCGCGAAGTGAATAACACGAACTTGAACAACAAATTGCTTTATTATATTGTTGCAAGATGTTGATATCAATATTATTTATCAGCTACTCTTACTCTGTGGTCAGTTCTAGCGAAGGTTATTACTAATGAAAAAAAATCTTTCGTAAATGGGGAATATTGAAATATTTTTTAGTTTCATACATACTATTACAAAATAAAAAAAATTACTAATGTAGAGACAATGAATTGGATGTCTATTAAAAAATATTAAAGGAAGATAAGAAAGGAAATACACATTCTATTTTCAAAACAAGAATGGCGATCTTTGTAAAATTAAATTAGAGATAGAAGTATTCCAGAAAAAATAAAAAATCTAATAACCTATCTAAATTTTACCTCCTGTCTGATGCAGATTTATCAAATGTATATTTCTATTAAAATTTATTTATTTCTTACGTTTACGTTAAATCTACACTTTTAATTATGCAGTTACGTATATTATTTATGAACGTCCTTCTGAAAATCGATTTATAATACAAGCATTTAATTATAAACAAGTTTCTCCAGTTCATCTTTTTTTTGCCTTGGCGTTTCAGATTTGTCGAATTAACTTATTCATTTCAAAGTACCAAGAAAAAGAGAATCCTAAGTTTTGGGAATCGAATCGTACATGAATCATCAAATAAAAATCTATGATTTTTTTATCTATATTTAAAGCCAATATTTTTCCTGATATGACTAAAAACCTTATCACCAGTTTGGATTTATAAATAATCACTCAAGGATTGATCAAATAAATACATAGAATTACCGACGTAATTGAAAAATAGCTAGAAAAAAAAACATTTGTGCTTAATGACGACAAACTTTTGGGGTTTTAACCTTAGTTAGTTTAAGTTAGGAATTAATTAACAAAAGAAGTAATTTTTTTTGTATTTTGAAGTGTGTATATGAGAAAATAAACGCTTTCGTCTTTTTAGATCATCAAGATAAAGAAGGTTCTCCATTGGGCTCAAGCGTGGTATAGAGGATTAACCAAAAAAACTCAAAATCATTACCACATAATAATTTAATGTATAAATAGAGATTACTAGTTTCGATCATAAGGGTCATCTTCAGGTTTACAATAACAAATATAAAACATATTAAAAATGTTAAGCGCCACAATCAATAATCTTACATAGTTATAATAAGTGGAAAACAGCAAAATTAAAAAATTCAAGTTAAACTAAGTTCACATGTGGTGTGAATAAAGAAAAGTGAAAAATTAAGAAAATGTATCAATAATGTGGTAAACTTAACATCAAAATAAGCAATTAAAATTTTAATAGTAGTTAAATTTTTATACTTATATATTTAGTTTATTGATTCTGACGCTTAAAATGTTTATATTTGTTTTTGTAGACCTGAAGATGACCCTGTGTGGTCGAAATTAGTCGTTTCTATTTACACATTAAATTATTATGTAGTAATGATTTTGAGTTTTTTTTAGTTTTTGGATCACCATCAAGACTCGAGAAAAAAGGGTTGTAATCATTACATTAGGAGAAGGATTTTTCCTAAATCCTTAATCCTGATGATGGCCTACAAAGCCAAAAGCACTCGATCGAATACATTTTTTCACATACCCTCCTTAAAATACAAAAAATATTACTTCTTTTGTCAGTTCCAGCCAGTAGGTTTACACCAAACCTTCACTTTATAGAATGGGCTTACTTATTGGTCATTAATAGATAAAAATCTATTTATAATAATACCTCTCAAGGGCTATTAAAAAAACAAGACTCAAATGTAATACTTTTTAAACAATTTCGTTTTATAGCAGTACTATATCATGTTGCGAAATGAGAGAGACAAATAATATCGTCATTAGCAATAAAAGCTAAAATTTTAACTAAGTAAACATTTTTTAAGAAACCAAATTATTAATTGAGAATAAATCATTTAAGATTTATATTGGATTACTCCGCATGAGACAGTGTTGTAAATATTTTGAGACAAATAATTTTCAATAGATTTCTTAACAAATTTTCGTTATTCTGATTGCTAATAGTAGCATTGAATTTGATTGCATTCTCAGAAATAAGCGATTCAATAAAAATAATATTTATCTGCTTATAATCTCTAAGGGGTGGAAGGAGGGATACTAATAATAGGGAGTACACACATTATATACTTAAATCAAAATTATTTTTTCCCTCATTCTAAAATTAACTTTAACTAACATATATTTTTCAAAACATGTTTGTATTATTATTAATTATTATCAATACATATATTTTTTTCTGCAATGTCGTAAAACTATGAGCAAAGGTTAAGTTAAATAACACTAAAATCTTTTCGGTTCATAATAATTGAAATTCCATATTAATGACTAAGATCACCGTTATAGAATCCTTGTACTATTAACTAATTTAATAATTAAAAATATATTATTAATAAACGCTTACCTTGAATTCGAAAAGAAATCTGTTCTACAGTAATTTAGATTTATGACATTTTATCTAGCAATGTCAACCACATACAAATAAACACAAACAGGGTGTTCTAAAAAAGGACGACCAAAATATATTAATTATATACTGGGTATAAATAAATTATGGACCATCCCTATAACTTTTGGTGATGTAAAAATTTAAAATGAGAAATGGTAAATGGTTCGAAAGTTAAAAATTTAAATCGAACGTATTGGTCAACTATTAAATGGTACTTTAGATAAACTTTTTTGAAATATTATTTTTTTAAGTTTAGTGGACGTCATCTTATTCAAATTATCAATTAAGCAAAATCATCCAAAAAGAATTTATGTTAATTTATTAACGATTAAATGTAAGAACTACATATTTTTAACTGAAACTCACTTTTTTCAATAGAAACATACATGGATCATCATGATAATATTAAATAACTCTTTCAAGTAGCAACAAAATCACATACATACATAATTAATTATAGTAATAATTAAATAATGTACGCCTCTGTGCTGTTCAGCAAAATTAGTCTATTATTATTATTTTAAAATATTGTTTACATTGACTGAACATGGACGGCTTCAGGATCATGTTGTGTTAATAAAAATTAGAAAAGTATAAATTACTGCTATTAAAGAAATTACTGTGTACACAATTTTAGTAATATTTGAGTTATTTAATAATTATAACTTAAAAATCTAGAAAGAGGGCAGTAAAAATTCATAATGAAGGATAGAAAAAATATTTTGATAACTAAGAAAATATTGTTGATGAAACATGAAAAGTGAATTTTTGGAAATAATTGCTAAGTAGATCTATCATTGATGGACGTAGAAAATGATTGTCAGATTAGAAATTGGTGTGGTCAAATAACTAAAATAAAAGTATTATGAAAAAATTGGAGTATGAACCCAGAATACAAAGTGTAAAGGGCTGACGAAATAACTCCAGATACTGTATAAGATTTAAGACACTAAAATTAGCTGGTACTAAAAATCTTCTGACTGGAGAATGTGGAATAGAAAAGGAATAATTACATCTAGAAAATATTGCAAGAAAGGGGCTGCTGCATCTAAAGAATGTAACATGAAACAAAAAGGAGCTAGAAATAGTATAAGATATAAGAAACTGAAATTATCTGATACTAAAAATATTCTTACTGAAGAAAATGGAAAAGAAGGGGTTGGTGATGCACTAAAATTTCACTAAGGATCAAACTTTGTGGAGAATAGAAAATGTTGTTTATTAGTTATAAAAACTTTTGTATACTTATCATCAACTATTTTTCATCATATATTTATAAATAACAAATTATATATTAAACCAATATATTAATACTTTGAATCAAAAGTAGACATCTGACAGTATGTATTTAAATCCATAGAGTCCAAATATACCTACAGGGTATTCCATTTAAATTTTTAGCTTTTGCAACTTTTTGGGTGAAACTGGAAATCGTCGGCATTTTCCAATTTTTACGTCACATGATTCAAAACTGCCTCTAATATAACCACCCGAATTTTAAAAAATCTAACAAAGCTTTCAAAATTTATAAAGGTACTCTTTATTTTATTAATAACTACATACATTTTTAATAAATTTTAGGCTGGAGCATCTATAAGATGATGTGAATATATATTTCAACTGAAGGAACAATAGACAAAGATTTGCCAATTCTTAGATTATTTATTGTACACCTGTACCGTTACGTTTATTATTCATAGAATTATTCATTCCTCATTATACCAAGCTGGTTTTTAAATTCATACAAACCCGGGTTTATATCCGATGCCATTTAAAATGCGGTATCAAGATAATTGAAGGTATGATTCATAGCCATTATTGCATACAACAAGAAAATTCTCTTTTATATTACCAATGTAGCTTGTGCTTAATGTTTGTTACATCTATTACAAACGGTTCACTTCCTTATTAGTATGTGAGTTATAAGCCAAAATGAGTAACCATACACAAAAATTACATTAACATTATAACATTTTATGTGAAAATAGAAACTAGGAATATGTAGTACTGTTTTTCAATAGATAATAGTTTTCTGCAGTTTTTTTAATAACAGTTATTTTTGTAATAATGTAATAATGTTATAAGATATTCTTGCATGAGAAGAAGTATAAAAATAGATGAAAAATGATATCTATTTAAATTAATTAGAGTATAATGTAATCCACTTCCTTTGGAAAACGATACCGCGTGAAACCATTAATTTGTATTTTTTAAAATAAAATAAGTGACTCAACCATTGTCTATTTGATAATGATAATTTATGTATTTGGTACTTTTTATTACATGTGGGAAGGATATGGTTAGTGATTTATTGAAAAAGGACATATTTCAAGGTTAATAGAACAATATGACAAAATCAAATTTAAAATATTTAATAATATATAATTTCTGTAATGCATTAGTCCTATTAAAAAAAAGTATTTTTTTATTTAAACATTATTAAAATTTGGTATAAGCATCATCTTGAAGAAGAATCATAAAAAAATATTAAAAAAAGTAATTATTATTGTAATAATAGTTTTATTATTTATAGTTGGTGGAAACAATTGTTGAAAATAATTATTTAAATAGATATAAAAATATCATATATATATATATATATATATATAATGTAGATTTTGAACTGAATTATTTAAGAGTCGTTAAATTACAAATTAAAGTCTAATGATACCTGTAGTTGAAATAGAAAGTAAAGTAATTATGGTACATAAGAAAACAAATTTCTAAAATTTGTAAATAAGTACAAGCAATGAATTTCTTTTCTTTTATAAAGAGTTTGAATTTTAAATTTAATTTGTATTCTTTCCACTTTATTGATTAAATGGTAGAAAGTATTTATAATTTTGGGATTATAAT
This sequence comes from Hermaeophaga mercurialis, assembly GCA_951812935.1. Classification (NCBI taxonomy): domain Eukaryota; kingdom Metazoa; phylum Arthropoda; class Insecta; order Coleoptera; family Chrysomelidae; genus Hermaeophaga; species Hermaeophaga mercurialis. Next base: position 37,736,212 of record OX638358.1, read on the forward strand.
TCCTCCATTTTATTATACACAGTAAAAAATTAATAAAAAAAATGTAATGTACCGAAAACATATTGCGTACACTATACCTGTATACACAATATATTTAGACTAAACAGCTATAATTTTATAGAATGTTTATACTAAAATTTAGTGTGTATAAAATAGAATTATGACCATAAGAAATTAGTTTATGTGCGGTCATGATTCTCGCTTAAATATTTACCTAAGCTCATTTACAACAAGTGCACAATAACTAAAAACAGTAGCAAGTAATAGGTAATTGTGAAAACAAACAGTTCTGTATTTTTGTTAAAATAGTCTAAAAGAATTTCTTTTTTTTTTAGATTAGCACACTGGAAAAAGAACAGAGTATTGAAAACAAAAAAATATTGTTTAAAAGACTAAATAATGAATACATATATAATAAATAGTAAAGGAAGTTTAGATAGAGTATTATTATATAATTGCAAGACGATTTTTTTTATTTTTATATTCGTTATTTTTTTGCATAAGTGCGAGACCACTTAGATGTAATCTGTTTAATTATTAAATTATGTAATGTTTAAATAAAAAAAACTATGAATATATTATGCAATCTTACAGATCAATTTATACATTTCATTGTAATTTAAGACTTTACGCATTAATAATTTGATACGATTTCTGTTTACATACAATAAACCAGAACATATGCAACTTCAAATCCAAAATAGAGCTAATTCTAAAAAAACACTATGTAAACTTTATATTATTTATTAAATAATAGATTATTTCTGTTTTATAATTTAATATAATTCACTGAATATAATGTAAAAAAAAGAATGAATTATTGATATTTTGTAATTTTTGAACACATTTCTAAAAAAAGGCGTTTCTTAATTTTTTATTTGAAATTTAGTTTTGATTTTTTTGTATGAATTTCGGTATTTTTTATATGGATTTTTGTATTTTTTTTAATGAATTTTAGTATTCGTTTAATAGAAATAATCTTTAATTTATTAAAAAAATAGGATTATAAGTCTTTCATTTCCAAAACAACTTTTGAAGCATTTAGGGTAGTTTTGAAAACGCCTTAATTCTACAATCGTATTCTTTAGGTTTTTTCTATAGGAATTAATATTTATCGCCTTGTACCAATTTTTGAAGGCTTCAGGTTGGTTTTTTGAAACGTTTTAATAGTATCGTTGTGTTCTTTGGGCCTTTTTCTATAAGAATCATTACTTTTCTCATTTTCCAAAAAAATGATTTAGGTGTAATTTGAAAATGGAGAACTTATATACAGTGTAGATTTTAGGAAATTATAGAATACATTTTTTTTGTGTTCAATTTTAGAAAACTATGTAAAATACTTGGATAGCTCAATTCTTAATCCAAAGATACATAGGTGATTTTTATTTAATAGATCACCCCGTGGTTTTTTATATTTTTCTACAATACATTACGGTTAAAATGATAAAGTTGAAGTAGTTAAAAATGAACAAACTTATTTCTCTATAGATCTCCTTGACTGATATTTTCTGTAGTAAAATGCTTTCCTAACTTTCTCTAAAATATTTTATATTTCTAAGCTTCCAAAATAATTTTCTTCCATAAATGCCACCCACCTAGGTGTCTTAATTAAAAATCAAAACTTAGGAATCCATGTTATTTTACATAATATTCAACAAAAATGGCTTCAAAATAAATACTTTCATTTTATATAAATTGATGACTCCAAATTGAAGATCTAAAAAACTATTATCTCACTTTTAGAGAAAAAACATACAGGTAATTTGAAAAATATAGAAGAATTCTAAACAACAAAATCGAAAAAATTTTATTGGTTACCCAAAGAGCTATAAAGCCTTTCTACCTATTATTTGCAATAAATTTTTTCACAATTTTCGTAAATATTAATTGTATAAAGAAATACAAAACATATTGACATACTAACAAGCAAATACATATGTTATGGAGTACAGAAATTAAGTAATTAGTTAGATATTCTAAATAATTGTCTTGGTATTTATATTTTAAATTAAGATCTATTCTTGAATATTTTGGGTTGGAAATTTCTTCCTTATCTTAAAATTCTCTCATCTCCACCGAATGATATTTATGTCGTCATTATCACCTTTTTTTTCTCGAGTTAAAAGTGCGATTGTAGTCTTTTCATAGAGCAACTGGTTAGACAGATTATGTAGGGAAAAATAATTCTATGTAATGTAATTAGACCAAAAGACCTACCTGATGTGAACCTGTGAGAACTTAAGAGAAAAATTATTGATATTAAGGTCAAAAATATTTAGAATTAAAATGGAATAGATATTAATTCTCATAAAACCAATTTTAAGAAAACTAAAAAACAATACAAAGCACCCATTTCATTGTTTAGGCAGTTTTCTTCATTAAAAATATTTTTTAAAGGTTACTAAAAAAATTAACTACAACAAGCTATAAAATGAAAAAAAAAACTGACTTTTTATATTCAATACACTTTGTATATACTGTAACAACATTGAATTCAACTAATATTATTGGCATATCTCTATACATAACGAATTAATAAATAAACAAGACTGTTTATTATTTTAAATAAAATAAATAAATTATTGTACTTGATATCTACTTGCTCATTTAAAATATCATTTAAAAAGTTGTGTATTGGATGACTGATAAAGTGATGAATGACTATTTAACCTAAATATCTAATTAAAGAGATAAAATATAACAAAAATGGTATTGATGGGCCATGGTGGGATAAATATGTATTTTTTTAAGCAAAACTAATGTTAAGTAGTTACGTTCTATGTGTATCAAATAATTATTATTTTTGTAAAAAATTATATTTTTGTAATAAAAACCATTTTTTTTAATCAAAGTGCAACTGTTTCAAATAAATATACTTACAAAACCGATATCTGGCCTGCTAGGATAAAAACCGGCATTGTGGTAAATATTATTCATTTTTTATTTGAACACTGAAACACCAACGAACTAAAAACTAAACTAAACACACGGTAGTTTAATCGCAAACCGCAAACGTTAGAATAAACGAAAGTGGTCGTATACACAACTCAACTGAATCCAGTCACCTAATCGAAGGTAGTTACATGAGTGAGTCATAATTTTAAACAGAAACCAAACAATCCGAGGAATCCGGTCAGGTATGCTGAAGAGAAAGAGGAATCCAGCGATCCAAGAAGAATGTTAACGTGGCCGTCGAAGACTTTCAATAGCCAGGAACGGACTGAAAACAGTGAAAACAGCCCGTCGGTGCCACCTCGAATGCCCCGATGAACCCGCACTTATTTACCCATTATTTTAAATTAGTGCTTAAGTAGTCTGTGGACCTTTAGGTGGCTCCTTTGTCGATCGCATGTGGCTGGCCTTAAGTGTTAGTGAAGTATTTCAATGCAGATGGAGATTAGGGTCGTACGATGATGTTTTGAGTCATACTTGAACGGCAGATGGTAGATGAAGGGTTCGGTTCTGGTGTTTGATGGTCACATGTGTGTTGTGTTCGGTTCGTATGTATGATTTAATGAACTTGGGCCTATTTTTTCTTCCTTTTTTTAAATCTGATCCTTTGGAGCACATGCCGTTTCTCATAATAAAAATAACTTTGGGGTTAATAAATTTAGAATAACAAAACAAACGTTATGACGAATACATTAAAGTAGCCCTTATACTTCCTATATATTATTTATGAAAGCGTAAAAGGGTCGCGTCTTAGAGTAGGGGCACGCCTTCTTCTCTTTATTTAATCTGTTCATCACTTTCAACAACGATTTTTATAGTTTTTCGATGTATAATTGGATAAAGTTTATCAAAGCAACTGTACAAGGTGCATTCAAAAAAATATACTCTTGAACATGAAAACGTACCGCGCGACTCGGGAAACAGTGTAAAAGACCTCCCTTATATATATCGCAGAATAAAACTTGGTAATAGGACAAAAGGGCTTGAGTCAAAAAATCTAAATATTTCATGAAGATTTGACAAAGTTTTAAAAATCATTATAAATCAGTTAAACGTTTTTCACTGGTAATAGTTTATTATACCACTTTATTTATAACATGCAAATATAAGAAAATATTACATTTTAAGAAATTTTTATTGCTTAATAAAATTCAATTCACCTAAGACTAACGTACCAAACTTTCTTTCGACTTAAGTCCTTTAAGCCATGATTTATGGCCTGTAGATATTGAACATTGCACTTACGAGCATTTATTACTTGCAAAATTTTCGAGAGTTGCATCACATATAATCAATAGATGTAAGTTTCGACTGCATATTTACAACTTTATCTTATCGGGTTTAATGGGTGTTATTTAGTAATAAAGAACGTAGGTCTTATGTGAATCTGTTTTGCTCAGGAGCGTACTGATTAGCCCGCAGACTTATTTTACAAAAAGGTAAAATAAATTTGTAAACTTATTTTTATGTTAATTCGAAGGCTTACACATATTACTTGAAGAATATTTCACATACCTTGCAAATGAAGACTTTTTCTGTTAAACTAAACTATCCTCATTTAAGTACTTTTAAATATTATAATTTTTATAAATGCGGTTTTAGAGGTATTAAATAATTCTGACAAGTGACTTTCTTGCGTCCTCCTGTATTCGGGCCTCATTTTAACCCTCTTACATTATTTCGCATGACTTTGTTAAGACCCCTACCAAATAAAATATTTTTTCTACGTGCTCCTTTAGAAATTCATTAATTTTTAGGGACTTGTGCAACTCCCTATATGGTCGTTTTAACCCCGATAATATTACTATAAACTAAAATCAGCATAACAGAAAAAAATGTTAATCTCTTGTTCGCCGCCAGTATTGTGCGCTCGTGAACTAGTTCCTAGAGTGCATCCCCAAATTTGGTGAGCTCACTACGTACCGATGCATTATTATACATTTTATTAGAAAATAAATAAAAAAGGTAAAAATTATGAAAAAAACACTATGCTCCAAAATGGACTATTTTCGTTTTAGGACTGGAAGACAACGCTCTTAAGTCCTTTTATTAATCCTATATGGACTTTGACCGAGAATTAATAAATATTATTTTCATTAGGGATAATTTTATTAAGTATTTACAAAATTATGTACAATATTATAAAACCTGAAATAAAATGATCTACAAAAACATTTATTTAGCTTTTTCGGTCTTACTGCCAGACTGGTCACGTATGTTTTTTTGTAGGTGTTATAACATAAAAAACAATAAAATTTTACATTTTCCGGATTAACACTGTAAAGGAGTTTCAATACAAAATGTAGGTTAGATATAGATGTTACAAAAGATATAAAAAATAATAAAATTGCCTCATAGATATATAAGATAAATACAATATTTAATTTTCAATTATTCATATTCTCTTCTAATAAATCAAGATCTATAAATTTTGTTTTAAGAAGAAAATCAAAAGTTATACGTACTTTTTACAAATTTCATTGTGTTTTTTGAGTGAAATGTAAAAAAAATCCAGTTGTTGTATTTTTAGCATTTATTGATTACTTTAATAATATTCGGCAATCTTTAGATCTATTTTTTTTTAATTGGACGTATTTCGAAGTGGGATACGTCAAATCTGACTTCTATTCATTAGTTTTAAAAGAACACTATACCATTATAAATCAAAATAACCAACTTTTATTCTAAACGAAATTTTAAAAATATATAAAGATTTGAAAGATTCTCCTAATAGAGAACGATTTTCGGTTAAATTTATCTTTCATATATTGTAAATTTTGACCTCCAGGCCATAAAAATCTCCCACTTTTGATACAATACCTTGTGATACATTTTTATTATTTTTAAAAATTACTCAAAATATGAACAATTAGATTTTTCTAAGAATAATTATGAATTGCAAGCTTGAGTTTAATATGACTAACAAAATAGATTAACAAATATTTTTAAATACAATTATTCAACTTTATTACTCTAACTGATTTTATTAACAAAACGTTTAGTCATTTATTATCAGTTCAATAGAAAAACATATTAATAAAATATGTTTTTGTTTGCCATTTAAGTTAAGAGAAAATTTTTATTTCCAAACTAACGGACTTCCAATAAGATCTTCACTATCAGTTCTGAAACCAAAAACCTTGTCATGTTCAGTTTCTAACGTTCAGCTTTCGTAGATTTTCTTGCACAATTTCATACCAATGTTTTCTTGGTCTTCTTTTATTTTTTTCCTTTTTGGTATCCCTCTCAAAACCAATCTTGGCATTTTTTCCATTTCCATCCTTTTTTGAACACGTACCTAATCTATTATTCCTGGCTCTTCGAATATATCTATCATCTTCTCATTCGTTTTTTTTGTGTATGTGGAGTCAACCTCTAGGGGTTATTAGCCTTCGTGATCTGTGAAGGCTTTGTTACTGTTTCCCGGCGCCACTTTAGGAACAGCACTGTTAATTTGAAGTCACCTTATCTACGTTTTCTTGGACCAATTAAAAACTAGTCTTATAGGGATTTCATGCCACAGATAGTTTTAATTTATTTTGAGAAATTTTTCATAAAAAAAAAATGTAGGGTTCTTTCCAATTAACCAGAGAAAAAGTACTTTCTTGATTTTTGTGGTATCAAAAATAATAGAAAAAATTATTTAATACAAATAAAAATAAGTTATTTAACAATTTAAATTTGTGCAAATATTTACTTCAATTTCTGTACAAAATGTCAAAAATTTGTTTATACATTTCATGAAAAACTCAAAAATCTGGGTGGGCTATTCTCGGTGATCCACTCTATACAAATTCCAACAAATAAAAGGGGCATCCTAAAACCCTTATCATTAAAATTAACAATAAGCTCATAGAGGGTAGGTTTATGTAAACAGGTAGAATTGTCTGATTATTATCACTTGGGGTTTACTTGGGACGTCTATAGACATAACAAAGAGATTATTTTTTTTTGTAATGAATATTTTTTCTAATAAAAGCCGGATCGCACCAATAGTTAGGTTAGATTTATATAGTTTCATTATAAATTGTGGCTAGAGTTCGGTATTAAATTGTTACCCTGTTGCCCTTTTTTCTCTATTGACCATGCCTGCAATTCGTCTATTAGACATGTAAGACCGGCCCTCATCTTTTAGCATGAACAAATTTATTATTTAAGGCTTCCATACTGACTTATTATTTATTGTTAACTTTTTCCTACAGCCAAATTATATTATCGTTTTTTTAATGAACTGCACTTTAAGATCTCTAAAACACAATGACTTAATGAGACATCCCGATTAAGAAACGATTACATATGGTCCGAAATGATGTTGGTAATTCAATTATGTAAGCTTACACCCTAACGGTCTCTTTTAAACGAAACAAATTGTGATAATTATTTCAATTGGGGTATAAAATTGATTAAAACAAATTGTTGCATCTGACATATGGAGCTTTGGCTTTCCTTGATGCTTATTGACAAGTGTTTATTTTGTAATCGGTTTTAATCGTGCTTAATGAATTACTCGATTTAAATATGTATAATTTAATATTTGAGTCACCAGGACGTTAAAAAAATTATTTACGATTTACACTTCACTATATAAAAACTAATTAAATTAAATAATGTGTAATTGACATTACATGGATCATAAATGTAACTAAAAAGAAAAGTAATTTTGATAAAAATAAATAAGTTGTCGCTATATTTTTGGATTTAAAAAGGCTTTTGAGACAATCAACAGAGAAACATTGATTTCTAAAGTTAAGCAGATTGGTATAAGTTGTACAGTGGTTAAATGGCTTCGAAATTATTTAAATTAGCCCAAACAAAAACTTTTAAAAAATCAAGTATCTTCTGAAATAAATAATGATGCAGGAATTCCACAAGGTAATGTTTTAGGCCCACTTCTGTTGATTCTGTATATTAGTGACATCGATATTTCGTAAATTGTGAACTCATAAACATTTTTGCCGAAGGTACCTTAATTTGTTGCAATGATAAAAATTTAGATTTAGCTATTCAGAAAATGAATAATAGTCTAGAAACCCTTAATAAATATTTGAAAATATAGAAAGTGGACTAACATGACAAAAGAATTAGCACAAAGAAGAGGAGAAGAGAGAAGACATTAAAAGAGATGAAAATAATGACAAGGAAAAGACAAGCATGTTAAAGATGGATAAAAAAAAACAAACGACTAACCTAAGTGTACAAAGAATGGGAGAAATAAAGAGTGATAATCACTTTGAATACATTCATAAAAAATTGTTTTTAGCAAAATATCAAAAAGCTTGTCAATGGAGACCAAAATCACTCGATTGTTTAACCTCATTTTGACTATTGTTCATCAATTATATTCTTATCCAATCTCAATGAACTAACTCAATATATTGTAAAAATTCGAAAATCTTGGTAGGAGAATAATTTTTCGATATACTCGTGTGTATTCCAATTAGAAATGTTAAAATCATTAAGTTGATTCTCTGTTAAAAATTGAGTGTATTATTTCACGTTGATCTTTGTTTTCAAAATAATAAATGGTTTGTGACCTGAACATTTCCAGCAACATATTTTTTTCAATAAAAATATTCTTTCCTATAATACCATAGGTTTAAATTACATATGTAACTAGAACTGTTCATAGAAGCCCAATGAACTCAATCTTTTTAAAGGTTTCCACAAGTTCTTTCAATTACCGGAATCTATAAAAAAATATACCATTCTTATTAATTTTAAAATGTTGCTAAGGGACATATAAAAAAAATATTACTTTATGAAGTTATTAAATTTTAAATTGTTTGAATGTTAAATTTTAGAATGTTTAAATTTTAAATTTTAGACTGTATTGTTTATCTTGTTCAAAAAATATTAGTTCGTAACATTGTTTAATTTTTTTTAATGAATTTCTAAGTTTATGTATCATATTTTATCTTTTTATTTTATTTTGCTTATCTCTGCATTTAATTTTGTTTTGTGTGTATACTTTTTATATATTTTAACGTTTCCTAATGAAATAAAGATCTATCTAATTAAAACATAGAGCTCTGGTTGTTGAATTCATTTGAAGAACGAATTGAAAAATATTAAAATAGACAGGTATATATATTTAACAAAAATGAGATATTACGTAAATATATGAATTACCATGTATATTCCAATTTTGATTTCAAAGACCTTTTTTATAAAAAATTGACCCGACAGAAGAGCAATTTTCAAAATTTTCTAAAATAATTTTAATCCATAATTAGTATCCACAAAGTATGTATTAGTTTAAAAAAGAAAATATAATTTCACTACATTTTTAAATAATCAACTTTTTGTCTTTGAATATTGTATATTCTTAAAGGTTTTAAGAACACATTGAGGTGTACCTTATAAAATTCCCCACATGTTGAAAATACAGTCATATACATAATAAAAAGAAAATAACTTTCTGGGAGATAAATATTCTCCGTAAAATCTATGAACAATGATTTTAGTGGACTGTGGAGAACGAGGATGAATAATAAAATTATAGAAACGAATAGTCAACCTATGGTACCTATAATTAAGTAAAATAATAACAGTTTCTTAAAGAGTTAAATGGTTACGTCATTTTTAGAGAATGCGAGATATCCGGTATGTAAAACAACAGTTGATTGGAGGAGAAGGAAACAAAAAGTGAGAAATGTTTAAGAAAACGCTCAGTTCAAAAATGAGAGAAAATGTTAGGAAGGGTTGGAGAATAATAAAGAATATTGAAGAAGTAAAAGAAAATTAATTGTCTACTAAAGGGACTCATATTTTGCCTAAGAACTATTAAAAATGTTCTCTATATTTTTTTCTAAAACACTTTCCTTTAGCCTTGAAAAGTCAACTTCGAAAATGATATAAAATAATAAAAATAATAAAACTTAAATGTAGATAGTATTATGTGTACAATTAAAATGAATACCGATTTTTTGCATGAAATCAGTAATATTAAAACTACATTTATTTTTTAATTCGATATCAATGTTTTTTTCTTCGTTATATTTAATGAATAAAATTGTTTCCGGAAATGAAAATTATCTATTTCCAAAAAAAAGTTATTGCTTCAATCAGCCACAACAAAAAAAATAGGTTTTTCTGTTAACAAAATATATCATCTACTTTATGGATTTCATTCAAATTTAGACTAGAGGATATATTTTTTTGAGCCAAAAAAAAAATCATCCTGATGTAGCTCCTAATTATTTTATAAGAAATTTTTACATTTAGGAAATGATGGAAATAATAAATTATAGTTACACTTACCTCGATTCCAATTTTATGTCGAAATTCTATTGAAAATTCTGTACATTTTGTTCTTATCACATTAAAAATTTTAATACTAATTATCTCTGGAAAACCACAAACCGAAACGACTTAAGTAATAACATTTTTTACTTATTCAGGAGAGATAGTTTTTTCAAAAAATATCATTTGACTAATCTAATAAAATGAAAGCATGGAATAGATTTTGAATCAATTATAATTTGAAAACAAACAAATGTAAAACTGGATCTTATTTATAGAAAAAAAAAATTATACGAAAAATTGTGGCTATAAGAGTCATTCAGTGAGGTGATTCTAACAAACAGAGGTTTCACGATATTTATAAATAGATACAGGGTTTTTTTTATCGATTTTGCTCATTTATTTTAACCAAAAAATTACCCTGAATATTTGTTATTTGATACAAATGTTCAATATGCTATTTATTTAAACAAATCAACAATGAAAGAATATTGGAATAAGGTTTAAATTCTATGATTAAAGTAACTATATGGATTAAAATGAATTTAATTTTTTTCTGATTTTGAAAAGATTTTTTGGTAGTCAGACAAAAAATAGTAATATGACTTAAACAAAAAATATTTATTTTACAAATAACTGGTAAAAATCATATTCTTAAAAATAAAGTGGTAACATTTTGATACGCAAATCATAGATACAAAGTAACATTACTAAACCACTCGGAGATGGTTAAAAATAATATCTACAAACAAAGTCAAGATCACAATTCCCATATGGTTCGTTAAACCATAAAGATAAAGTTTATAGTGACGTTGGGACATGAATTAAAATTTAGATTAATGCTAATAATGTTCGACTAATTATTGTTACACTGTATCTACTATTATTTGAAATAAGTACATACAGTAAAAATCCAAGTCTCCTTCTACTATATCTACTTCTGAACGATCATTACCCGACCATATAATGGACACCAAAGAAGCCTCTTAAACAAAAATCATAGCTTTTTTCCTTTTAAAATATAAATTCATAGAAGCTAAACATAAAATAGTAACTAAATATTTGAAAGGAAACCACGATTTAATGATTTTTTGAATTGACTTTTAATAATTTAGAATTTTTCAAATACCAATGAAACATAGGTCAATTTACTGACTCCTTGTAATTTTATTTTATACATGTGAGTATTTTAATAATTAATTTTTCATAATTTGCATTTATAAATTTGGATATATTTTATATATTTATAATGAAGGTAACTATGTAAAAAATTACATTGTTGACATTTCTGACTATATCTAATCAATTAACCGTAACCACAACGGGAATTTTTACCTTAAACTTCCTCGAAAATATTTTCAAAGTGAATTGCAATTTTTATGAGTAAACTAAATAATTATTTTAATAATATAATTTAAATTATACTCATTATTACATGAAAATTTAATGTATTTAAAAAATTGTATCATACGGAAGAAATTGACATATATTTTAGTTAAAATGAGATAAGATGATAATACAATATCTTAAGAAAACACTTTCTGGTCATAAAATTAACATTATATAGATTTTTAGCAAGTTATTGTAACATCAAATCAAAGTATTATACTAGACACTTGTTTCGTTATCCGTGTTAGCATCATCAGGAGTTGTTTAAATCTGATGATGATATAACGAACCCAAATGAAAAAGGTATTTTTATTTGGTACTTAAGTGGTTCAAGACAAAGTTTTGAATTCAAGCTAACAAAACTTACATGAATTTCTTATTCTTCTAAAAAATTGGATAATTTTTTAATTTAAATGTGTATTGATTGTAGCGTGTCAGTGTTAATTTCTATGATTTTTGGTTAAAAGTTGGAGCAAAAGGCTGGTTGAACTCAACAACGATCAGTTACTCTTATGATAATGGCACGAGATGGCAGTGTTGCTCGGCCTATGATATGAATAATGAATAACTAAACTGATATACAAGGCATTTGACAATCATCCAATCGGTTAACGTCTTTGATGTATATAATTATATGAATAAAAACATTTTTTATTAAATTTAACCTTAATTATGGGCTTTTTACAAAATAGGCATTAAATTCTATCCAGATGCAACTCTTGCGATTGATATGAAGTAATTTGTGGAATGTTTTATTTTGCTGTGCATGAAGAGTTTTCGTATAATAAATACCTCAAAAGTTGCAACTGGTGTTCATAGAATATTCACACAAACAGACTTTCGCAATAATAAATTACATATTTGCGGCCCTTAAAGTTATTATGTTACAATTGCTAAACATATTAGATACAAAAAGATAGCCGCTTATTTTGAATGTGATATATAATGAGGGTGATGAACAAAGTTTTATAAATGAATGTTTACTCAGTTCGGTCCTGGCATTAAAACTCAACATTCTAAACATTTGTACTGTTTAAAGATATGGACAAGTCAATTAAAATAATATTCTTATAGTATTTACATAGTTTACTAACCACTTATTGACAGAATTAATTCCTTTTCTAGGCTTTGACTCACCACTAATATCTTGTTTTTCTACGTACAACGTGCACACATCTAATTTGAAATTTCCAATTAATGTATATTTATTTCATTATTCCTTTCCTAACCTTAGTTAAAAGAGTTGCATTCAGGTACAAAGAGATTTATTGGAGTTTCAATATTTATAACTAACGAGAAACAAAATTTTTCTCATTATTTTACTAGGATTGAACCATAAAAATTCCCAATAAATTTCTATGTTCACCTGAACAATAATAGTAACTATTATTATACATATATAATTAGAATAGAACTAGATATAAGTTGCTAAATAAAGTGTTAAGTTTACTTTTTAACTTTTAAATAAATTTTAAATGATATAATCAATTGTAGAGCGATTGACATTCAAGTCTTGTTTCTGTTTGTCAAGTTGAATTTTAGGCTTTAGATATATTACGATGAATAAGCTGAAACTGCAAAAGTACAGCCATGTTCTTTTTTCCATTTTTGTTCAACGCTAGTTATCTTACGACTCTTGCCTTACTGTACAACATATTTTTAAATTTCTTAAATAGTTTTTCATTTCTAAAGTAGGTACCTACCTACACCAATTATGATTGTTAGTACAAACTATCTGCCTACTTGTACCTCTACTGATCTATCGCACATTTTATATTTGTAATAAGAAACTAAATAAATTTGGGCCCTTTAAACATAAGTGATTATGCCAGGAACGACATCGTACAACATATACAAGTATGGATTTATACAAGATCCTTAAAAACATGTCTCATACGTGAATATTATTTATACTAACAGGCTCACTTTACTTTAAGGAATTTTAATGAGATATACGGGAGATAGCGAATATAAAGTGACTTGCGATATTAACACAACCTATCTAGATAATTATATTTTAACAATTATGCCCCATTCCTTAATTATTGTCGTATCTAACTGTGACAAAAAACAATTAACAACTTTAGAACTAGCACATACACATTCAGAGTTCGTATTTTAATTAATTTATTATTAAAAAGGCAGTGCTTTTTCAAAAATCGATAAATTCTCGGGTCTCGATTTATAACAACATTTTTGCTATACAGCAATATTTTTAAGTTTCGTTTTATTGCTGAAATCACTGGAAGTATTTACTTGTCACTTGGTTAAGTTAAATCAATTTCTTCATTTGGAATTAACGAAATAGGAAGGTCACTTTCCTTGCCCAATTCTTCTTCTATGGAAACACTTAACTCTGTCTAAAACAAAAAAGACATTACCTCATTTAGTAGAAAAACAGCATTCTATGTCAGATTTTGTTAGGATGAAATTACTACCAAAAACATTTTTTTTTAATAATAATTTATTTATACATAATGTATTTTATTTAACGCTCCTAAAATAATGTATAATACCCGACACTATTATTCTTTAGAAGTTGTATATGCCTTTTATCAGCTATTATTTTAAATGCATATTTAATATTGTTATTTAAAGACAGAAATTAGTGTAGATACCTCTTGTTTGAGTTTTTCCAACAGACGCCTCTTATCCATTCGAAGTCGGTCCACCTCTTCAGACTGTTGGGCACTTCTAATTCCAGATATTTCTAGCATAGCAAGATGGGCATCTTTCTCACTTATAGCTGCTTCTAAAGCTTCACGTCTAATAATTAAAATCAAATAGCAAATTTAAAAACTAAAAATTAACGATGGTTTAGAATTTAGATTCAAGTAAATTCTACTGTCTGAATTTTCCACTTAAACACCAAATCAAAATATAGCACTCAACATTCATTTCGCTATCTCAGCATTATCAGGATATTATAAAAACTAAGGACAATAATAACAATAATATACTTACTTTACACCTTTAATTTTATTTCGTAAGTTAAGAGTAGCTTTACTAATAACTGATGATGCTAACATACTCAGAGAAACGTAGGCGATTGCTGTATCTTGATTTGGTGTTTAATTGTCAATTTAACAATTTTTTTAGCTTCAATATTTTTATTAGAGTTTCAATAAAATTTGGTAGACTTACTTCATATGAGCTAATTCTTGCAAGTTATTTTTCCTTTCGCCTATAAGTTGAGCAAGTTTTGATTCTAGCGTTGTCATTCTGGTCACATAAGACTTACATGAATGACACCTTAAGGCTTGTGCAGACTGTAGTGAAAGTAATCTTTGTTCTAGTTTATAAACCTGAAAAATAAAATATACTTCGTCAAGATACCTTACATTTGAGGTATCATAATGAAAAAATAGAAACAAATAATCAAAAACAAATACTTCAATTTCAAAACGAAAAATAAATAACTTTAAAAAAGGGTATGTAATTATTAATTATTAATAACATCAGTACTTACTTTTTGCATAATTTGTTGTCTTTTCTTTTCTTCTTGCATTAGAACCATTTCTCTTTCCGTAGAAAGTTTAATACTTTCCCTAAGAGCACTTTCGAGGTCTCTAATCCTTTTGTCCTTTTCTGACAGTTTCCCGCTATCGTTTTCTTCGTTTATGTAATTTTTCAGCTCTTTCTCAGTCGAAAATTGATTTTCAATTTCAATTTTCATTTGGTCTGTTGTGTTTTTCATATTGTTTCTTAATTCAGTAATAATATCGTCTTTACGTTTCAATGTTTCCTCTAAAACGTCTTTTTCGTTTTGGCTCTCTCTGAGAGCATCTTCAAAGGACTTCAGCGTAGACTCCAAATTGGTGAGGTCTAACTTGCAGTCTCTTGTTCGTGTAATACTGTTTTCGTGTTCCTAATTTTATGCAACAAAACAGTACAACATAGCATGGACATGGAACATTATACATTCATACAAATAACTTAAAATAATTTGGAGCGGATAAGTAGAGGGAATGGGGCAGGATTGAAGGGGCGACAGGGCAAGACTAGAAAAAGCTTTTTAAGAAGCCAGCAGGTCCAGCCTATACGTACGTATCCAAGGTAGCAGCAAAAGAAAAGATATAGTTTTATTAAAAACTTCAGTATAATTACTGCAAATGAATTCTTTAGACAAATTGTTATTCTATTTGTGTTAATACAAAGAAATACTTTTTTATGTATGTAGGTATTAGTAATCATAAGTAAAAATTGTTAATAAAGGTTTTTTCAAATCGTTATCTGAATTTTATCTACATTTTATCCTTTGTAACCAGATTTTGATAACTTAAAAATGTTTTATTGATTCTTATAAGAACCTTCAACAAAAAACAAAGAAAATAGATATTACCTCTTGTTGTTGTGCTTGTTGTTGACTCTTCAGTTTTGCCTGTGCATTTTTGAGAGCTCTGAAAAAAATAAAAATTAGTAAAAATTTGTTTAGAAACTACCATGATCTTTTCTAATTAAGTAGAAAGATGGTGTACAAGAACAATTATATATATTTTTAATTAAATGTTTCATTTACCATTAGTTAAGGTAATGTAACTATTTTTTAAAATTAAGTAATACACGACAAACATTGCAACATATTTACCATTTATTATTGGTAATTTAATAAACCACAAAATTCTTAACAGCACATAATTATTCTGAAAAGTTTAGCCCACATATTATGCGGTAACATATTTTTACACAACTTATGGTTCCTAAAATATTAGCAATTTAGAATAAATGGCGGAAACTTACTGTTGCAAATCTGATATTTGCTTTTCTTTCGCATTTTGTTCCTCTTGGCTCATTTGGACGAGTTGAAGCAGTCTCTCCATTTCAGTGGCTGATCGTTTGGCTTCATCCTGAGCTTGTTCCATTTTTTTCTCAGCTTCGGCTAATTTCTTGTTCAAGTCACCCATAGCAGCGGCATTTCCACCAGCCTAAAATGAAATTATTGTATTTCTCATTGTAAACCAAATTTCGTATTTTATGCCTGATTTCGGACTCACCTTTTGTAGTGAATTTTGTAATTGGTCCAATTGCTGCTTTTGTTTTTGTAATTGTTTATCTAATTCAACTAAAGCTCGTTCTTTTTCTTCTACTTGTCTACTCTTGTTTTCTACAATCCTTCTTTGTTCTTCGACTTGTTTTCTTGCTTCATCAATCCTCTTCTTATCTTCTTCGATCTGCCTCTTCTGCATTGATACATCTTCTGTTGGTTTTTGAGTAGTGACAGCAGCTGCTTTCTTATGAGCCTCCTGCAGTTCCAACTATTACAATAACAAAAAATTTAAATTATTCCAAGTAAAAGGCAATAATATAATGAAACAGGATTAACGTTAGTAATGAGACAATTAAAATAAAAGAAATAATAAATTAAATTAAATATATTTATTTCTGAATACAATCTCTATGGTAAAAGCTAAAAGCTGAAATTGAAAAAATAAAATCTTATTAAACTCACTACTGAATAATAAGTAGTATATGATTACCTGATTCCTTTCCAATTCTTGTACCAACATCTCAAGCTGCGATTGCAGCCTCTCTTTTTCCGTTGTAGAATTCTTCACTTCCATATGTGCTTTTTCTAGTTCTTTTCTTAACCGTGCAACCTCTTTGTCGTCTTGCGGTGCTGGTTGTATTCCTCGTTCTTTCTGGTACTGTGCCATTTGTTGAAGTTGTTGTTGTAACTGTTTTTCCATAACTTGAATCCTCTTTTGTAAATCTTGGGCCGTTTTTTCGGCTTGATCTGCCCGGTCTGTTTCTTGTTGAACCACTTTCCTCCATTGTTCCAATTCTGAGTCTCCTCGTGCTCCGGATTCATGAAGTAGTTTTTCTGTTTTGTCAGCTCTCGTTCTATGTGTATCTCTTTCTTTCTGTACAGCTTGTAATTGTTGTTGCAATTTAGCAATTTCTTTGTCTCTATTTTCAATAACGTCCTTAGTTCCTCTTTCAACATCTTGTGTCATCTTCTTTTGTTCAGTTTTGAGTCGAGCCACTTCAGTTTTCTGTTTCTCTAGCTCTGATTCGCTATGATTTAGTTCTTGTTGGAAGTTCATCAACATATCTTGTGACTTTTCGAGTTGCATCACTAATTGATCTCTTTCCATAGTCAATTGTTTAATATCAGCCTCGTATTTAATAATTTGTTTTTCGATAGATTCACCTTGGCGTCCTTGTTTGTCAAGCATTGCAGCCATTTTTTCTCTTTCTCTAGATACTTGTGCTAGTTCTTGTTGTAATTTCACAATGGTTTCTTGAGATCTGTGATCTACTGTCCTTCGTTGTGTATCTAAACCACTTCTTATTTGTTGAACCTCAGCACGAAGAACGTCTCTTTCTTGTTCCATGGTCTTCCAATCTAATTTATCTCTTTCTATTCTCTCGTGCATTCTAGCAAGTTCATTCGCCATTCTTTCAAATTCAATCTTAGTAGCTTCGTTGGTTTGTAAAGCATTTGCCAAATGTTGTTGAGATTTTTCAAGTTCCTGTGCAAGCCTTCCAGCTTCTAATTCTGTAGCATCTCGGGCTTGTATAGCTTTTTCTAATTTCTCTTTAAGTCTTTCAATTTCTAACCTCTCATCATTCCTCACTTTATCAGCTGCCAATGTCTGTCTTCGATCTGCTTGCGCAAATTCCATTCTCAATTTTTCGTTGTCCTTTTCAAGTTTGTCGGACTGAACTTTGAGTTTCTCATATCTATCTCGCAATTTCTCGCATTCGATAACAGCGCGTTCTAACTCATGACGTTGTTTGTCTTGATTACTAGATACTTTTACTACTTCTTGTCTTGCTAAATCTAACTGTATACTAACTTCATGTAGTTTCGTTTCTAGTTGCTGATTAGTAGTGAGTGTTCGCTGAAGGTCATCTTTCATTATTTCGAGTTCTGCGTTTCTTTCTTTTTCTTGTTCGTATGTGAACTTGCCTCTCGTGCTTTCTAAGTGCGCAAGTTCTTTTCTGGATCTGTCTAATTCTCCCAAAGTCTTATCCAACCTTTCTCTCAATCTAAAATGGATTATACATGTTAGTTTAATATAATGCTTAAAAAGTTTTTGATACAATTATAAAAGCGCTAGAAATAAAAGTCACATCAATACAAATAAAAGAGGATAAATAAGTAATGATCCAATACATGAGGTCGCAGACGAGTTAGAAGAAATATGTATCCGCAGCAAAACATATGCACTTACTCGAATAATTAGGCGGAACTTAGAGCTATGGTCCAGAACTGCGCTTTAGAGAGGTAAGCGTTCACTGTTTTAGTTACTGGAGCACAAAGAAATATTTGGCAAAGAGCAAGTAGAAGAGCTATAAATGCTCGGAGACTAATAGCGAATTCAATGAGACCATTGACGGATTAACAAAGGAGTAAATATCGTTAGTGTAACAAATGGAAGTAGAAAAGCAACAAGTAGGAAATTATGAGAAAGTAGAATCTACAGAGAAGTCAAATAAGAAATTGTCAATCTGGATCTGGCAAGGAGCAGACTGTTACTGTGATTTGAAATCTTTACAGGTTACTTCAGACTCCCAAGACATGCGTCTTTATTTAAGGGCCTATTTTGAGAAAGAGTCTGAGAGAAGAAGAAAAGATGCCACAACTATTAATGAAGTCAGGCATTTTGAGGTGAAGGAAAACAAAAGGAAGTAAGCAGAAAGGGTGCCAAGAATGTCAGCCTTAAATACATTATAAACTAAAATACCGTTATCTACTCAAGCCCACAGATGAAATAAAACTACAACTTTTGGAAAATTTATCTTGCCTGTCAATTTCAGCTCGCAACCGATCACTATCATCTCTAGATCTGTCTTCTCTGTCGTACTTAGAGAATCTGTCTCGACCGGGAGCAACGCTTTCACGTAGAGCGTCGTATTCCGCTATTATTTTCCTAAATTCAATTTGAAGTTTATCATGCTTATCACGCGCCTTTTCCATCTCTACTTGCAGCCTGGCTCCTTCCTCTTGTGATTTTTCATAACTTGCCTGAAGCTTGCCAAGTTGACCATGTGTTCGTTCGATTTCGTATTGCATTCTTTCATTATCAGCGTGTAATTTTTCTTTTTCGCTTTGGATTCTTCTTATTTCAATTTGGGCTTTTTCATATCGATCTCTCACCATTTCGATATCGATGTTCATTCGTTCTAATTCTTCTTTAGATTTTTCTTCCAATTCTTTGGATCTAAAAAGAAAAATTATGTGTTTACTCATGTAATTTTGGTTTAACCCAAGGAGATACAAATATACCTTCCAAGTTGCATCGCCACTCTATCGTACATTTCTTGGATTCTTGCCATATCATCTTGAAGTTTTCGTTGGTCTTCTCTAAGTTTTGTAGCATGGATTTGTTGTTTTTCTAACTCGATTTCAAGTCGGTCCTTATCGGCTTGGACCGTATCCAATTTATTTTGTAATCTGTATACATCTCCTTGCGATCTGAAAAATGGATAAAATATTAACACACTGTTTTGTTGTGATTTATTAAAACATCTCTGCAATAAGGCAGAAACTTTGTTATATATTAGTCTTATATTTATTTACCTGTCATATTTCTCTATCAATTTATCAAACTCTTTATGAACATTTTCTCTTTCATCCATAGCTTTCTGGGATGTATAAATAGCTTTATCTAGTTTTTCTTTCAATAGCTCAATTTCTGAAAGAGCATCGTCCCTTTCAATCTGGATTTTTTGTTGGTTCGAGTGAGTTTTTTCCCATCTCTCTTTAAGCACGTCTAACTCGGTTTCTATGTCTGCCCTTTCTCTTTGTACCTTAGAAATTTGATTAAGTTGCATTTCGACTCGTTCTTTTAATTTTTCACATTCATCTTGGAAACTGTCCCGTTCTTTTTGAATTCTGGATATGGCACTCTAAAAATAATAAAAAAATAATTACTAATGGATAATTAGTACTGTTGGACTCAAATAGACTTCAAGGTCGAGTCGGCAATAGACAGACAAATATAGTGGAGACAATGATATACATTTCGTCTTTCGATGGGTTCATTTAGATACTATTAGTATTCTATTGAAATTGTGTACTTTACGGTATTGTAATATTTATTTTAAGTTTGTAGAACGCATTAGTATTAAAAATGGACCACAAAACTGCAGTTTTGAGTGCTCAAGTTCGTGAAATTAAAAACACTGTCCTGAAATTTGCTCAAAGAGAAGCTGCTGCATATAAACCTATTATCGAATTAACAATATGTAAATAATCGAATATCAACAACTAACTTGGAAAGAAATCAACACCAAACTTATTACTGGAACAACGGAAATCTGACTACAGACGGGCAACGACGTCCGATTTAATATGAACAATGCTATTACCGCTTATTATTTATTTGTCTCGTTCGCACATCTCGCGGCTTTAGTCATTTCGGTCGGACAGTAATTAAAGATTTGTTATTTAAAATGGAGGTAAAAGTAGTAATCATTTTATAAAATTGTAAATTAGTCTTAATGTCTTACTTGAGTTTTTTCGACTTTATCTCTCAGACGATCTGCCTCTAGTTGAGCTGATTCTTTTTCTTTCTGCAGACGAGCAGACTGGCCTAGAACCTTGTCCAATTGCGACTGGATGTTCTCTAAGTCGTACGACACTTTTTCTTTCTCCAGTTGTATCTGCAACACACAGAAATCGTTTTATGAAATTATTTCGTGGATAACACTGAAAGTGGCTTTATTTACCCTTCTGGTCTCCCCAAGTGACTTGTCTAATTTTTCTTGCATTTTGTCGACTTCTGTCTGTGCTTTGTCTAGAGCGTTCTGTAATTTGTCTTGTTGTGATTGAGCCTTTCCCAAGGTCGCCGACGTACGCTCCAGTTCTTCGCGAGCCTTCTCCAATTCCGCATACGCTCGATCTTTGTCCGCGTGCAATTTGGCTGTACTGGATTGCGCTCTCTCGAATTCTTCCCGAAGGCTCTCCTGCTCTTGATGAGAATTTTCTAGTCGGGCCTTTTAACAAAAATCAAACGCAATATTAGTGGTTGACAAAAACTAGAGTCTACTATTCAAGGAGCCAAACTCAACGAAATAAACAGAATGGAAAAAGGGAAATACTGGAAAAATACAAGAAAAGTATATACGCAATTAGAATGATATGGTAAGAAACAGAAAATAATAAAACTATGGTCGCTCGCTTTATATTTATAAGTATAGAAACACAACGTAATATGGATATTACTGTAATATGTTTGCCCAAGGTAAATTTGAGCACAATTTAATTAAGGTAAGACAAACAATGTTAATATTAGTATTTCAGTAACCATTCACTTAGTCCAAAATTACATACATATTTAAATGAAGAAGCATTTCCTAATGCAAGATTTAATGTTTTCAATCAGTTTTTACGAACCTTGAGGCGGTATACTTCCCCCTGAGACTTCTCAAGTTTTTCCTGTAAAGCTGTTGCTTCTTGGCGTGCTCTTTCACTATCCGCTTGAGTCACACGTAGCTCAGCTTGACATCGTCTCAGATCGGACGACGTCTTGTCAGCCCTTTCTTGCATACTAAAATTAAAAAATACAATTTTTGTTACCCAAAACGTATTTAATTTTTAATTTTGTTGCCACCGGTGTTGATTATATCGATCCTTTTAGGGTACAGGTACATCTTTTGGTATTGTTAATTTCTAGTTTGAATAGAGCAAAGAACCAAATTATAACCAGTGGCTTTGGTAGCCTGTATAATATTATTATGTATAGTAAGACAAATTATTTATTCGCATCCTTACAAATTAAGTAGCTTCAAGCTAGGATTTGGTACATAATTACAAATTATTAACGCTCTATATCTTATTTACTTTTAAAACTTTACCAAAAACTAATGAAATCTATCGACCGAAGTTAGTATTGTACATATGGAAAGCTTAAAAGACTATTTTTAAATAAATATGTAAATCTATCAAATTAAAATAAAAACTGACTGTTTACTAAACAAACAGAAAATACGGAAATAAAAAAATAAAAACTTTTTCGTATTATCTATGGTTACATGGTAGTTGATAGTGCTGGTGCTTTTCATCCTATATTATTCTTTCTCTTTTGTAGTTTTTCTTGTAAATATAGTTAATTATTTAAAACCGCATTGCAGTTGATCAGTGAATTACAGATTTTTTTCTACAAAACATCGCTATCAGAAAATAGCAAATATTTTTAAAAGATATAATATTCCATGTCATATTTTCTAGTTTATCATGTCATTGGCTATTATTTTAAATATATATCTCCCTGAATTTACTATTATTCTGGAGGTTTGAATTAAATGTTGTTTAAAGGTTCATTAGATTTTTGATTTTGTAGATGAGTATGGATAATTACCGATCTAATTCGTGTGAGCTGCTAAAGGTGACTCTTCCAAAACTACTAGTAGTGGTCTGTGCTCTTTCGAGTTCGCCCCTGAGACGTTCGTTTTCGAGTTCTAATCGGGTCAGTCTCTGTCTTGCCGCCTCCCAGTCTGCTCCACTTCTTCCAACCTCAACGGCGGCTTTGTCAAGTTCGGCCTTGGATTTGCCCAACTCCGATTGAGAACTTTCCAACTTCGTTTCCAAGCGATCTCTGTCATTTTGTGCTCTGCAACAAAACAATTAAAATCAAAACCCTACCACACAACAAGTCGCATCATTTTAAAAAATCTTTAAGGATTTTTATCACTGCGGTTTTCTAAAGAAGAGAATAAAGAGGCTCCAGAACAATAGCTGTCATACTTTTAGTATAATGAAATTAATTTTGTAAATCGTGCTATTGTGGTATTGTTCGAGTTATAAAATCTAGGTCCTTTCATATTTGTAATGTTATGTTGTCTTGAGTCATTTCTATTGCCATAAACGATACTACTGTTTCTAATATTTTGTAAAAATGAATCCTGGAAATCTGAAACCAATCAGGTTAAGTAAATAATAAGCTGATGATGAGTAGTTCGAATTGTAAATAAAAATAACACAATACAAAAACTGATCTAACAACAATAAAAATAATACAAATTAAAATGTGACAGACACAAGAAGAAGGATATAATAAAATAAATAAAAATACTGAAAAAAGTTGGTGAAGAGAACACGGACTTTCAATCAAATCTAAAAAAGCTTATCATTAAAAGAAGATTAAAAATATAAAGATTACTGAAAAAAATAAAAGTTGCATCAATACATTTTATATTACCATAATGAAAAAGGAAAATGAATGTCTTGAAAATAAAGAAAAAATAAATATATTATAAAACAGTTTAATGCATATACCAACATAATAAATGCAGTAAATATACCTTAATGAATGTGCTATAAATTTTCAGATTGCGTGTCAAGAAAAAAGTTTTCAGCATAATAATAGGCCAACAATCGATTAGTATGATACGTAAATTAACAATATTTTTAATGTAGAAAATATTTAAAAATTGTTCAATTAAATATTTTTTAAATGTATAAAATGAGATTTATAGTTTTAAAATAATTATTATCTGCAATAGAAACCTTATTAGAAATAATAATAAAACTAAATGAAGGCTCAAAAAACGAAAAAAGATGTTAGCTGTCTAAACAACCGAAAAGCACGACACTAGAGTAGAGTAAATAAAAGACGATTGTGATCAGGACTATGATGTTTGACAGTTCTGACAGCTTTCCGACATGACAGATTTGATGTTGACAGTTTTCCGCTTTGACAGGTTTTACATTGACAAATGGAGATCTGTCACTGAAAGTGGTGGGGGGAAGCACAAGTCGCGGTACTAGTACTAACAGAATCCAAGAATAAAATACTAATAAAGGATATATGTACAGGTATATAGATCATAAATAAATACAAATTTTTACCTTTCTAATCTAGCTGTAAGTTTCTCAACTTCACTATTAAGTGCGTGTAGTTTCATCTTGTACTCTGCTATTTCTCGTTCGTGCAGTTCTCGTTCTTCTTGCTTTTCTTGTTCGGCGCGATCCCTTTGCTCCCTCAATTGGTTCATTTGCTTCTCTTTATCGCCTATTGCTTCTTCCAGCGAAGAAAGGGCCCCTTCAGATGAACAGTGGTGAGCTTGCATCGCTGATAATCTAGCTCTTGCCATGTCCACTTGGTTGTCCTTTTCTTTTAGCAGGTCCTCTAAATTTTCAACCTAGAATTACACCAGAATTAATGTTGTTGAAATGTAACTCATTTTTGAGGTACCTACCAAATTGGAATATATTTGTTTTAAATATATAATACATAGATTAATTATTATTAATAAAAGCCGTGTGGTTAGTAAGAATTCATTTTTTTTACGGTAAAAATAGCAACTTGATTAGATTTGCATTATTGGAATTGTATTTAGAATTTATCCTAATATGAAATTAAGTGTTAATTTCTAAATAATGGTTGGATTAGAAAAAGAATAGGTCTTTGTATTGTTTCATAATCCAATTAACTCAAACCAAGAAAAAATAAGGTAATTTTCGTTCTTTTTTCGGATTTCGATCAAATATCCCTCTAATAGAGTCAAGAGATAAGAATAATTGATTATTCAATATATATTCAAAGTTTTTCCAATTTCCTGAAAACGCAGGAAAATTCCGCACGATTACGGAACTCGTTTTATGCGAAGAAAGAAATTTATTGTCACATTTTAATTTTATTTTCCAATTTATTATGTAGTAAACCACTCATTTGCAATATTTTAGGTTCTTGAACAAATATAAGTATTAAGTATAAAATCATTTTTTATTCTGTGGTGCAATACTTTAAATTCTTTTTTAATTCTCTTTTATTAATGTTATAGGAATAAATTATATTTAGATGTAGTTTTATGTAATTAAAACTATTTTCAAATCCAACGTTTTATGTAATAGTAGTAACATACTGCAAAATTTTGACAAACGCGTTTTAGAAGATAGTAATTGAATTATGTTTTTTTATTTTACGCTCTTTATCGTTCTAAATACATAGAAAAAGTAATAAAACCAGTGAAAAATCTTTGATGCGACAAGATTTGCTATGACCCTGTCCACTGAAAAACCGATGATTATTTTACTGCCAAAAGGAGCGACATTTACGGCAATAGAATTTTAAATTGAGCCTTTTATATTCGTTTCCTGAAAAGTGTAATCACATTGTCATTAGTCATTATCAATGGATTTTAAAAACAACATGCGAAGCTTTGGTGTTGCATTTTAAAAAGACTTTGTAGCAATGCAATTATTATGGCTCTATTATTGTCACACAGGATTATATTAATACATATAACAAATTAACGAATTTCAGGTTTCATATAAATGCTGTCACATGATATTTAATATTCGAAAAATGAGATATGGGGAGACAAATATATACATTTACGGGTTTTGACATTCCATTTAGTCAGTATGCAAATTACATCACAACAGTTCAATTTTTAATGTAAACTTTCATAAATTATGAAAAGTTTATTTATTGAATTATAAAAATTGTCGGTGTTTCATACAAATAAACATTTTCTTTATTCAAAGATCAATACAGAACCAATGATATTGGAAAAACCGAGTTCGGTCAGGTTAGTTCACCCTAAGTTATGGTTTCGTTTTAATAAAAAAAAAGAACGAAACCTTAGAACATGAAAATTTAAAAAAAAGTTATTTTTTAACGAATAGAACGATTTTTTAACCAAAAAATTAGGAATTTCTATAAAAAATAGCGAAAAACGGAGTAAAAATAAAGAAATAAATAATGGGTGGTGTCATCTAGGAGGAAAAAATTATTTTTCTTTGTTCTGGGAACATATCCCCCCGTTTTAATTTTTCTTCATTCTACATAGGAAAATTTTAGCACTGCTATGAGAAGTGGAAGAATAAATTCCAGCACTGTGTGGTTTCTCAAGAAAATTGTTTTGAAGGATACAATATTAAATTATAATTCTATTCGAATAAAAATTTTTTAAAAACCAGTTTCATTATTTAATTTTAACACTCTATAATTTGCTATTCTAAAATGATTGGATAAATTATGGGTTGACATTATCGAGAAATGATATGATTTTATTTCAATGCATCAAATTACTATATCCATTACCATCTGTTAGTAAATGTTAATGTTAGTCAGTATTATCGAATAAAAAAATAATTGGTACTTACCATTTATAACAAGTATGGAACTTAAATAACAGTATTTTTTTTTTATTAGTTCTAAAGTGTAATTTAACCCAAAGACACTTTTTATGAACAAAATCATTAATAATTGTAATAAATTTAAATTTTCTTAAATATGCTGAAAGAAATTTTACGTTTCGTTTTTTTTTTAAATAAAATTTTTGTGTATCCAATTCCAGTTTCTACTTCCTCACTCAAATAAACAACATATTGGCCGAACGACCTTTCCCCGACGTTGAGTAGACTCTGTTTGCTAATACAACGAAAGCAACTGATCATAAATTTCTTTCATAAATAGATAAGTAGTTCTACGGATGTTTTCTGATCTGATCCGATACGTATCAAGAAACGTCTGAGTAAATACAGAAGGTTTACACAAAGAAGTTATTTTTATTAGAATAGATGCACGTCTTACCCATCGTAACCAATTTTATTGGTATTTTTCTTATTTAGTCTCGTATTATATAAGACAATAAAAGGAGTTCTAGGTGAAAACGTTGGTAACTAAGATTTTAAAAAAATTTTAAGTAACCTATCTTCGAGTATCTTACTGTTGAAAGTAGAACTAAATAAAAACAAATAAAGCTTTTTAGCTTTTTAAGACTAAAATCAATTTAATTTAATTATTTTTTTACGAAATACTATTTTATTTTCAGTTCTCCTAAATCAATAATAATTTTTTTTTCAGATATCTGGAACATACTTTTTCATAAAGATTAGAATTACCTTTAATAATTTGTAATCCCAGCAAATACATGGTTTAATAAATTAATGTACCAATAGAGCGATTGAATTGCAATATGATGCCGAAATTCAATGTTGACAAATCGATTAAATTGGGTTCACCAACCAATTATAAATAAACAACAATAATGCTTTCACTGATAAATGGAATAATCACCAAATACCAATAATGCACCATTATAATATGGCAATAATGGACCATTTCAAAATGCCGGAAAACATTGTAACAATAATGATTTTGACAATATTTGCGAATGAAAAAGTTTGCTGTACCAATAATATTTAAGTGGTTTTGTCAGTGTTTGTGTAAATTATATCCAAATGTGACATTTAGTTGAGGATAAAATTGTATCGCATTTATCCCGTTGAGAATACTTGCTGATTTTGTATTTGTATTTTAATCAAGTGTTCAGTATTGAGTTTAAATTGAACAATTGAAGTAGTTGGTTGGTCGAACATTACGGTTTACAATCAATGAATCCCGTTGTCTCGCTATTGATGTAGTAGTGTATTTTAACAATGGGCTATTAGAATATGTTAGCTAGATAGGTATCAAAATATAGGAAAACTTACTTTTCTTTGTAGAACGTTGATTTTCCTGTCCTTGATATCCATGTGTTCCCTCATTTCGGCGATCTCGGCACCGGCGCGTCCACGTTCTTGTTGAAATTGCTGAGCCTTCTTCTCTGCGTAGCGATTCTTCTCTTCGAGTCTCTGCCTGAGTTCCTCTACGTCGGTTTGTAGCATATTATAGTGCTCTTCTTTAGCGCAGAGTGACTCCTTGAGTACTGCAATATGCCGTTGGTAGTCCTGGTGTTGTTCTTCGAGAGTCTTCATCTTGGCACCCATGGTGAGGATTTCCTGGTCTCTGCGTTGAATCTCCACGCGGAACTCGTCGAGCTGCACAGACGAGCAGTAGCATGCACTATCCATGCGGGGTAAAAGCGACAGTGAGGTGGTAAAACTGAACTTAAGCGGCCATAGAGTCTTTTTACCTAGTTACATTCTGATAACTGATCCATCTTTCCCGATTTGCACGTCGTTTAACAGAAAACTTACTTGGCGCTTGAGAGTAGACGGAGCCAAGGTGGTGGCGAGGGCAGGATGAGGCGTCAACCGCTCGACCTCGCTCTCTAGCAGCCGTACTTCGCGTTCAAGGGTCGCAATGCGAGCATCCTTCGTATCAAGCAATACTTTCACTGTGCTACTAGAGGGCGAGGGGACTAGCTCCAGCTGTGTTTGAAGAGTGCGCAAAGTTTCGTTTGCTGCTTGTAACTCCTGCAGAGGGAATGAAGAGGAGCTGTCAGATCGTCTCGGCTGCCGGCCGTTCAATGCTTTACCACCACCATCGGAATTTTTGACACATTACCAAGATTACCCACCAAATCGAAACATCATTTTTCGCATACGCAAATTAGACTAGAATAACATCAATACTCAAATAATTTATAAGAAAAAGTTTAAGAACAAACCTATAAAATATATAGTTAAACTGATGGAATCATATAAGGAAAGTACCACAGCGGAAATCTTCACCCTGCAACTATTTAATCCGCACCTTTTCATCAAAATAGTTAATATTATATAATTAGAGATTCTAGTCTTTTTTAAGATTACTATATTGAAAAACTAAAGATGTATCTTATAAAAAAACATTATATTTTTAATCTAAATAAACATTTCAGAAATAATTATGCAATTGAAGAATAACAAAAACTAACTTCACATGGAAGATAAAAATTGACGGAGGAAATAGCAAAACTAGTAGTCCAATGTTGGAGTTAAGAGAAAATTCCAACAAGGTAAGAACAAGCTTTACTTTGTCCAATTTATAAAAAAAGGAGAAAGAGCAGAGGGTAAAAGATATAGGGGAATTGCTCTATTGGACCTAATATAAAAGATAATGGCTACAGATATAAGAGCCCCACTGAAATTGAATACAAACGAGTTATTAGGAGAACACCGATGTGGATTCAGGAGCGACAGATGGACTGTGACCGAAATATTCTTTCTTAGATAACTTCAGGAAAGGAATATTAAATATGTTTATTATTTTCATATATTTCAAGCAAATATATAATTCGATAAATCGGAATTAAGTATTTAAAGGTCTGGAAGTGATAAGAATCAATAGGAAATTATCAGCATTGCATGAGATGAAAACGAGAAATATATCAAATTCTGTATAGATAAATAACGCTCTAACAAGAACATTCCAGGTGAAAACAGAAGTAAAACAGGGGGATTCCTTGTCTTCAAAAATATTCATCCTGTATTTTGGAAACAACAAGAAGAAGTCGAATACATCGGAAGTGAAGGAAGCAAGAACATTTAGTTTAAGTAAGTTATAAAGAGGTAAAAACAAAATTTCTCAAAATGGAATTCGAAGAAGGAAAAGTTAGAGGGTAAAAGACTCAGAATAGGAAGAGAAACGTTCAAATAATAAAAAAAATTTAACTACCTCAGTGCGGTTGTGATAGACCAACATGAAATGGTAAAAATAAATAAGAGTACTGAAATGATCCATAAGCTGTTAAAAGGCAAATATCAGAATATATTAAACAATTTTAGGACATACATTTGGGAAAGTAACGTAATACTTAATAATATATGGAGGAATTCAAATCGATTACCACTGGAGAAGAAAAACCAATCAGGAAATTATAAAAATGTTCGGAGATATTGGTTAAAGTCCAACAAGTAAGATAATTGGAACATATGGAAAGTCAGTCTGGAAACAATGTCCAAACAGATCTTAGATAAAAGTACAAATGAAGAAAAAAGAAATAGGGAAGTTCTAAAAAGAGATGGATATATATATTACCCAACCAAAAACAACCTAAATTCAATGTTACTTGACACCAAATAGAATGACTGTTGTTGAACCAGATTAAAGTTGTGCATGAACTACAAACAATCGAAGTCTTTAATCATTTGGAAAGATCATATGTCTATCAATCTTTGTTATATGTAATATGTAATAACATTACTGTAAACAAAAAAAAAATTACAAAACAAAGCCTACCAGAATATAGAGCGCTTAGAGGGATCTAAGACATTAAAAGAATGTCCATATTGGCTTGTGTTTTTAGATGGATTGAAGATAACAGAAATCAAAATAAAGAGCGACTTTTCACCTTAATAGACTATTTTTTATTTAATAATTGTTAACATTATTTTCTTATAAATTATCCTTCTTAACTTACTAGTTTGCGTAAATTAGTCATAAAGTATTAGTTAAAAATACCAGCATAAGCTACAGCATACATTGTTTTCTATAAAGCGAATTGAATGAAATAAATTGAATTCAGCTGTGTGTGAGCTACTTGGATAGCAGTTTAAATAAAACTGAAATATCACAACAATTTCAAACCATCATCTCATAACAAACTAAATACAAGATCGATATGATTTCGCTGTGACAACTTCAAATAAAAAAAAACTGCTAGGACAGGAAAATAAAACTGTTATAAAATAGTTTTAATGGCAGTTTATCCAATAAAACATCATTTTGCATCTACATAAATGAAATTCTAAAAGAGCTATTAACTAAAGGCATTTACTTTCCTTGGGAATTTGCTTTCAGAGCTTAGAGCAGGTACTCTAAGGACAACGGTAATAAATATGTTCTATTTCCTTTTCTGGTAAAACTCGAACTGAAATACAGAAAACAAAAATCTCTATTTGTAATACCTATTTCAACGAGAAAGAAAAACTTGATAGTGGAATAAGCAAATTGAGATCTAGCCCAACTTTTATCTGGATTTAAGGGTCACAAAATGGAACCAGTAAGCTACTTAGCTTTAAAAAAGAGAAAACAATTTATAATGGGCGAATCATCTTTAAGATCTTGATAGTTTTACAAAAGTTGATTATTTCAAATAGTTATGATATTTTTATAGCTTCTACTGTATGATATGAACACTACTTTTCCTTAGCATTATATTTTAATGTAGCTATAAAATAAAATGCAAAATTCCATGAGAGGAATGATAGGGTATTTCTGTCTGAATAGTTGTTTAAACTACCTAAAATAATTTTGAATACTTTTATAGTTCATTACTTAACAAAATAATAATGGGGAATGGTTATGATACTCTTAAATGAACCTTCTTGGTCCGTAGTGCCAATATTATTTTTATGTAAAATATTTAGAATAATAACTACCTTTTTTTTTATTGAATTTTAAGAATTATTTTTATTAAAACCAGTTTTTGCAGCCGTTAGATACAATATGGCCAGAATATATCAATAACTAAGCCAGTTGACACGAATCTGTAGTTTTTTATTATTGCATCTTCTTGCCTGTATGTTACTCTTTGAACAGGTCCATTAACTTTATAAGAGCCCTAGCTCATTAAAAAGTTTCTCTTATTGTATATGAGCCCTAGTAATTTGTCCTAGGATCCAGTGAGACCTTGCTCGTCCTAGTGAATCAACTTTTGCATTCCCTTCAATCTATTTACACCCCGATATTAAGGGTCACTTTATGCAGATTCAGAGATAATTTTTTCTCCCTTAGACAGAAATCTTAAGAAGTAAAATTGAAGAGAAAGCTTATTAATGTATTCTCTCTGTTAACCTCACTCCCTCGAACTCCGCTGTGCTAGAGGTACAATCATGATAACCGGTACGTGACTATCGAATTGACTAAACGATATTTCCACCTCCCATATACACACTTGAAGATATTAGAAGGAAAATTGTAATACATTCTTGCTTCTTCATAATGCGTTTGCTTATGCTTCTATTCATTCGTGTATGATATCAAATATTTCCTTCAAACCTATATATTTGGATAAAGATTTTGTCACCTTAGTTTTACTTCCAAAGGTTTTTTTTTGAGACATGAATGGCGTAGCTTTCTACTTGGAAAATTATTGCACATGATTCACTAAAAGATTCACCACATTCTCCAGCTCTCAGTCTGTGCGATCAAAAGCACATCGTCTATAATCAAATATTATGACGATATCATTTACCTTTTGTTATAAGGATTGAGTAGTATATTTAAATTCAAATTATACATTTATTTAAATAAATTAAATTCATAAGTCTTACTTCCTTCTCTGAAGAGTACAAATTATCTAATTGTTTATTTTTTTACTTCAGCAAACAATAACTGGCTGATATAACATTAGAACTTTCTTGACGTTAAAATGGTGTATAGTTTTAATTTGCCTTGAAAGTTCTTTGTTAAATATTCCCTAAAGTTCAAATTTACTTAGTGGAAACCAACTTCTGGTTAAAAGTTACTAAGGGCATCAAAACTGAACATAAATCCTTCCATGTTTTAAAAGAAAATATCTGAAATGAAAGCTGACAAAATTGTAAAAAAAAATGTACCTAATGACGGTATGGAACTAACTACTGAATGTCAAATGATGATGATTCGATTTGGCTGTAGCAAAATTTGTGGATTAGTTACGACAACTATGTACAAAATGACGACACCAAACATGCTTAATGATTTTTGGGAGGGTAGTGTATAGTTCAGGAAAATTAATCTGATCTGATACATCTGATCTCGTGGTATCTTGATTATGTGCCAGATGATATGAACATTAACCACGGTCACACATACTCTCATATATACTTCTACAATCAAGGCGTCCTCGAATTTTTTATAAGAAAACTCTTAGGAAAATTGGCTCTCTTACGAAATAGATTTGAAGTGGTTCAGTAGAAACTATAGACAATATTTCGTGAATCAGTTTAACATGTGAAATAGTTGCAACAGACAACAGAGTAAATGCAAATAACACACAGAGTTTGACTTTTATGCAATATTTTCACGTACCATTTCCTGATTGGACCAACGTCCAGGATATTGTACTGCAAGAAAAGAACTATTATAATAGTATTTATTTTACACTACTAGATTTACCTTCTGGAATTAATATTAAAACGGCTGTGTTTTTATTTGTAATGTGTCATACTATTTAGCTTAAGATTACACAAAATATTTTTAAAGAAAAATATTATGAAATATGACCCAGATTTTATAGTACAAACTAGTCTATTCACATTTCAAACGCGTCCGATGTAAACAGTGATCAGCGCGTGTTAAGCGCATGCTAGTCTCGTGATTGCAAATTCTCGTAACGGGTGACAAACTGTGCTATCAGCGTGGTGTTTGGCTGGTTGGCTGCATACACTTTTATATATAATAACTATTTTTCAGTGTGAAACTTTGTGCTATTCTTGGTGTTGGTTGAACAAGCGTTATTGTTATTGCATAACATACGTGTTGTTGTTATCATTGATTTTTTTTTGTGTGAGTATTTTATTTGAGAGAAATACGGTCCTTCTGTAGTTAGAAGTTTACGTGCTCCTGTTGACATTTTTCGTATTTGAAATATGAATAGATTTTTAGTTTAATTTTAAGAGTGTCGAACATAATTTTTACGATAATTGTTAACCTCTTATTTAGTTTGTTACTGATTTGTTCTACAAAGATCCTTACTTCTATTGTTGGAAGTTTTAGTCCTATTAGACCTTCACATAGTTCATTATAGTAAAACAGTGTAATACATGACAAATATTGAAATATAAAAGTATTACTCTCAATTATTATAACTTTGTAAGTACCTGAAACTGAAATTCCATGGTTGGCTCTAAGTAACTAATCATAATTCAATATGGAACTATAGAGCCAACCAGCAGTTTTCTACAGAAAAGTCTTATAGCAGAAATGGTCTATTTTCAGATATAAAACAAAAGTTTACTTCCCTTTAGACTTAGGACTAACAAAATATAAGAACATAATTATGTATTAACAAATTTATAATATTTTATGTTAGTAATTTTTTCATCGTAACGGTTTCCACCAGTATTTTTTTTTTAAAAACTTCAATTAAATACCGGTTCAGACATAAAGAACATAAATCTTTGTTACTATTGAGTTATGAGTTTCATTTCAGTGCTTATTTCTTTAATCTGTTTCTATTTCGCATTAATTTCTTTACGAAATTCGATGTTTTATGATATTTTTAAATTTCCGGAGTGATATTTGTATTTTCCTAAATACGAAATTCGTTAATTCAAGAAATGTCCCGCTTTTATATATACATTTATTTTACCATTAGTTTTTTCCTTTGTATCTGTTTTTAAAAATACTTTGTGTAATTGTAAGCAAAATTTATAATTTAACGTAAATAATAATAAACTTATCAAAAATTATAATTCCAATGTTTAGTAGATTTAGTTTTAATTTCCTTGCCAAAATTTCACTTTTTAGCACCATTTAAACAAGAGAAGAGACATAAGGTACGAGAAAGAAGTATAAAAAAATCTTTAAGCCTACATTTAACACATAAGAAAACCTTAGTTCTTTTTATTATATGATAGATGGGTCTGTCCCGGTTACACTTCAAATAAACCATTATCGTCTTGTACCAAACATACGCCAGCTACAATTAAAAAATAAATTTTCGAGGACGCGATGAGATACATGATAAATACTGATTGTTAAGCACCTGCTTTTGAGCCATAGCTTGCATTTGTTGGAACATCTGTCTTTCTTCCTCTTTACCTGGAACAGACCCAACACCCAAAGCATTAGTCCTAGTTTGAGCTGCTGAACGGATTTTTACAATTGATCTCAGCACCACAGTCCACTGATGTTCTCATATCATAATAATATCATAATAATTTTAAATTTGGTGTATTTTAGACTTTAGCACAAGTGTGTTCTGTTGTTCTGTGCTCTTTGCTGGTAATAAGTTCTAATTTATAAAATTCAACCAAAAAGGTATGATGAAAATTAATTAAAATGGTTAATGTTTTCTAATCTATTGATATCGTTCCGTTTCGAAATCGATTTAATATCACCTTTGATAAATTATCAATGATAATACGTTGTGGATAGAGTAATCGTTCCAAGCGGTTGGATCGGTGATTTATGGATAAAAATATTGGGCCAATAAGGCATACAAGTCCTTTGGATGTAATTGATGTAATCTACAAAGTTAGATGCAGTATTGAAGAGATTGTTCGAATTTACATTTAAGAAAAATTGTGTATTAAATTAAATGAAAATCAAATGTATGCTTTAGTGGACTTCCAGGCCCTATATCGATTCTTTCAATCACAGAATTCATTTTCTAGGTTATTGCTATATAAGATGTCAGCGAAAATAATCCATATCTTTAAATGGTACGTAGGTATAATGTGTCGTTTGCAACAAAATATTCTAATACATTTGTTTTCTAACATCATTAGTTTTCCTAACCATTTACTCGAAAGTTTATACGTGGTAACACTTTTTATACTATATACATTTTTAAAACATTGTTGGAAACATGTAGTGTATTACCTAAAAAATGAACTGGTAGAAATCGTTCGGATCGTGTAATAATTGTTGAGAATATATTTTTCACTCTTATACATCATCTGTAATCGACCAGTCTAAATATCTAGGGATACTCAAATAAAAACTTATTTTTAGAACGTTTCAAAAACCATTGTTTATACTTAACTGAGTTATGGGTGTTGACGGCTCTAATTGCTTTTCGATAAATAATATTTGGATACATCTAAAATACTTATATTTATTTCTTTGAAAACGGCGGACTTTAGAAAAAAATGTTTATTCTACATACGTTATCAATACCTCATCCATAAAAATGTGCATTATTTTCGCGGACACCCTGCACTTTTCTAAGAAATTTCAAATAAAAATAAATGCTTTTGAAAAATGATGAATGCCACTTGACAATAAAATCAAAGTATTTTTAATTAGAAAAATTAAATAATTTAGTAATAGACTTGAGTTTTCAAGAAGCGTTACACTAAAATTATCTTCGACCCTGGATGACATTTTTCATCCTTTACCGGGAAAGAAAATAATTTCTGTTAAAAGATAAAATTACTGTTCTTTCATTCCAATATTAATCTAGACAATATTATGAAATTACGATGAATCAATTATATTCAGCAAATAAAATAAATATTATGAATTAACAAAATAATTCAATAGATTAGAAATACAATTTATTAACTCCAAAAGGGATATTTTTCTTAAAGTTATTTATTTTAATTCATGTTAACTATGGAATGAGATGAATTAATAAAATCCATTCACGAACTCTTAACACCGTTACTAAGTAAAGTGCACCATCTAACACCTTTGTGCCAAAAAAAATAGAAGGGTGTTGTTATCAGATTTTTGCCTTTCGGCACTGTAACTATGCTTCATGTTTTTTTCAGAATTCTCTATGATACCGCCATCACCGTCAGATGTATTGAGTGCTTCAATTTTTTATTTACATTAAACCTTAAACATAACTAAACATATCCACAAACATTGGATGAAATATTTTTCCAGAATGAAATTATTATATTTATTAAACTTTTGATCCAAGAATTTTTGAAATAGGTGTATTCTTGTTTCTTAAACATTAAGTTGAAGAGGGTCTATAATTTAAATAATTAAAATACGGATAAACTCGTAAATAATTCTCCTACACAAAATCAGTTTTTTTAGGAAATTATTTGGTTTTTCATCAAATTGCCAGCTTTTTCGAATGATTACGATAAATCATCAACTCAACCCACTGATGAAATCATTCCCTACTACTCAAAATTTTATTTGTTTTAATCCAGTAAAATATTTATCAGTTGCCCATTTAAACTCAAAAATGAGAGAGTTGAAATTGGCATGTTCAAAAGGTGTAGTCTTGACAATATATTGCAATAATTAAAGATTATTAAAGTTTATATAGTAAAAAGTTTTAAAATTGAAATTAAATCGCAAATTCATTGTATAATCAAAACGACACACTTTGTGTTACATGTTGGAAATATAAGAGTTGCAGATTAAAGGAATTGACAGTTTTAATTTCATATTTTATTAAAAAGAAATAAGAAAAATAAACTTTGACAATAAGTTAGTCAAGCTAAACTAAAATTTTACGAGATTGTAAATAAGCTGTGCGTCTAAAAAGTGACGTAGAAAAATCATGATTGGTTAAGAGTCAAAGTAATCAGGAGGGAAAATCCAAAACGGGGAGAAAAAGGGACGATTTTGCGAATGATTCCAGGAAAAAAATTTAATCAGAGGTTCAAAGAAGTGTGATTTTGAGACTCAAGGAAACATGACTTGAGGCTCTATACATTACACATTAAACTGTCCACGTCTATAAAGTTCATTTCAAGATATTTCGGTATTTAAACCCCTAATAATTGTATTGCGCGAAGAGAAAGTTGAGGTTACTGGAGGATTATTTTGAAACTGAATTTTAGTTTATTGTTAACATTTGTTTGTAAAATATGTGGCGTCCTTGGTTAAAAAAGAGTAGGAAAGATTAATATTTGAATAAATGAAATTATCATATTTTGTATATAAGTCAAATGACGTAATCATAATTTACCTCACGGTACATTTCAATTAGATTTTGTATCAGTTTTTAAATTGTGTAAACAAATTTTTTACTTCAGTCATATTGTTTCATTAAATGCCTTATTAATGTACCGGTTGTGCAAATTAAGAATGGCTTGCATATCAAAAAACTTGGTTAAGATTTTTCTCTTTATATAAATACATGTAAAAAAGATTTTATTTCGTCTAGGAGAGATTTGCTTCTTTCTTAAACTATATATTTTTTAATCATATTTTTTATTTTATTACAAAAACTGTACGATTTTTGTTTTGAAATCTATGATTAAAAATATTTTCCCAAAAAATTGAAACACTCTGTACAAAACCACATAAAAAATTTATAAACAAGAGAACATCAAAAAGTGAATAGATGTGCAGGGAGAAGCAAAAAAAGGGGGCTAAGTAGGAAAGATACACTTACCCATGCCTTTGTTTTGAAGCATCTCCAGCAATTTTTTTATGCTTTCATCTCGAGCCTGCAGCGTTTGTTTTTGTGTTTCTATCCGAAGCTCCAGTTCCTGTGAAATGAATTAATATTAGTGTTTGCTTTTTCAAAGGACAAATTTCTGGAGACAGGATGATCATACCAAATTGTTTTCTTTTTCTCCAATTTAATTTCAAAAGATATTATTCAAAGTCATCCGTATGCATATACTTATTCCTATTTGTAGAATGTTGCACTAACTAATATTTATTTTGTTAAATAACAGAACTGAGAACGATAATATTAAGAGAAATAATTTAGGTTAACAGTCCAGGTAATTTTTTTTTCACTTAGTGTTCTAAACCTGTTATTTTAATTACTTTCTTCAGGAATTAAAGTCCCATTTTTAATATGTAGAAGTTATTTAAGGAAAAGGATATCACCATAATATAACAGAATAGAGCAGAAAACCGCTTAGATAGTCGAAAATAGGTAAATAGAAGATGAGAAAAATAGAAAGAAAAGTAAGAGTAAAAAGTTTTTACTATTTAGGAGATACTATACACGTAAGTGAGATAAAAAATAGATTAAAGAAAGGTTTATAAAACTATAATCAAACCAGTAATAATTTCCCATGGCAATGACAAAGAAGAAAAAGAAAAACTTTACCCACGGGAAAAAATATGGAGACGCATATTCAAAGGGAGAAATGTTCAAGATATATGAGAAAGAAGAAATAATAAATAATTGTTTGCTACATTTAATGAAGCAAAGTTGTCAAGAGTGGTTAAATCAGAAATGATTAAATAGATGGGACACATCTTAGAGGGCATGAAAGAAGGAAGATTATTCGTTGTTTAGCTATGACGACCGTGAATAATAGGGGCAGAGGAAAACCTGGAGTAAAGTGAAGGAATCAAGTAGAAGAAGATCCTATAACAGTAGGAGTCAAGAGATGAGAAAAACTATAACAAATAGGCAGAAGTGGAGAAATATAGTTAGAGGGGTATTGAAGAAGTAGAAAAGAAAACCTTGGACCAAATGGACTGTTTAGTGCTTTATTATATATTAGCAAAACTAAACGACTCGTTCTAAAACAATATAAAATACTAATGCACTAAAACATCAGGTGTAGAAAATATTATATAAGAGTCGGCAGTGACCTATTTTATCTGAAATAAACTTTACTTCAACTTCTTCAGTTTACCTTGATGGTATCTCGTAATATTGCAATTTCTCGAGTTAAATGTTCATTTTCTTGAAATAAAGCTTCCATCTGCTGTTGTATTTCGATACTTGGTCCTCGCATTCTCATTCGTAGTTCTTCTTCTAATTGACGTACTAACATAGCTTGTTTCTGAAAAGGAAAAAGAAAACTCATTTCAGATAAGGGAAATTGGCTGTTTTTAACAAATTGGAAACATAGATAAAATTGAAATAATTACTGATACGGTACAGCAAATTAGATTTTCCATATATAGCCTAAAAATGGTCGATGTACATAGAACTTATTTATTTAATATTTTCTATATTATAACAAGGTCCCGATCGGATAAAAAAAGAAATATTTTTGTTAAAATCAACAAAATTAATAAACATTGGGGTCTTCTTATTTGGAAAAATAAAAAGAGATTGAAAGTTAAGTTTGGGTTCTCGGATGATCGAGAAGTTGATAGCGCCTACCCCTGCGATTAGGCGTACTAGTTTTTTAAAGATGTAAATTGCCTTAATATTTTGTAAGAGTTATTTTTTTTCATAGCTAAATAAATTATTATTGTTTTACTTAGCCTCTTTAATTTCGATTAACCAAGTTATGTAGTGGGTTAAAATCCCCACAAAAATAGTATTTAGATTCTTTCATATATTTATTGAAATAAAACAACCCAATAACAATAATATTAACCCTATTATTTGTCATCAAATCGGACGACGTCACTGCGACTATATTACCACTTTGTCCATTTTCTCTCTTTTATCTAATCCACTATCTCCTTACTTCACACCCCTCGGCTTTTCCAGTTCATATTGATCGTCATTCATTCGTGAAATTTCCCGGTAGTCACGCGATGCTTTTTATTTCTATATTCATATACGTATTTTCCATTCAAAAGTTGTCGAAGGTACTCTTGAATTTAAATATTTTCAGGAAATGCTATATCAGGCGGCAGTTTTCTCTAATTTTTATAAACGGTATTTGTGAGTAAAATTGTGGAAGAAGGCGTGACTTTTGAGGGTCTCTAATTATAGCTCCCCATTTAACTTGCTCGTTGGCTTTAAATGTTTGTATTCAAAAGGAATTTTTGCCAATCGATTTGCTCAAAGAGATTTATTATAATATTAGTTATTTGAGCCTGTTAATCGATTACACAGGGCGACGACTTTTGCAGCAGCACTTATAACTGCATTTCTCTTATATATTATATAACTCCATTATAGACAAACACTATTGATATATGAATTTGTATCTGGACAATATTATTTAAGCAATGAAGCAATATTGGTAAAAAATAATAATGCGCCAGTGTTAAATTCGAAACACTGACTGAACACGTTTATACTTTGTTATTGTTAAATAAAGTAAATAGATGAACTAAATCGGCGGACACGAGTTCATTCCCAAAATATATCCTTGCTGTAAAAAGGTGATGGTGGAATTCACTCCCAGACGATTTTACACCCCAATTATTTAAAAATATTTATAGTACTTTAAAATCTAAACACTGTTGCCAACCATTATAATTTTTCATCGTAATATTTGGTATTGCGTTTTGTGTTTTATTCAGCATAAACATAAAACAGTAGTTACTTATAAAAAAATATTATTATATACAGGGTGATAAACTTATACTCCTAAGTTTGATATCTCCGTTATCTTGAGAAATAGGAAAGAATGTTTTAAATAAAAGTTATAGACAGAGTCAAGCTTCACATTTTATTATTTCGTAATATATAGTGTGTCTCATTACATATCAAAGTTATGTTTTTTTTATGGAATACCCCGAATATATATTTACAATTTTATAAACCTTATGCTGAGCTTATTTCAACGATGTATCACACTTCATGTCTATTATGTGTAATAAAGCCATCTGAAAATCACATTTTTTGAATTTAAATATCTCTAGCAGTCAAACCGTTGAAAATCAATAAAAATTGTTTACTAACTTTTCAAGTTCTCTGCTATGGCATTAAAAAATATTTGATACAGAGTGATCAAAAATTTGAAATCCCATCTGATATTTAATGAATGAAGATTGTATTTATTAAACCAAATGTGATTTTTCTATAGTTTCTATAAAAATCTATGATGACATCCTAAAATTTGGTATGTTATTGAAATGTATCGTAAAATTTAAAATAAATAAAGAATAATTCATAGATTTAATTATACACTCACTTATATTTACAATAAACAATTTAATCTATTTAAGCTGTTTTTAATTAGATTTTATATCAAAATTATGACATATTTGTGACAAAATGGTAGAACATCCTTGTTCTAATTTCACAAAATTTCAAATGATATAATTTATTGAAAAGTTCTAACAATTCATAATTTCAGGTATTTCAAGTGTTCTATTATTATATTTCACATTATTAAATTATAACCAAAATATAAATCTTTGTGTATACTAACAAAATTTGTATAGTGAAGAGTGTTCTCTCATTTCATTTCTGACTTATGAATACCACTAATTCACCCTGCTTTTGCTTCGTTCTTATTCAACTAAATTTAGACCATAAACCTCGACTAATTCTTTCTAAAAATTTGTATGTTAAGGGACAGAGGTGAACTAGCCTGAAGTGTAACGCAGAAAAATAAACATGATTGTTATAACTTTTCCGTCATGTAAATGTATTGCTAATTTAGAACTTATTTAGGATTTTTATCAATTTTATCAGTTATCAATTTATTATGACCGTTTTTAATGTATGAATGGTAAAAAAGGAAGGCAATTTACTGGCAGATAAATTGTAATAAACATAGATTATTGATGTTAACAGAACACGTTCTGTTTAAAATCAAAATATCTAAAATTGAAATTAAATCGTAAAGCCGTTGTATAAACAGGGAATGTATAATTTATCGACTTATCGGCATAACTATGTTGAAATCTGAATAAACAAGAAACTCGGTGTAAAGGAAATTTAGATCGGGTTTCAATAATTGTTTAGAAAACGTGCATATAAAAGAAAATTAACCAAGCTGCATACAAAATATTCGCAAATTTTCAAAAACGCAAGATGTGTTGTACAGAAGAGAAGTTTTTACGTGAGGTACGGAACTGAGAAATCTAAAAAAGGTCAATCTTTTCGAGACTTGCTGAGTCTTGTCTAGAAACTTGGAGCGTCTTATCGTGGGACTCAAGGAGTCTTATCATGTGGCTTTGACGTCCTTGAAGCTCAATTTAGTTTTCCTTTATCTGATTTTTGTGCCTAGATCAAGTTAATTTAATAGAGCTTTGTTGGTTTTCTTGTTCTTGATTTTTTTTCTTTTTGTTCGCGGTTCGCGTTAATGTTTACCATTGCGTTTGTTTTCTTATTATTAAAAGACGTTTTAGTCAGTGTTTTATCCGGAGACAATTCATATCAATTTCCAAGATATTGGCGTCAAATACTCGGAGAGAAATCATTTTGGGGTTTTACAACTGTTTAGATTTTTTGTAAGTCAGATTTTAGGGTATAACTAATGGACGTTACGATTTTTGTGGTATTTTTGTCTCAGTGTATTTATTTTATTTAGCAAACTTTAATGTTAAGTGTTCAAGTCTTAAACGAATATAATCTCTTCCTTTGAGAAAAGTAAGAGGCAATTCATTTATTGCGAATAGCATTTAAGGGTCCTCACTACTTTATTATTTTCATATAAGTGAGAAACAGTTCCTTGTTAATCAATTATAAAGATTAACACCACTGTTTCGCTAATAATGTATTGATTTTTCATCTGTGGACCATTGAAACTTTTATAATATTATACATATATGTATATAATAAAACATCAATTATTAAACTATCTACGATTTTCTGTGAAACAAAACATGATTATAATTAAATTGAT
Organism: Hermaeophaga mercurialis; assembly: GCA_951812935.1. Taxonomy (NCBI): domain Eukaryota; kingdom Metazoa; phylum Arthropoda; class Insecta; order Coleoptera; family Chrysomelidae; genus Hermaeophaga; species Hermaeophaga mercurialis. The sequence goes on from OX638358.1 coordinate 37,779,479, forward strand.
ATTCTTCACTATTATGTCTATACTGTTAAAATAATTTGCTGCAAAAAAAGGAGTAGATGAATATATTATTGGATTGTATATAAAAAAGTGAACTTATTACCAATTTAAATTAATATCTAGGTCTTAAAACGATATTTTGGTCATCACAAATGAATGTGATAAATGTATCAATTAACTAAATCATGTCGAACGTCGCACTTGAACTTAGAATTAGATTTATTTTGCATCGTCCTACAAACGATTTTTAAAAGATATTAAAATAACAGAAAATTACAAATAGTCAACAAACAAAGCCAATATATTGTTTTTTTTCTTGATATTCGTAAATTTTTTCTATTCTTTACTTTTTGGCAAAACAATAAAAAAGAAACAGTTAATAAATGTCTAAAATGTTGAGTCTAGACATTTCAAATCTCCTCTGCGAACTAATTACTGTGAAACAAACGCTACTATTTTTAGAAATCCGGAAAATTGTCATGGTATGTTGGTTATAAATGATCTATCCAATTTTCAGGGCTGGAAAGAAAAGAAACATTAACTGCTGACATCGAAAACTGTCATCGTCAATCACTGCAAAATGTAAGGGCGATTCAAGCAAAACTCCGTGATGAAAGAGATTTAGTTCTTGAGACATACTTGGAAATACATGAATAAGCAATAACGAAGTTTGCCAAAATTTAAAATGAAATCTATTGGTATTACACTGCAGAAAAGTTATTTGGAAAATTGAATAGTTTAATTGGGCTTGTTAAGGACTATTAAGTATCAATCTATTAACAATAAAGAAGTTAATTTCTATAAACGAATTAATAACATGTGTACCTACACAAAACACTGATCATCTTCTTCTTTTTTACATGTTTGACCTTCAGTGTGTGGTCTGTTCTTGCTTTATTTGTTTTTTGTTTTTTCTTGGTGGTTCATATGTTGACCTTGGGGAGTCAGTGTGTCAAACGACGCAGATGTACAAACACGTAGAACTGAGTACGGACTTTGTTACCCAGAAAGGCAAGCGAAATGAATATATTGAAAGGAATACTTCAAGAATGGATAAGGTAAGACTCAGCATAATAAAGGATTCGTTTGGAGCGAAAAGCCAGCTAAACTTGTGAGGACAATGGTAAGAGTGTTGAATAGAATAGAGAAATTATAAAGCGGGAGACTAGTAAGACTCGATATGCAGTGGTAATTTATTGTAAAGAATGGAAGAAGTTTGTGAAAGGGTGCAGATAAATGAATGCATCACCTCGACACCAAAAGTATAATAGATAAGGAAATAAAAGCCTGTTAGCCTCAAGAATATAAAGAAAGAATTTGATTAATAAAATATTGTACATAAATAACTGTTCTTCTAGATACATGAGAGTTATTGACGATTTTTCAGTTTGTTGTGACTATAAACCAACTAGATTTGATTTTTTTTAAATACACATATAGGATTTTTAATACAAATCCCGTTGCACGTCATATATCAATTATGAAATCACGACCCTGCAGTGTTGTCGGCTTGTCTAAATTGTCGAGGAATGTAGGAAGTTTCAAAAATGTAAGGTTAGGTTATGTTGTTTGACTTTATTATTATGAAAAATTAATTTATTGAAGCGTATATGAACAATATACAAAAAATAAAGACAATATTATAAAATTACCGAAAACGTGGTGAAAACACACAACTGGTTGACGGCCGGACGTCAGAAATCGTTGAAATATATCAATCTAAATACTCGACAACGTCGCATCAAGGCATGCCAATCGCTACAATGTCATTTCTTCATCATAAATACGAGTCTCATAGGCGTAAAAAATTTCAAAATTATTTAATGTAAATTATGGTTTTTTGAGTACTAAACATATAATAATGATTTATAAACTTTATATTATAAAGAATAAGACGTATATAAGCCAATATAATTGAAATCATTCTAAAATTATCAAAATAATTACGATTACTTTTTCGGTTTTTTAGTACTGTGACTACGTTCATGAGTCCTCGTGAATTTTCGTGATGTTTCGTATGATTTATCTTAGTTAGGGAAATTTTAATTAGTTGGCAGTACTATGACGAATGAGGTACGTCACTCCTGACGTGCAACGGTATTTGTACTAAAAATCCTATATACTGTTTTACATATAAAACCAAACCAATTTATTAATTTTTGACACAAATTTTCCAGCAGGTTTGGCCATTATCATCATTACCATATACATTCAATGGATGCATTTTGCTCGAAATTAAAACAAAAACTAATTTTTGGTCCACTTATTTCTAGCGCCTAGCCAGATTATGGTCGATTAATTAGGAGAGTATATATGGCAGAAATATTTTAATTAAAATTGCACAAATGTGACGACCTCATAACTTTCTGCAGTCTCGGTGAAACTCGTTGGCAATTAAAGCTAATGTTCCCTCTCGGAAAAATACTTGTAATCTACGGTGAATACTTTTCACAAACTTCAGGGAATTAAATTAAGATTAAAAACTGACATAATTAAAAATTGTGCGAAAAAGTTTGAGGCAGAAAAATCCATAACAGGACGATTTTTTATGCTTTATAAAATCTGGTTCATTAAATATTTAAGACAGATTTTCTTCAATTTATGAAACAATTTCATATCGTGTATCTCCAAAATACTTTCGATACTGACATAGTCAAAGACATTGTTTAATTTATTTCAATAAATTTAAAAGAATTTTCCTAAAATTGTAAATATGAGAAAAAATCTCATTTAACTTGTAAAAATTAAAAAGAAGTTTCCATAGGCACATAATTTTTGAGCCACATTGTATTACTAAGGATAAACCAAATAGCAACACTTTTAAATTTCTAGTTTTAATCTAATTTTTCACCAAGCACAGTACTTAATTTTAACCAAGCTTACAATCCCTTCATAGAGCGACGTCACGATCAATATTTGGAGGAGTTCGATGACCTTTCGCCCTAATTCTTGTACTCCCGTGTGTTTCATTCTATATTCGAGATACTCATGGATGGTTCTTATTTTCCTTCCTTCTTAAGGACAATTTTAGTTACTTATTTGATAAGCTACTGTTTGTTCTACCCTTTCAAGGGCCCGGAACGGTAAATTCTTAATGAGATTATTAACGAAGACATCAAAATGTAATATGATTACTTTTGTTTAAAGGCAGTACAGACATCTTTAAAATGTTTTAGCAGGGAATTGAAATTTATTCCGAAATGCATAAAATTTCGAGAGATATTTTATCAACAAAATTGATGATGAAGAACGTTTATTATTTTTCCTGGCAGTGTGTAAGTACAGTATAATCTAAAAATTTCAGGTGTTTTTGACAATGTAATAAAGGGTATATATTTTCTGGTGAATACGTAGAACAGGTGTAAAATTAGATATGGCCTACATTTAAAAAAAAAATGTTAAATCTATAGACCTTTCCTGATAAGAAAACACTCTGTCAACTATGCTTAGGCGCACCTCCCACTACCTTAAAATTTCTCCTCATTCTATTAAAATATAAAAGTGACAATATGTCAAAAGTACTAACAAGAACTGGAACAACAAAACACAACAGTGATACCAATAAAAAAACTAGGTAATTATAAAATGCCAACTTAATTCTTTTGCCTTTCTTTCCCCTACAATAACTGAAGAGTGGGAGTGCGCGGAGTCTACATAACCCAGGGAATATCTCAAAACAGGATAAGTGAATTATAATTTTAATAACAAAAAATATTTTAATAGTGTTTATTTAGTTAGAAAGGCAAATAAGACAATATTAATGAAATTTAGTTTAACTTCAGATTTAGCTTTTTTGACGTTAATACTCGTATGTATCCAAATTTTTTCTTTAGGTTAGGTTAGGTTAGATTAGGTTAGGTTAGATTAAGTTAGGTTAGGTTAGGTTAGATTAGGTTAGGTTAGATTAGGTTAGGTTAGATTAGGTTAGGTTATATTAGGTTATAGTAGCGTAGGTTAGATTATATTATATTAGAATAGGTTAGGTTAATTTAGATTACTTTAGCCTAGGTTAGATTTGGTTTAGTTAGATTAACGTGATTAGTGGGATTGTTATTGGACTCATTGTGCCTATTTTTCTTCAGGTACAAATAAATATATAATAAAGTGTTTTTCTTTAAGCCATTTTTATTTCAATGAAAGGTCTTCTAGACAGGAGGATTTCTAGATTTACAAGATGTAGTATAATTCTCCTGCTTCTACTTTCTGTTTGCTCCAGTTATTTGATCCTAAACCACAATGTTTCTTTCAATTATATGACTTTTTCCTTTTTCTTCTTTTATATCATTTTCCTTGTTTATTAACTCCTGCTGATTAATCTTTTGACAAATATTGTCTTAACAGTTTTCTTTCTCTATAGTTTCTATATATTCATTTTTTATTTGTTTGTTCTTCTTATTTCCACTATAATAATTTACCGTGTCTTCCATGGATTCTTGTCTTTTTTTCCTTATCTAACTAACTAACAGCCACAAATAATACTCGGTAGTTTTAGTTTAGGTAAGTTGTAAATCAATAGGAAAGACAAAAATGTTTTGATTTTCAACATGCAGACGTACCACTTACGAGGGTAAGTCTAATATATGCGCTGCAATACAATACGATATGTCCAGAATCTGTCAGTTTTTCCTATTGTTAAAATATTTGTCCATTTGTACACTCTGTGGCAATAAAGTGTATGAATCGTATTAACATGGAATTACAGCGAGAAAATGTATATGCAATGATTTATTAGGATTTTCGTTATGATTTTACACAAAAACAGTATATGAATCGTTTAAAATTTATGTTTGGTGGTGAAGCTCCGTCAAAAAAAGACGGTATATGACAGATTTGGTTGTGTTTCGCTTGAATATCAACCAAGAGAAAAGTGTTTGTTATAAATATTCATGCTGTACGTCGAATGATTGAAGAAATTCATCATTAGATTCAGACAACTTTGTATATTTCTCGTTATATTCCATTTTGTATACTTATTTAGATGCGAAGAAACTTTGTTCTCTTTAAATGCCACCATAAAGTTGTGAGGTCAAGAAGCACATCGAAGAAAATGATTGCATGTTTTATATCCAAAGCTAGTCACATATATTTGCTTTAGAAGATCATCGAATAGTAAATTCGGAGTGGTATACAACATTCGATTATTTGAAAAATACAAATGTCCAATTAATAACCCACCCGTCCTATACTCCTGATTTGACACTAAGTGACTCTTTTATATTTCCTACAACTAAAAATAAAAAGCGTGGTCAACGTTTTTCCTGCCATGAAGAAGCTGTGGATGTGTCCAAAGCACTAATTTTAAGCATATCAACATCTGAATGGAATAGGTTTTAACGTATGAAAAAGTATATAGAATGTGGTAGAGAATGATTCGAAAAACAAAAAAAATGATCTTTTTGCAATTAACCTTTTTTTTTTTCATAGCACTTCCGAATTTTTTTAAATAACAACTCCACTTAAATGAGATAAGAATGTTTAAAATCAATAATGTTATTAATATATAATTTGGGTGTTTTATATAGCCATCTTTTATTACAGTTTTTAATATTTGATCAAATTTAATATGTTTCAGGAACTTTACTGATAATTATATTACTAAGTTTAGGACCAACTTAAATGAAGCTTCCCTGACCTGTAAGTTAATGACAAAGTTCGAAACGTGACTATTTCAGAAAATTAAGCTTTTTCTATTAACCATAATTTTTATAGTATATGAAATTCAATATCTAAATTAAATAAAAATGTTTTTCATACTTCTAGCCCGACCTAAAACAATATGCAAAATACAAAGAGATTAATTAGAATATTGAAATTTTTGCATTAAACCACTTGTTTATCAAATATTGTTTATAGTGATTCTGTTTAAAATAATAACCTCCTTCAATAGTTTTATTAAACTTTTTTAGCTGAAGATTATACTGATTGCCACTGATCTAAAATAGTTTTAGTTTGGTGCAATCGATACAGAAGAAATATATCTAGGTTAAAATTTTAAAATTTAAGAATTACGATATTAAGTTCCATTATCTGTTTTGACAAATAACAAGTGATCTGCAAATAAAATTATGCTTCCTCACCTATCATTCACCTACACAATACATACTAGGACACCGAGAAGTGTTTCTTAAGGAACACCACAAAGAACTATGCTACACACAAATATCTATCTAGGGTCTAAAAAAAGTTGGAATGTGAATAAAAAGAAATCAATGCTAGAGAATACCGGTTGGGCCTTTTGTTGTTTTAAATGGTTTTTTAAAAAAGAGTTGATCAGATCTATTCGTTATTGTTGAAGAATTCTATACACGTCCGGTCTAGATTTTTGAATAAACTCAAAGCCAAGATTATGCCTGAAGAACTCAAGCTTAGCTCTTTTGGTTTTAAATAAAATTGCTAAAAAATTAGTCACGGTTATTTTCTAGGAACAACAGGTCTAGAAGCTTCTTTGTCTTTATATTTTATGGTTTAGAAACCCTGGATCACCGTATAGATGTTTTTATTTTTATTTTATACTTATTTAACTACAATATTTTTTTAATAATAATAATAATAATCAATTTTCTTATTTTGGCAGCTTTAAATTGGTGGCCTGGTATTAAAACTAAACTTTAGTCACATTTCAAATACAGATAATCAAATAAAATATTCCAACAAAAGGAAATCGTTGACAACAACAACACGTACGTTGTACAATAAAATTAATGCTTATTTAAGAAGAAATCAGAAAAATATTTGCAAAAAGTAGTTAGTCAAAACTGTATGGCATTATTTATATCATACGTATTTGAAATGTAAATAGACTTTAGTTTTATTAACTCACCCATTAATTTTGTTTCTGAGAAAATCATTTACTAATTCACTTTAGTTGTTCAAATTTCTCTGTTTATCTCAGTCACGCAATGTGCTCTGCTTTCACACGCACAATACAAATAAATAAATAATAAATAAATGTGTTGCCCAAGTTACTTTAAATGTCTGTGCTTGTTATTAAAGTAGAATAAAACATAGACCTTGAAGTATATAAAATGTCACAAGTATATGGCTATATTTAGATAATACAACACACATCAAAATAGATTCATCTGAGTCTCTATAAAATCTGCTATAATGGTCTTTCGTCAGCAAAAACTCTTTTAAAACCTTTGCCAGTTCTCGGAATATTTTTCTGGAATGTGGTTGTATATACTTTAGTGTAAGTTACTGGTATTCTTAGTATATTTCTATTTCTTGTTTTGTAATCATGGAAAACTAAATTTTTAGTCGAGTTATACTATTTGGTTTGTGTGACACATTAGAGAATGAAAAAATGAAAAAAATGAAAATACTTGGTAAGGTAAACCACTTTAACGTAATAAATAATAGTCTGCAATTTTCTCCTCAATCAGCTAACATAAGAATCCTTATTGTCCTCTTTTGTATTCTGAATGTAAAACCGATTATTTTTATGGAAAATGACCACTTTTAATACATAATACAAGTGCTCATAAAAAAATAACTTCAGCATAAAAAGTTCACATTGAAATCTATTTCATTTAAAATAAAATTTCACATTGGAAATAGTTTTTGAAAAGCCCTAAATTTGTCATAAAAGTCACATTTTTATTTGATACTTGAAAATCATGTGTGATTATCTCATTAAATTTGATTTACTGTTAAAAGTCCTCATTTCTAGTTAGTCATACATAATTTAAAGCCATTATTTTACCAAAAAATTCGTCCAAACTTCTTATTTTTCATTAAAAATTAATTTTTCATAACAAGCAATTTTTTTTATTTTAGCTCTATTTTATAGCTTTTTATTAATAATGGAAGAATTTTTATAAAAATAAATTTCTAATTGTAAAACTCAAATTCGTTTATTTCGTATTTCTATTTTTAATTGAATATCATAATTTTCCAGTAAAAGCCATCTACCTAAATAATATTTAACGCATTTTTTGTTTGCCCGGAATATAACACGCGTTTCGAAGCAAAATAATCAATAAATTGGCCACTAAACTCGCAGAGAAGAAGTTGATCGCCACAAACTCACACATAAAGTTCTCTCTTTTTAAAAAAAAAAGCTGGTTAAGTTGTGTTATAATTAATCAATGACATTACTCAATGTGTCATTATTCTTTCTTCCCCGCACTTTAACACATTTATCGACTTATCAGTAAATATTATGAAAATTCTGTAACATATAATTCTTATTAATGCTTAAAACTCGTTTACCATTTTATTTCTTGATTGGCTGAAAATGATTGTTTTGCAAAAATGACTATTACGCGGGTAATTTTGCAATACAGTTCATTTAACGACAAATAACTGTCACTGCGTATTAAAATGTAATAATTTTAGCTAAATGTATAATTTAGTATTACCACCAGTTTCATTAAAAGTCAGATTAGTCACAAGGTCAAATGACTTAGCCTATTTTTTAAATTTTATTGAACCAGCATTTAGAAAATGACTGTCAAGTATAAAATGTTTTTGGTTGCTGGTGAATTCCACTTCTAGCACAATGTTGATTCTATCAATAGAAATTTGTAGCTTTTCCACTGCTTCTTCATAATTTGTCAAAGATAACATGAACCGTGAGTCCAAAGTGCTCAAGAGCCTCACCCCAAATTTTACGGGTTTTTTTAACCAAAATTCTGTAGATATGGCAACGTAGTTTAACAAAGCACTCGTACCGCTACAAATTTTTATCAATATTTGTAATTCTTTATTTCAAAAAATTTCGAGATGCCAGGTAACCAAACTTTGTTGAAGTATCAACTTCTTCGTCTACTTTCCACTATTTCTAAGTCTAAATAAGGCATCTCTAAAATTCAATATTACCTCTATTTAAATATTATTCAAAAAGTATATTTTTGTATATAGTCGGACACTGAATGAAATTCGTAAATTAGGTGCCAGATTTAAAATTTTCACATAATTTTATGAAGTAGCGGGAAAAAAGCAATTTTATCATGAAATAATTTACAGCGCTGGATGATGAAACCAATCGATAAGAAATTCCCACTAAGCGTACAAAATGAATGAATAAAAGGTTCACCGAAAATCTGAAATTAAATCAAAATTGTTTTAGAAGCAATTTGTAAATATCTATAAAAAAATATTGTTACTTCCCGAGCAGTAATTGAAAAATTTGATGGCTGCTCAGGTGAAATGTTCTTTTTTGTCGTAAAAAAGTTAATCGATATGTTTTCACTCTAAAAATAACACTTTTGCGTGTTACACTAATATATTCGAGATTATAATATTTTTCTTCCGCTCCTTTTAAAAGTCGAGCATTATATATAAAATATTAAGATAAAACCAACATGAAATGCATAAATCATTATTAGATTTGTTGATAAAGCATTCCTAAGATATGAATATTATAATAAATTTCCCCTAAATGTAAGCATGCCTTATAAAAATACATTTCGAACCATATTTTAGGCAACTCACAATACGTCGCAGTTTATCGCTGAATCATAATTATAAAAAATAATATGAATTTTTATTTAACACAAAATTAATATATTCTCTCAGAAGTAAGCATTGAGTCAAAACTGGAGGATGTTTAGAGATACAAAACCATTAATAGTTTTACAGGATTTCATCCAGATTTATTATAAAAAACAATTTATGTTTCCTCATAAAATAATTTGGCTCCAACGCGATGCCTTGTGGCACTCCAGCTTTAATCCATTTGTTTGATAATTTGAAAAGATAAATATTTCGACAGCGATTGAAAATCTAACCAGCGATTATGACAAATTAATTATTAATTGAACAGCCACAAAACCGAACATCAACTTATTAACATTATATGATATGTCTGGATTTGTTTGAATGTCCATTAACTGAAAAATATATTCCAAATATTCAAAAAATCACTTACAACAATAAATTGTGATGGAGCTATTAATTAATAAACTTTTTAATGAAGATTGTACATTGATGACTTAGACTTATCTAATGGGAGAAAACATGGAATATATGAAAACTACAATGCAAGAATAAATCCAAAAACTTGAAAATTGCTCTAAACTCACGGGTTTAAATGTTTCTAATGAAAATATTAAATGCATGGTTTTTCAAAAATACACTTTTTGTTTACCCCATTTTAATTACCTTTGTTTCATTCGCCTTTACTGGACGTAGTCAAATATTGTCAGCTAAAAAATATGCTAAGCCTAGTAAAACCCATAAGAAATATCACATTATGCTACTTCCCTGTCATCCAATACCAATCATCCAGATTATGATATTTCATTAACAAATAGGTTCAGGAATGAGTACGATAAGAAGAAAAAATAAAATCATAGCTATATGAGTCAATTTATAGATTTTTAAGATTCTTACAAATATCCCTTTTTTAACTTCTTCCCATCCATAACTAAATTTCATCTAACCAGACGAACAAAATCCCCAGATTGTGATAATTCTTAGAAATCATATAAAAAACAAAAACAAATTCACATAATTAAAAAAGTGTTTTTCTGCAAAAATGCCAGAATAACAAGAATATGCACAAATTTAAACAGATTTCTCAAAAATAAAAGATGGAGTAGAATCGTCAGTCATCACTCATCACACCAAATTCATCATTTGTATAAAACTTCCAAGTATTTTCAGTATGTACTTTACGTAATTTTGCAAACATTGTTAAATGCCAAGAAAAATGATCCTCTGCACTCTCCCATAACTTATGATTTCCTTAGCTTCAAATAAAGTCAGCATCAAGTTTATTCAGTAAATCTACTACTAATTCTAATAAAGAAAGAAAATTAACTCACTACGAGTTGCACAAAACTATATGAAAGTTTTTTGGATTCAATTTCATGTAGTTGTATGAAGGAATGAAAAAGATGATAATGATACAACACATAATCCATGATGTAAATCCATATACAGAACAACCATCTCAAATGTAAGAACTCTATTAAATACTATTAAATACTTAGTTTACTCTTACTGACAAAACCAGTGGTTTAATCTAATGCCAAATTAAAGGAAGTAAAAACAAGTATTGAATCGTTATTGTCCACATGAAATATATATATTGAAGTTTAGAAAAAAAGAACAGGATTTTTTTCAGCTACTTCGTTCGTTCGTTTTAATGTGACAGTAAAATTCTGAAGTGAATTTGCGATCAAAATTTTTTAGGGGTTAATTTACCAGTTATTAAAATACAGGGTGACCAAACGAAAACGCTTGGAGGTGTAAGCAACGAAGTCGAAAATACCGGAAATAAGTGTCCCCCTTTGATCAAAAATCGACGGGACCCTGTGTTTTTTTAAAATATTGACGCAGTTCCTGATAAAGGCTTCGTTTCGTTTTCGTTTGGCCACTCTGTATATCATCATTATACCTCAAAATTGTATACAAATCAATGAATCAAATTTTGTTCTTCAACAAATTCACTAATATTTTAGAAAGCTTTCAAGAGAGTGGTAGTTATGTGCAAGGAGTAAGCTAATGTTGTAAAAGGTACGCAACACTAAGGGACAACCGTTTTTTGGTTCTAAACTCCACACCAAGAATTTATGTAAATGAGCTGTTAAATATAAAACAAGTTAATGTTAATGTAACACGTCCGCCTCTGCAAAAACCTAGATTACATTTGAAAGCTAGTAATTTTTATTTTTCTAAAAATATTTCAATAAAAGTACTTAAGAGTTATTTTCAAATTTATAAATGCAATAGAAAAAACAAGCTGGCCTAAGAATTACAAATCTTTTAAATACGAGGGTTTTTAAGGGTTCTTTAGGGAAAAATATATAGAGAGTTTTTAAAATCAACTAACAGATTTTAATTTAATTTTTAAAGACATATTACTGAAATAAAAGTTGACGCTGCAAACGACACTCATCTATAGTGTCGTTTGCAGTTTTGCAATTTAGAAATAATCGACATAGTTGGAGAAGCCTTAATTTATAGCTGAAAGGAATTTTTTCCTTTATAAAAAAAGTTGTCGTTCAGTTGTTTATCGCGTCATATAAATCTCGGAACTGAGGAATTGACTAGTTTTGTAAAAGCCGAGTTCCTTTTATAAATTGAAAATCATAAAAAATCTGTAAAACCAAAAAGTAGCGCTAAAAGATCAGTTTAGAAAACTAGACGAATTCGGGAATCAGTTACAGTTTAACAACCCGCCTCGGATTGTAAGTTATAATTTGCCGGTACTTTTCTGAATTAGTTAATAGGGTCAAACGGTTTATTAAAGAACTCGGCGAGGTTTAATAGTTATTCATATCATTAGTTTAATTCGTTTCATTGTATATTTCACTCGTTGTTCTTCATTTAATTCTTATTGTAATTTTTCACATATTCCTCGCCCAATAAATAAGTTAGAAAAAGTTAAACTAGTTTCTTTGTGATTTGGGTGACCTATCAGCTATATACCTACACACTGGGCGTTCCCCAGAATCAGAGCTCCAGGTCCGAAGGCATAAGAATCTGGTAGGTGCCAATTTTTCTACTATCGACTGCTGAATACAACCTGTTTCGTTAACAAATCTATTGTAAGAACCACGTTTTTGCTTCCGCTCGACAAAACCATTACAACATCACGTGTGTTGTCATACATGCATTTATGAACATCCAATCACATATATTACAATTAAGATAACAGGTTGTAAATTAATTATTAGATACATATTAAAGCACATCCATAAAATTTTCGGCTCTCAAAATCCCAATACACTTATTTGTGGGTCATTTCCGTTCATGCTCTCGCAGTTTCCCATTTTTCCTTTCCTTAGTATTGCCACATAATCCACTGATTCCAGGCCACGAAAAATAAACTTTTATGCTTGGTTGACCACGCTAACCCTTGTTTTATGTCTTCAACGGGTGCCCCATCATATAAATATTTACTAGCGTTATCTAAGCTACCACTTTTCATATTTATTTTACATTGTAACAATTTTAAGTTTACTTTATGAAAATATTTTTTCACTATTATTCTGTTATTCATATTAAACAAATCGGCTGTAATAGTTATTCGGAGTAAAATCAAATCTAAAAATAGATGAACTTTAAATGGTGTTTATACAGCCATAAAGATAGCACAGCATCTGGATATATATACGCTTAAATATAATAAATAACATTCCTTTTTTACTTGATGTGTGGACGTGTACTTCTCAACAAAACTACCAAAAGCAAATGAATCCCTCTCGTATTATTTAACTATATTGTCTTACGTGACTATCTGTTAGTAAACGAAAAAACCGAATATGAGGAATGTTATGTGTTACAATATCCACATTTTTACTTCGCAGTTCCTTTTTATTCCTAGTAGGAAATTCATTTTTATATCTATTTGATTCCTGACATACATAGATAAGGAAGGGGACACGGTGATGTAAATAATATTTTAGCATAAATATACATGGAAAACACGTGTGCTAAATTGTTTAGTCATCAAAACGTCATTTTCTAAATTTGAAAATGTATACAAAATATATCCTTTATGCTGAAAATATGAGCCACGTTCGTTTGGAGTCCTCTCCATCTAATTCATTTAAAATTTGAGGCTTGAAACAAATATTGTCCCAGAAGTAAAATTAATGATGACGTATTTAAACTTAAAAATCCAGACAAACTGGAAGAGAAGGGTAAAACGTTTTTTTTATTTTATTTTATTTATATCCAACTCAATAAAAGGGTAATAAAATTAATATTCAACTGTTAGCTCATTTTTTTCAAATAGATTTTTCCGCAGATAAAACAAAAATAAAGATTTTTGTTCTTTGTTTAAAAGTCGAGGAGAATCGGCACCGGATTACTTATTGAGTAATTCAGAAATTAATTGCGTCTTAAAAATAGAAAATACCAGACTAGAACGGTCTGCAGATTATATTGGTTTTTGAATAATTTTCATCGCTTCTACTATAGAAAGAAAGTTATATTTAGAATAGTACTTATAAAACATTGCCACTGTAATGCAGACTTGGATTTTATTTTTCAATGGTTGCACGCTTGGCCCTTGAGATTGAAAACACTTGAACATGACATTTTTTGTTTATTATTATTATTATTAAATAAAAAATACTTTTTTATGAATAATACACCAGATAATTAATTATTCATATTCTCTTATAAAAATACTGCACCTTAACTCTTAATTTCCAGTATTTTTTTTGGTTTATACTTAGATTTTAGATATTAGTCTCATCATCTATTAAAGCAAGCAATAGTAACCCCGAATTTCAATCAACACAAACATTTTTTGACACCCACAAATTAATTTGACTAATGTTAAAGTTAGAATATTTCCAAAATTGACTAAGGTCAAATTAATTTAACAATGATAATGTATAATTTCAAATTTAAAATTTAAATACACGGTACATGTTTCTACAGTAAAGTAATTTTTAGCATGTCAGTCTAATATGTAACTTAGAATTTAAACATTAAGTTTAACATCATATAGTACTAATAAATTTTAATTGGTATAATGTTTTCTTGTGTGTGTGGAAAAAATTCTGGCCCCTGCTACATTAATTTTATTTATTATTTTATTACCATTGTTTTACTGGAAGAAAAGGAGTGTGTTAAGAAAAGTTAAATAAATTTATTTAATTAATAATGCTAATTTAACTATAAAAACAGCAAGCAAGCATTAATAGAATTTAGTGAAAATTCGAGAATTATTAGTTAATTTAAATTATAACTGAAAATTCTGCATTCCAAATTAAAGCACAAAGTATAGAGATTTATCTTATACAATTATTTTATGTAAAGACATATTTTTTTTTAAATCTAAGCCGTTTAAGAACTATTTTTGTATGAAAATGAAGTTTAAGAAATGCTAAATCATAAATTATATTTTTTTTACTTTAGTGTGATTTTCAAAACTTAAGGAGATGTCAGAATTTTGATTTTTCGATTGAATAAAAGTTAAAAAGTTTTATTGTTATTGGCAAGTCTAACATACCCGAAATTTTCAACAACTTCGTTTTGGTATTCAACTCAATTCAAGAATATGTGTCGTAAGTGAATTGTCCATTTTGTCCATAAAGAGGTTTGTTACTCATTAGACTAAAGTCTAAAGTAGAAAAAAAATCTGTTATAATTAGTTATTTCATTTAAATATGGACAATTGGTTTTAAATTTACTAAATATATAACAGTTTCTTTACTAAATTGATACAGATAATAGACATTTAGTAATAGTTTCTTGAATAATTCTGTCAAATTTAATTGCAGTAAATTTAAATTTAAAATTAGTCAAACTAATTTTAAATTTCTTTGAATCAGTCTTTTTTTTATTAGAAATAATTATTTGTATCAAACAAATTTAAATTTATTTAAAACCTTATCCTGGCATTTATTAATGATTTATTGTGTTTAATTTTAGCGCTCAATTCAATTTTTTAAATCTTTAAATAAATTTTTCTATTGATTTTAATTCGAATTACAAAATCCTAAAATATTTTCCAACAAGAAAATAATATTTATCTTTTACCATATATTCATAAAAAATTGGTAATAGCATCTAAATTTTTTTTTGAAAACATATATTTATACACTCTACAGATTTAGCTTTATCATTATATTTATTTCTTTTTTGTAAAAATAACACTTAAATGAATTAATTCACGTCCTTATCTAATAAGCAAACAAAGCAAACATTGTCTTTCGGGAACACATAAAAATGAAGGAGTAAATTACAAGAAATTCTTCAGCTAGAGGGATCCAATTATGGCAATGACTGAAAAGTGAGAATGCTTTTTCTTATTTCCATTAGCCTGCAATTTTATAATTCTGAAGCCAATAAGGGTATTTTCTTTAAGGATTTTTATCGTTAAGTATACTTTATTTACCTTTTATTTGAAAAGGAATATATTATTAATGTCGACTTCACACCTGTATATCGCTTGTTTTATTTTAAAAGTTAAATGGTATTTTAACGATTCAAGTATAAATAAGAAAAATATTGTCGTCAGTTTCATTATTTTGAACTAATTTCCTCAAAAACTCATAAAAATCTATTAGGAAATAACTACCAAAAAACTTTTGCTGTTGCTATATAACTATTATTATTAATATTATATTTTTAGATGCAATGTTAATGCATTTGAACTTTTTTAACACCTTATTTACCTATTACAGACAAATTTTATTGGGTTTGTTTGAATAAAATAAGAATATCAATTGTTTTTAAAATTGGATGCTCTTAGTCACATTGTAAAATTCCAACACTGGTGTCTATATTTTTTTTATAAATAATAATCACTCAAGAGATTTATCTCTCGTCTGTTTCAAATCAAAATTTAATTACTGTAAAATCATAAAGTACATTAACAATGACCCATTGTACAAAATACGAACCACATGTTTCGAATCATAACAAAACTCGACTCAAACATTAATAAAATTAAAATTGAGAACAAGCGTTGCTTTCTAGTCTATAAAGGCACTAGTAATATGTTAATGGTTATTAATTTTGTAATATACATTTAATAATAGATTTTATTAAATACTGAACCTCGACTTTAAAGGGTATAATGACAAATAAAAGAAAAGAAAAAAGACGATTAGAGTATGAAATTTTAGAATTTTGAGATACAAAAGGATACACAACATAAATTGTTCAAAATTAAATTTTAAACAAATCAATTTTATAAGTTCAAAAAATTTTCATTATATATCTGAATTATCACAAGCATTGGCAGCATTCCGACCTCTAGCGACCAACTCACGAATTTAAGGCTTTTGGCAACTTCGCGCACAGCCAAATCATCAGATTAACGACCTGTGATTGATTAAGCGAAATTATTAATTATCACCTCGAGAAAAAAAGCGTGCTTTATCTTCTAAGATATTACACTCTCATTCAGCTACTAGCACTAACTACACTCAAACTTATTCTTTAATCTTTCACCAAAAAAGTAACTTGAAAAATTAAAAATTGTAAAAATTTGGTTTATTACGTAGAACAAGTATTTTTAAAATAGTAACAGTTCATATATTTAAAAATTTACTTATAATAAGCAGTGAAAAGTTAAAGTTTTTCTTCAGAAACTAGTTAATTTTATCATTTTAATGAAGTCATTTTGGACTGGCGTATATCGTCACCTAACAAATATTTATATCATTGTATCTTTTTTAGGCTTAAAACTATTTTTCTTAACTCAAAAACTATTAAAACCTATAACGTTTCCTTTTTTTGAAGAGTAAAGTATTATAACATTCGGAAATTATGGGTTTCATTTTCTGCTAATGAAAAAAGAGCCCAGCGATCGGAAAGAAATAAAGTAAAATAATATATGGTATGAAGAAACTAAAAAGAGCTCAGAAAAACTAAAACGTATTCAAATAGATGCAGAAATAAATAATTACATTCAACCGCCTGGAGAACACACGAATATTACATTTATCGAATCCTTAAAATGTTTAGAATAACCAATAATTGGCGCATAATTAAGTTTGGGATCTCGTAAAATACTTTAACGTTTTAATCTTTGCCTAAAGTAACGAGCGATTGACTCTCATTATAGCATAGCGTTACCAACCGGCAATGTTCAATTTGTGAAGCTAAACTGGAGCCGTTTCGTTAATTTAATTGCAACAGAGGAGAAAGGAAGTCGCCCGCTTTATAGCTGATATTACGTAATGCGTTTTATCATCTCCAATTTGGTGGTTAAATAAAATTTTATTTAACGTTTTGACTTAATTATAAATAGGCCAATGTGTTCATTTAAAGAAATTTTGTTGTCTAGATAAAATGACCCGAATAACAGGTCTTGTCTTTCGTGAAAATAATATTATCTTGAATGTTTATTTTGCACCAAAAACTCTAAACCAAACACTGGTTAATCCATATTTATAATTCCCAGTATCTCAAAATGTAATAAAGTAATTGGTATAACGCGAATAGTCCGAGACGATGACAGTAAAGCCAGCGTTCCAACAAACCACGAATACCACCTAATGAAATTAATTTGGCACTAACCTGATTTTCGCTACTTAGTAATTTGAGCTGGTCGTTGATTAGACCGTACTTGGCGGACTCCTCTTTCCGTAAGGCCCTTTCTTTTTTCAGTTCCGGACTCCAAAAGGTTTTGATGGAATGCATTGATGATCCTAGTTTCTGGTTGGTCAGTTCCAGTTCTTTTTTTAAATTTGCGAGGTCTCGTTGAAGGTCCGAATTTTGGTGCTGGAGTTCACCGATAAAGGGCTGGTGGGAAGTTGGAGATTGGCGGGCTGATCTAGAAAAGAAGCTACTTAAATTTTACTTTCTACTCATAGTATTTTAGGAATCTTTTTATACTTTGAGAGTTAGTGCATTTTTAACAATGAACAGCATTTTATTTGATGGCAATAACCACAAGAGTAATTGCATTGCCCTAATTGCCGTTTTACATTTATTAGATTGTGTGAATTGATATTCTATTAGTATGGCTCTGTACGTACCAAAGAATTAAAACATTTCGAATTTATTTCCTATGACACTGATTTTAATTTATTGCAAAATTTAAAAAAATACATCGTATTTTCTAAGTACAGGTGGTACATATTTTGTCAATCATTGAAATCCTAACGGGTCACTGCTAACCTATGGAGGAAAGGAGTATACTTTCTCCTACTACTTAGATAGCTGTAATCCATATCTAAGAACAAAAATACTTTATTTCGACCAGATGGAACGATAATCTGGGCTTCATAAGGAGTTCAAAAAGTAAGAATGATTGGAAATAAGTAGAGACAAAGAGTGGAAGTCGCAAAAGGACTTGAACAGGCCTAATAGACAGGCATAACCCTCTTCGCCCAATACTACTACTACTATTATTATTACTACAACTACAACTACTACTTGTGACTTAGCTTATACTCCAAACCGCGTTTTTTTCTCACATTTCGATTTAAACGTATCGAATCAAGCTATGAAGAAGTAGCTTCATAGATCTTGACCAAATACTTCTGGTCTTTTTCTTTTCGTTACATCCTTATACTTTAATAGGGTGACGGATGGTTGGATTTCTTTTATCTATTTCTTCTATTTTTTGCTGTCTCTGGTCATTTCATTCATTTCGGAAAACTTTTTCCCCTTTGTCTTCTTTTTCAGTCACTTCTTCCTTCTAGGTTTTACCTAGCTTTTCATTTCTTTTTTTTTGTAAGAATTTAGTACCCTTTGGTTAATTTAGCTGTTATTTCTTCTTAGTTTAATTGATTTCTTATAATCGCTCTTTTAATTCTATCTAGCTTTGTTTTTCGTAGTTGTTTCATGTCTGCTAGTTGTTTGCTATTTGTTTTTTCGTTCATGATCCATGTCTCACTACCAAAAAATTAATATTAGGACAGTTATTTTATTGTATAGCTACTCTAAGCCTATTTAGTTGTCTATTTTGTTTATTCTTAATATTGTTTGTGAGTAATATATTTGGTTTGCCTTTCTAGTTCTGTTAGCTATCTCTGAGTCTATTATTCCATCTTCTGCAAACACTACTACCAAATATTTAAAGGTTTATACTTTTTCTATCTCTTGACCTTTGTATCTTATTGTTCTTAAGATATTTCTGTTTTAGTTAATTATCATTGTTTTACATTTATTTATATTTATTTCCCCGTCTCTCTCTTCAAATTCTTCCATGTACATTTTTATTGATCATTCCATTTTTTCTTGCGTTTCAGCACATAATAGTATAGTAGTCCATCATTGTTTTATTCAATGTTCTATCCATATTTCTCTATTTCTACTTCTACTCAAAATACCACTAATCCATGGAAGGAGTTCCAAACAATGTAAAAAACAGTAACCTATTTTGATACCTGTATGTTGGGTTAGGTTCAATGTCCACTGCCACGGACTGAGGCCCATTGTAGCTTACCCCTAGGGGTTACAATTCATCATCCAATCCACAACTTCAGCTATTGATTTCTATGAAGCTTTCTTGAAGTCGTTAAGCTCCAGGTGTATGAAAGCAACCATACAAAACCTATTCAATTCCAGGGCTACACAAGAGTATAAAATGTGTTCCAATAGTCCCATGTACGGTTCAGACAATGTCCTGTAAGCAATCCAAATAGTAAGTGTAGATCTCTTCTACTCCATTCCAGGATCTGCGATTTGGTGCTACCTGAGGTTTTAGATATAACCGACTTAGAGGAATATATTTCCAGTGTTTGAGAGTTTTCCTCTTTGCCCATTTGGAAATAATGTTTTTCAGGTTTTTGGCAATACTTTCTCGATGCCCTCTACTCTCTTTATGCTCAGGTGCCAAGAGTTACTTTTTTATTGTTATCAATGCGATCCAAGGATTTGATACCTGTAACTAAATACTAGAATACCTTCAGATTTCTAGACACGAATTGGCCAATGGCCTAAAATTAGATGAACTGTGAGGTTCATGGTATTTCGATTCCAAGGGTTCACCAATACATTGAATTTTATATTAAATAATATAAGTTATCGAAAAGAGATGTCGAAAATTATTACAGTTCATGGCTTTTGTTATAAATGGTTCAATATGCTTTTGACATGAAATTTACGAGTACTTCCAAAATTAAGTAAATTTCATGGAAGATAAATGAACTGGAAAATTAAACGGCAGAGAAAAATCCAGTAGTTAGCGTTTATCTTTTGTGCTGTATATTCGGGATGATTGCAGTACACAAAATTTGTATACTTAATGGAGCAATAAATAATGGGTATAATGTATTTTATATTTAAGCACTGACATTTAATGAATCGGTACAATGACATTTTTTTACCTTATTAATTACTTCATTAAAAAAATAAATACTTGTTTTTCACATACCTAGAACTATAGGGTTCATCGTCAAAGTACAATCCTCTGTCAAGCGACCTGTCTCTTCTATCTCGTATTGGTAAAAATTCTCGTTCATGGTCCATGGTGGGTCCTCGATCTAGCGATTGGTATCTAACAGACATTGGGTTTGTGGGCCTGAAACAATAAACAATAGTAACAAATAAACCCAGAACGAAAAATACCGCATGTATCAAAGAAATAAAAATAGTAATTGTTTACTTGTTCGATCGGGTAAAATAAATAGTTAAGTTAAACGTTAGAAATATAAACTTGTACTGTAGAAAAATGTTTCGATCAATTTACATTGATGTGTTTTTAATGATAAAAAAGCTCTAATTTCATTTTTATTTTGTAACAAACACAGGTTGATTACTGAAACAATTCATTTCCAGATGTAGATAATCAGTTCCTTCTCAACATGAAAATTAACCGATAATTGTAAAAAGGCGGACGCAAAATGGTTACCATAATTGAAGGACGGTATGTAAAGAAAATCGATGATAGTTCAATTCATTAAATCCAGCTTGTTTACTGTTTACTCGTTGGTCTTTATCCCATCTAGCACTAATTCACCGCTTATTTGCAAAGGCTGTTACCAGCCCCGACTCTGTAAAAACCTATGACGCAATCAGTGGGAAATCACATTCGAAAACAATGAAGTAGAAATTTCGCGTGTCACTGGCCAGTTTTCATGGAAGCGAGTTTAGGGGTTGGACGGTTTGTACGTTCGCCCTTCATTTTTAAATAGTGGAAAATTTAACACCACTAATTACCAACAAGTACGTTGGATGTAGCTATCACTTTCTTCTAAAGAATATTTAAAACAACTACTCACAAATTGTACGTGAAAATAAGGCATAGAACGTGCCCTTTGCTACAAAATATTCTAATAATTTTTTTCTAACATCATTAGTTTACCCAAAAATGGACATTTACTCGAAAATTTATACCTGGCAACATTTCACACTTTTAAAAAAACATGTGTCGTGTAATTGGTTCCTTGGGGAATATCTACCTGATGAATCATAAAATTATGTTAGTTTGCAGAAGATTCAGATTAAACGTTCGGTTTGAATTTATCGTTCGGTAAAATAGTTTCAATAATTCAGTGAAAAGTGGAATTTTATTCAAATAAAAAATATTACGATATTGTTAATTAACCTAATCCACGATGTTTTGTATCCTAAAGATTGTAGGAAACGTCTAGTGTATTATCTAAAGTAAAGTAGTGACAGAAATCATTTATTATCCAGATGTCGCGTTGTAGCCGGCTTTAGTTACTTTTCGGTAAATAATATTTGGATAAAATACTAATATATATTTCTATCTTTAGAAAAAAAAATATAAGACATTTTTATTCTACGTACGTCATTACACCTCGTCCATAAAAATGTGTATTATTTTTGACTGACAGAATCTGGAAATAGGCGGTCATCAATTTGAATTTAGAAATAAACTAACGATAACGTAGGGCTCTAAGTATCCAAGACTTCAATACCGATAACACCTCAGTAAACAGAAAATACTGACCTATAAAAACAATTGGATTTCTTCCTAAACCGACCTTTCGCGATTTGTTTAATTTCTCCGTCGAGGTTGGTAGAATCTTTTGATGACCATGAGTGGATTAATGAATAAATAAAAACAACTAATTGGTTGGTTAAAATGAAATCACAACTTCTATTGCTGCCTATATTAATTTTATTGATTAAACTACCGTGGAAAATATTTTTTTGATTAATTAGAATACGTTACTAGCCCTGAGGAAGAAACTAAATAAATTTCAAAACGTCGGCATAGAAAAAAATTTAAATATTTTTACCTAGTTTTTCATTATTACAGAGTATGTAAATGATTAAAAATTTGGTCATCTTTAGTTTTCTAAGAATATATCAATAAATGTACTTAAAGTTATTTTGAAATTTACTAACTCAGTAGTTAAAAAAAGTCCTGAAAATAATAAATATTTTTAAATATAAATAAAGTCTCCGTAAAAAATACAAAGAGTTCTGAAAATAAAGTAATTTATTACTTAAATGTAAGTTGACGCTTGAAATGACAGCAAATATTATCTTATGGTCGTAATTGTTATTATTTAGGAATAAGGGGCTTAGTTTGGTGGAAGTTGGTAGAGAGAGGGAAGTATTTTTGACTTTGTCTTCCACAAAAAAGTCATCGACTAGAATTGTTACCCCGTCGTAAATTCTCCAAACTGAGGGATATTGTTCAAATTTGTACTTTCGTTGCGAAAGTGATATTATATCCATCTTAATTTTTGTAAATTATGTATTGCCGGTATCTTTTTTTGAATTAGTTAATAGAATCAAACCGGTTTATTAACGAACTCGACGAGGTTTAATACTCGTTCAATGTATCAATTCAATTCTACTTTCATTGTTAATTCACTTATTGTTTCTTTTTATATATTTTATTGTAATTTTTTCAAATTCCCCGCCCGACTAAATCAGTTACAACTAGTTTAGTTTAGTATCGTTTGTTAATAGACTGACCTATTAACAGCGATCAGTGCACTTAGCCAATACTGAGCGTCTCCCACAATTTGAGCCGCTTCTTGAGAATACAAAAATCTGGTAAGAGCCAATTTATTTATCGACTGATTAATCTAACATAATTTATTTCCATTTAGAAATCTATCGTAAGAACGTACATGCTTCCGCTCGGCAAAAAAAATACAATATTATATGTTCTGTTAGATACGTGCAACCCACAACATTAATTGAATTAAATTGTACAGAATAACCTTTCCATATTTCCATAATTCAATATTGTGTTTTCCTCATTAAGCATTGAACCTCCTATGGAATGTAATAATAATGTTCTAGTAACTTCGTTGTAACTGCCAAATTTCCATATTATTTGCATTCTCATGAAACAACTCTAACATCTAAGAAGTTATAAAATGTTTCTCTGAGAAGCTGAGGAATGTTATTGACGGATATATAAACAGCTTCAGTTTGGTCCAGAATTATTTCTGATGTATTAATTAAACTTTTACATCTTTCTTACTGTGAAGGTATTTATACGTCTAAAACAGCAGTAATGCTATTATCGTTTTCTATAAGAATATAAAATTATTTTTATAATTAACCCTTACCGTTGGTTCTTGGAAATAGATTATTACCAATAATAACACAAATAATAATTTGTACTATTCTTTTGAACATTAAACAAGAATAAACAAAATTGTATGAATTTGAATTAACTAAATGTAAACAAAATCCAACATGCATAGTATGAATCTTCTGTTAAATATAATTTATAGCAGTTTACATTGTTAAACAGCTAAATGTAGCAATTAGATGCTTTGTTAACATCACAGAAGCGCTTGTCAGTTATGAGCTACCCATTCCAAGCGGAAAACCCTGCTTTGTACTAGTTAACCTTTAGGTAATCCTCGTCAAGAGAAATCAGAAAGAAACTGCAATAAAATTATAATAACTAAACTAGCTTACAGGGAAAGTGTAAATACAATAGGAAAACCACGTAAATTCAGTTAATAAGTTGTAAATAAAGAAAAATAATTTTTTTAACAATGTAAATGCATTTAATTTAAGAGATTATTCAGGATTTTTGCTTTAATCTAAATTTCTTTAAGTTAGTTCTTTAGATGTCACATAGGGTCTATTTTAGTTTTTAACACAAATTTTAAAGTATACAGTCCACAGACTACTAGAAGTGTGGAAGGAAATAAATACTTTTATCGCCTTTGGAAGCAGAAATATATTTTGTAAACTACTCTTGTTTTCTATACATGTAGCAAGTGCATAGTTTCTAAATATCCTTATACAGGATGTTCCAAATATATTGAATGATTATGTCCTAAGTACGGCCCTGCAACCACACTTTGCAGTGATATGTATTTGTAAAATTCCCTAGATAAGTTAAGTAAATTTTATTTCAACCGAAAAATTTGCAAAAATATCTATATCATTTCGTAACCCCCAAAACGTTATAAATTACACTTTGGAGGTAAAATTTTGCTAGTAAAATTGTCTGTAGAAAAATAAAAATTAGATGAGTAGATTCACTTTTTTCTCCTCTTTCGAATTATAAAAAGCAATTTAAAAAAAGTCGATATACAGCTTTTTGTTTTTTGGAAATAAAGATTTATACATTTTTTGTTAAGTAAGTCCTGTATTTTCTTTTTGGTAATACTTTGGTAGATTTTCCAGATAATGGTTATTACTCGTACCAAAAATTAAAATAATATACAAAGTAATTCGGAAGTTATGAGCTCCGACAGAAATGGGCCAAATTGATAAAACACCCTATATGTCAGTTATAAAGGGTGGAAGACCCATTAAATATTGGTTATTTCGAACCACCAAAGTGACGCCCATGTATAGTTGAAGTTAGACCTTTTCCCAATGAAACACCGTGTATATCTCATATTTTATTTTTAACTATTCGGTTTTCTTTTTTACGTGCTCTTTCCATTTCAGTTTGATGTTTAGGTTTAAACCCAGGTATTTTGCTGTCTTCTTATTCGAAACAAGGTTATTTTATTTCTTATTTTTTAGGGAGGTGGTTGATTCTTTAATTGATAAAGTTAATATGAATTAATTTTTCTTTATGTATGTTTAACCAATGTTCTATGTCTTAATTGCATTCTGAAAAGCTACAGCACTAGTCCAAGAACACTGCCTCGCGGAACACTTGCATTTACTGATTTGAGGTCAATGTGTTAATTATCCTTTTAACACTGAATGGTCACTGGTGTAGATATTACTGTAATGGTTGAACATATTGTAAGAGAAATTATTTTTTTCAAGTTCATTAACAGATCTTATTTCCGCATTTTATCAAATGATTTAGCGATATCTAGGAATATAGCCGGGCAGATTTTTCTTCTTCCAATGATTTCTTTATTTCTCTTATTATACAATAGATCTGAACAATGCTCGAGTTTTTATCGGAAAATCCAAAAATAGAGAAAAATGTGATATTTCCACAAATACTGGTCGGATCATAATTTCAATACTTGTACCTTAGGGCCCATTGTACTAAAGTAACTGGAAAACAATATTTGTCATATTTATTGGCTATTCCATTATCTCTAGTTTGATCGCAGGATGAGATTGGTCATTAAAAAAATTAAAAAACATGAAAAAGAAAAAATTTCTCAACATTGGACAGCGCCCGTTTTTATAAATTTTGCGTTAACTCGCATCGAGCGTCCTTTATATAATCTGAGCCTTAATATTTAAAAAAAAAATTTTGTTAATAATTTCGCGTATAATCTTGCGTGATTTCACCTCATAATTAATTATATCCCTTCATGTGAATTCACGTAACCTCACGTAAAAAGATAATAATGTATTCTGCCTCATTTCGCCTAAGTCAAACTAAGCACTTCACTATACCCATACATCGCCAATTTATATAGGGTGAGGCATTAGTATGGCAAAGCTCGATTAGTCCGCTATTATTGAAGTTACGAAAAAAAAGTTTTTACAAAAAGTGTAGGCAGTCTTGAGATTCACATTCTAAAATTAGTTCCAAATATACGGTGTGTTCAGGAACGCAGTGTCAGACAAACATGTTGTTTTTTTAATGGAACACTCCGTATATTTTTACATTTTTATAAACTTATTATATTTAATAAAGGACACTATATATTTGGGATTCATTTTAAAATGTAAATCTCAAGACTGCCTACACTTTTGATAAAAACTTTTTTTCCGTAACTTCAATAATAACGGATATATCTGTACATCGACGCACTAATGCCGCATCCTGTATATGTTCTTTTTATATTTGTATACTTTTCTTCGATTCTCGAATATTCAAAAAAATTATTGACGCTTACGAAAATATTGAGGGAACTGTCGTAACTGTCACTTATTTTGCCTTGTTCTATGCATCCATGTAGCCAGTGGGTTTATATTTAGTGACTTTGACTTAACCAAACGGTTAAGTATTCTTTTTTTAAATAGTTTTTGATCCCAAAGTAGGATTGTTTGTTATTATTTTTTTCTTAAAACTTCCAGATATTTCAACTATACTTTCTCATCTTATAATTTAAAATAATATACTCTATATATAGAGCAGCTTACTTATTTTATAAATAAAGGTATTGTATTATTTCTTACAAATTAGTTATATTGTCTCTGAACTTTTATGGTTTTAGGCTGCTTTCTAGGAATAAAAGCTTTCGCGTGTCACTAAAAAGATCCTATAAATTGTTAAATAAGCCATTAATGTCATTCAAACGACAGATTTCCGCAATGATCAATAAATCCTCAATACATTATGAAACGTATTAATCTATTTCGGTAAAAATAAACTCCAGATCGGAATATGGAGTTATTGTTAGAATATCGATTTTCATTAGAAAATCTATACTAAAAGTGTAGAATTTTTATTATTTATGGAAATTTTAATAATCTCACGACATGTTTAGAAGCAGCAAATAATTAATAAGAAACTATATTTAGTATTCTTAAACACGTGATTATTTTTAGATAAAAAAATCACAATCGACATCGGTTTGGAAAAATTTCAACAAAAACTATAGAGAAGGTTGTAAAGAACCAGTTCAATCCCAAGAATATCAGGGCAATAATGATTCAAGCCATATTTTATACAAAAGCTACCGGATTTTGACCTGCACAAAACATTGTCTACCTTTAATAGAATCAAAACCCAATATCGCAGACGCTCGGATTTTCTTCCCAAATGGAGAAAACTACATTCTCCGCTCTATCATTGTCGAAAAAATCAAACCAATAAACACATAATAGAATCTCACCAAAGATCCTGCTATGGGAGAACTGAGCACTTTTCGTTTACAATTCTAGAGTCAATAGAATGTACACTGCTCAAAATAATTAAAGGAACACATATTTATGTCTTAATAACTTTATTAATTTTAACAATATATATATATATATATATATATATATATATATATATATATATAATAACGCTTGTTTTAAAGATGTAGATTTTGTTCAAACAAATTTGCAAAAACCAAACAAATTCTACATATAACTTTTAAGATAACTATACCAACTCGAAAAACTACATGAAATAAAGTGGAATAACAAGGCATCACACCTCTCTAACGTAAAGTTATAGAGAAAGTTTGGTTCCTAATAGCGTGTATGTCTTCCACCAGCACGAATTAGTGCTTGACATCTCCGTGACATGCTGCGTATAAGCCTATGGATATCTTGTTGAGGTATATTATCTCATTCCTCGATTAGAGCTTCTTTTAGTTGTTGAATGGCCTGGGGTGGATTTGGGCGCCTCTGAACACGTCTTTCTAATGCATCCCAAAGATGTTCAATGGGGTTTAGATCAGGTGGCGAATCCATCGTTTGAATCCCGTGATGCGCCCTTGAGTTATCTTGCATAAAAACACAATGCGGGCCTATACCATAAGCTGCCGGTATAACATGATCCTTCAGAATGAGATCGATGTACCGTTGAGCATTTAATCTTCCTGTAACTACTACAAGATCTGTTCTTTCATCAAGACTAATTCCAACCCAAACCATCACAGATCCACCACCAAATTTTTCAACTTTTTGTATAGTTGCTGCAGAATAGCGTTGATATAGACGTCGATATACACGTACTCGACCATCACAAAGAGTTAAACGAAATCGTGATTCATCTGTAAAGAATATTGGTCTCCACTGTCGAAGTTACCAAACGACATGTTCACGAGCACAATTTAAACGCAAACTTATGTGGTTAGGAGTTAAAACAGGTTTTCGCATGGGTCTTCTTGGTCTCAGGTTGGCTTCTCTTAGTCTATTCTCACTGTCTGGTCGAATATTTCAACATTATGAGTGGCTCTAAGTTCGATTTGAAGATTTTTGGCTGTCGGTATGCGAGAACTCAAAGAAGATAGAACTCAAAAACTGTCATGAATTCGGTTTGTTTTCCTTTTACGACTCAGTCCAACGCGTCTTTTATATCCTCCGGTTTCTACATCTCGATTCCAAGTACGATGAATGACAGAAGGGCTGACGTTAAAATTTCTTGCCACCTGTCGAATACTGGTACCATTTTCGATAGAAACAACAACACGAATGAGTTCTTCCTCATTTTGTAAATTGAATTGTCAAAATTGTTTACAATTCCAAAGCAGACTACATTTCTAAATGAAAAATTTCATTGCTTAGCACATTGTAATTGTTCCAGTTTTTTGAATTGGTAATCGTGTTGTTATCATAAAAGTAATTAGTAAAATGTTTTTGTATTATTTATATTCGCACAAAACATGATTCTTTTAAACTAGCATTATTAGATTTCTATATTGTTAAAATTAATAAAATTATTAAGAGGTAAATATGTGTTCCCTTAATTATTTTGAGCAGTGTATAATTTAATTAGATGTCATTTTTAAACATTGTATCATTTGCCTATTATTAATTGTTTAAATATATCTAATTTGCTATACAAAAAATAAAAACCATTTTTTACTTTCTTTTAGTAAAAAAAATAAAATAAAAAATAATCTACTTCTTTTTAATAATTAGGTTTTCTTAATAAAGACATTTAAGAAATTAAAGTGAATGCAGCCTTCTCCTTTTTACCTTTTTTAAGAAGTTAATGGGTTTTGTGACTATAAGTTATTAAATTGTGATAGGTTTAATTTTTAATTAGTAAATATTTTCAAAGTTCTAAATGTTTGAATAGGCTTTTTTCCTCGCTTGCTTTGTTGTTGTGTTAATGTCAGCCAGGAAGCCAAACCCTTGTATTGTGTTTTTAAAAGGAATTGAATTGAAATTGGTTATAATAATTAATGAATGTCTCGAGTTAGTAATTGTATCATAAGCATAGGCGTAGGAAAGTACATTAAATTTTATATGAAAAAATATTCCATATAATTTCTTGCTTTAAGAAAACCTTTAAATAGTTAATAAAAACATAGAATTTACAAAACCTATTTTTAAATTCAATTATTTAATATAATGGCAACCTGTTAGAACTTCCATATAGAACAAAGAACAGTTCAATGAAATGTACAAAATATAGTTTCAACTTTCATTATAATAAAATACAAAGTTAAGGTATGTATTAAAAGCAGACAAAGCTATTTTTCCTTTCTGTGCTTGTGGCGGAAAATATAAAATCATTTTAGATATAAAACGTTCGGGTAAAACGCGAAAATAAAAAGAAGGAATTTCTAGAGGTCTTTATTGGTACATAATAATTTATCATTGAAAAATTGAAATCTACTTACGCGTTCATCAATTATTAATACTTCGTGCATCAATATAACTTTAATATAGTGTTAATCTAGATTGATAATGGTTTATACAGTGAGGAGCAAAAGTCCTGTTTAACTTTTAAAAGTCTTAGGTCAATATGTTACAGTAAAATTACTATTTTTTTTTTATAAAAATGACTCCCGAAAGATTCAAAATTTAGTTTTTAATCCCTGGATATTTCGTTATATTTAAGAAATAATTAGCAAAGTTAGGTTTTTCTTATTACAGATTAATAATAGAGTTGAAATTATTCAAAATCTTAGAACATTTAAAATTTTTATTTGGTGTCAAAAATGGCTACTAGTTTCAATTAATCAATCATCTTGGGGCAAAGTGATTGAATGAAAAATTAAATTCACTCTATATTTACAAGCTACATAGGAGTAAACGGAGTGCCTATATTATTTAAATTAATAATCTCTACCATATTTTAAATAGACATTTTGTCCTTATATTTTATTGATTTTTTTAATTAATATTTTTTATATATATAATTAAACACTGAAAGCTTAGTTGGCTTATTTCCAGACTATTTTACTTATTGTATTTTCTCTCTAGTAGGTGATATTGCTTTAATTTTTCCATCTATATCCCATTTAAAATTTACTTTGGTAGGTACTCTATCCAAATCCTCTTGATGTAGAGATAGCTCAAAAAATTAAAGTTATAATAGTTAAAATGCTATCCAAAAAAGGAATAGTCTTATATATCTTTAATACTATCCTTAAACTTAGATATTGACCAAAATATATAAAAAAATGCGCAAATTATAATGATTGACAAACCTCTAGAAAAACTCATTCTTGATAGAATGAATAAAAATCTGCCGCCTTAAAAATAGATCTTAAATTACTAATTTGGTTTTCGCCAAGTCCACTAAACGGAACAGCAATATTATAGAATAATCTAGGAAATAAATAAAGCTAAGCAATATTTCCAGAAATTAGTCAAGCTTTCCACAAGGTTCGGTATAAAGTTAAAAAGATCGTCATTCCTATTTCCCATTACTAAAATTATACTTAGGTGAAAGAATGTTTGATTTTAGAATAAAAGACGAGTACCTCAAGGAAGCGACTTGGGCTCCAAATAATATGTCCTGTAAACAATCTGATTTACTTTTAACGCCAAATACAATAACAGGAACGTTTGCTGACGATACATAAGTTCGAGTCTTCTATAGATATTTTTATTTCTTCAAATTTTTTATTTATTTGTTGTTCATTTGGTTAAATGATTTTATGGATTATTTGGTTTTCCTCCTCATGTTAAATATTTTGTATAATTTTATTTATTTCTAAGCCTACGTTGAATGCATGCTTTTTTAATAGTACTTTTCTCCTTCTCATGATTTTCAAAAGCTAGATTTTTATGTTTGTTATTTTATAAATAAACTTTCTATTTCATCTTGCTTTCCTTTTGACTTTTTAGTACACAACATTATAAAGTTAGTCAAATTATTACATTGGTAATTCAAAATGTATATTTTCTGTTACAAATCGATTTGATTTTGTGCCAGATTGCTCTCCATATACTTTTCAATAACTAATAGTTAATCACATCTTACACACAAAATTTCATTGTAACTACCTTTTACACATGAAATACATTTCTATTATAAGAGTAATATATAAATTATCCTCTGACTTATTACAAACAAATATATTTTATTTCTGCTTGAAGTGTATATATTTAACATCTAGAGAAATTCTGCGATAAGTTTCCGACACATTAAGCAGTATTTCATATTTCATGGGAATAGCCAAGGAATTCTACGAATACGCAGTTGTAGTGTTACAAATATGCAACACATTTGTGCCATTTGTTCTGTTCCATTATACTGTAAGAGGATTTTACTACCTCCGCAAAAAGCGATCAAATTTCTACAGCACCGTAATTTATAGTATGCAGTCGAATGAACAATTACGACAGATTTATATGGGGCAAACATTGAAGTTCGTAGTTAAAATAAAAAAATGAAAAAAGATGTGGTTGGAAGGAAGCAAACGTACGCGTTTATTTTTCATTCCTTTTCTAATGAAATAAAAACCGAGTTCAAGTAATGTTAATAATCGACGTCCCCGATGGGATTTTCTATCAGTTAGGTACCAAATATTGTACCCTTAGGAGATGAAATAAATGTAAATGTTAATTCACTCTCAGCTGTTGACATTGATATCAAAGGAATTTTTGAGTAAAGAAAAATTACTTATATAGTATGAAAAGGAATTATAACTATCCTTCGTTTAATTTTTATACAAGATATAAATATTTTACAGGACATACATTTTTTAATGCTGTCTGAGACCATGTTCTGATTGAGCAAAAACTACTACTACTGTCGAAGAAAGTAGAGAAAGTATTTCTTATTACCGCGTACATTTCATCTTACATCAACATTTGGACATAAGAAAGAAACAAAAGGTTCTCCATTGGACTATAATATGGTAACAACCATTATGTTTACAAAAGTCTAACAAACTTACCTTAAAATTTATTTAACAGAAATGAAAATTAATACATCAGTGAAAACAAAGATATATTAAATGTGGTAAAACATTATATAGTAAGAAAATTTAAACACAGTTAATAAACAAACTTAAGAACATTAAATTAACTTTAGAAATACTTTAATTAAAATAAAATCACGAAGTAAGTCTAACAGTGTGCGATTAACACTAAGAACCAAGATTTGGTAATAAACTCAATTCGTAGAAAGATTGGTGCGAAAAGGTAACACCAAAGAAAGTTGGGGGGTTAAATAAGTCGTTCCAACAAAACTCCCAAAAAAATGCGGGAAAGAAGCAAAGTAAGATTGAGGGTAGGATCTGTAATGTCAACCAACCAAACCACAGCGCTCTCCTGAACATCCAATATAAAAGTTGAGGCACGCCAAGTAGTTTACCCCAAAGGTTAAGATGAAAAAGAAACCACTGAGTACTTGTGGATGCCAAAAAAGATGTTAAGAAGGGCAGACTAATAATGTTCCGCCACGGATAGTCATAGAGGATTGAGAAAAGTTGCAAGAAAATTCCTACAGGACGAACTGTTAATGGGGAGTCACACACTGAATGTGGATAAACACTTAAAAGCAGCAAAATAATGTTTTATTTCATTACCACATTTGATTTATCTTTTCTTTCACTGATGTATTGGTTTTCATTCCTCTTATATACATTTTGAGGTAAGTTTGTTAGACTTTTGTAAACATAATGGTTGTATTTAAGTTACGCTATTGTAATACTATTAATAATTTTCAGACCTGAAGATGACTTTCTAAAGTCGAAACTAGTTGTCTTTTCGAATAAAAATTGTTGTGGTATGATTTCGAGTTTCGTTTGATCGAACATGAGAAAAAAAGCGAGTTCGATTGACCATTTCTCAGCAATGCTCAAACGCAATGAAAAAGTTTTTTTGCGACTGTAGATGAAAACTAGACATATCGCTATATTCCAAAGACTAAAGAGGAGTCAAAGCAGTGAACCAAATTTGCTGAAAAAGTTGTGGCTGTTGTTTTCTAGGATTCACGACGAATAATTCTCAATTACTTTCAACACGGAAGCCCAAAAACAGATAAATTAAACACGAAGTTAAAAGGCCTAATTTGGAAAAAGTCTTGTACCACCAAGATAATGTCCGTCCAACAAGTCGGCAACGAATCCATTTAATTAAACATGCTCTGAATTCCTTATGCTTGACTTTTTTTCTTATTTACAAAACTCAAGAAATTGTTGGTTAAAAAGAAATTCTCAATGAATACTGAAATCATTGAAGATTGTAAATGGATATTTGGAAAGATTTAATTGTTTCTATTTTTTTTTGAAGGGTTGAAAAGTTCTTGAAAAACATTGGACTAAATGTGTATAGCTGTAACTAGACTATATAGAAAAATAATTATAATTTTTCCCAAAATGTTGTTTTTTTGTCTAGTTTATAAAAAAACCTTCATATGCGCCCTCGTATAAACCTGCCCGCTATAGTTGTAATTATTAAACAGTTTCAAATATTGGTTGTTTGTTATTATGTAGTCTGTTATTGATTTTTATGTCCTGCTTATTCTCTTGTATTGGCATACATCTTTGAGCACAAAAAATATGTATTAATAATTTATTCAATATGCAAAATTCAATTGTTTATCGACCATTATTATTTCTTACGGTTTCTCCCTGCCTGCCTATTGTTTCTCCTGATTCATCGTCTTTTCTTCTTACTCTTCCGTTTAGATCACCCATTATTATAACTCTCCTTTTACTTTCTTCGGTTACTTCAGTTAATTTTTCCTTCATTTCGTCTTTTATTCGGCTATTTTTTCTTCGTTATATACTACTCTGACTGTTGTTACAATGTTTTTCTCTATTTAGAATATGTATAATAATACCAGTTCAATAGAAATACGGGTTTTAAATTTTTTGCTTATAAAATAATAACCTAACCTAAACAAACCTCACCTACCTATTCTACCCTAAAATAAATTAACCTAACCTAACACAATCCAACCTGGTCTAGGCTAACCTAACCTAATCTAACTTAACTTAATCTAACCTAACCTAAACTAACCCAATCCAACCTACCTAACCTAACCTAATTTAACCAAACCTAACCTGATCCTTTTTCTGCTTGTTTCAATTTACTTGACTGTTAAATTAATCTGTTCAACATTTATGCATTTTTGTTTATGATTCAAATAACTGAAAATATTTACAAACATTCAGTTTTCTTCTTCTCAGATTATTAATGACCTACGTCTTAACTCTCAACTCCATAAATCTAGGAATTACATCTGGGATTTAAATATTGCAGTAGTCACAGCATAAAAATATTACTGTCAGACGTGGTTTGTGACCTAATTTTAATTCGAATATTTAATAATAGACCTTGATAGATACGCGTCTGGGGAATAAATTTAATGAGTCAAATATGTGCTTTCCTAAACTTAGTTTATATATATTTTGTGTTGAATTCTATTAGTCTGTCATTAAAAATATTCTTGATCATGGTGCTATTCACGTTCTAACGCTTTTTTCTTGTATACTCTTTTATTGATATGGAAAACATTCCCAAAGGATATTCAGGTAATCAAACGAGGCTCCATTCGTTCTCCTTTTCTGTTATGTATTCAAAGACTTCTTCACCGGTTAAAATGTGAAAAACATCTTATTTGACCTTTAGCATCGTCATGTTCGATTTTATCGTTCTAATATTTTATGTCGATTTTTTTTACGCTAAAGGTCAAAGAGTTTTTTCGATAAAACAGTTATAACAACGCTATTGTTATGGTATTATTTATTTCAATGACAAATTCCAACAAATTTTGTGATTTTAATTATGTATTATTAAACGCCAACATAAATCATAAGAGGAACGACAATTAGAGAAATTTGTAACCAGTTTATTTCATTAAAACTGTTTAATTACATTCCTATTTAATTTCTGTTATTTTATTTACAGCTAAATACTACTTTTTGAAATGTAAATTGAAATTAAATTGGTATTCTCTGTTCAAAACTTTCCAAGAATTAATTATTATTGATCCAAACAAATTTGCAATGCGCAAGCATTTGTTGTCTAAATAATCTATTTTCTGACAAGCACAAGGCTGAACTTATTTATAAGTTAAAACCGCAAATAATTCGAACGACATATCTAATGAAACGAAATGAAATTTATCGCTAATTGACATTAGGTTAATTTCCTTGATATCAAATTAATTGAGAAATCAAATAGTACAATAATAGTGTAAGCTGTTATACAAACAAATCTGAAACTTAAAATTTAATGAAAATGATTGAAGATATTGTACAGTATTTACTTGAACACGATTGGAGGTATTGCATCATGGATAAGTGTTCCATGAGAACTTTTTCAGTAGTAAATAGCTGGTTCCTGCTCATTGACAGCAATTCTTCAGCTAGAGTTTCCAATGGCCTTTTTGGTATTTTATCTGCATCTTAGGGCCCTTATGTATCTATCTTTGGTAAGTTTTCCATGAGGACTTTATCAGTAGTACATAGCTGGTTCCTGCTCATTGATAGCAATTCTTTAGCTAAAGTCTCCATTGGTCTTTTTGATATTTTATCTGCATCTTAGGGCCCTTATGTATCTATCTTTGGAAAATTTTCCATGAGAACTTCTTTAGTAGTGAATAGCTGGTTCCTGCTCATTGACAGCAATTCTTCAGCTAGGGTTTCCAATGGTATTTTGTCTGCATCTTAGGGTCGCTATGCATCCATCTTGGGTAAGTTTTCCATGAGGACTTTAGTAGTGAATAGCTGATCAATTAGGGTTTCCGATAGACTTTCTGGTATTTTATTCAAGTATATCCTTTTTAGTTTTTTAAGTAAGGTCAGGACCAATTCATTATTTAATTAAAGAAAATGCGATATCAGCCACTGCCTTCAACAGTTTTTTTGCTAGTAAACCGTTGAATGTTTTATCAGTGTTTTAATGATAATAAATTAAAAGTTAACAATACAAAGACAGAAAGACTGACATTTAATGGAACTAATGATAACATAAAATTTCTGGGAATTTATATCGGTACTAAATAAAACTGGCAAGAGCACATTTAGCTCAAAAACTTAATAAAGTTATCTTTAAAGTTATTGGAAACAGCACTAACTTATTATTTTTCCAGAAAAGGACAGTACAGGTTCTTATGTCAGCCGATTTAAGAGAACATTACAGACCTTTTTTTATTAAATTAAAATTACTTGTGAAATTTATTTATTTATTTATAATTTATTTAATTGTTTTGCTTAGTAGAACAAATATTGTTCCATTTTCTTCAAGCACATAGTATACATCTGTTACTGAAATAGCAAAACATTTTTTAAACCACAATTATTGATTATAATGTTAATCATGGCTAGTAAATCATCGTTTGAATTTTATATCTGACAATTGTTAATCTCTTAACTTCATTATCGGAAATATCCAATATTATATTAATATATGAATCCCTTTAACATGTGGGGTGCTGTAATATTGCAGCCTTATTTAGCTACACAATGTCATGTATCCATTAATATCAGATTAACTATGCACATGATTTTGACACTGTTATTCCTATAGTTATCTAAAGATTGATCCTATAGGAACGCCAATCGTATTTCACGCCACTAATAGCATTTACTCTGAGCTTAACAAACCAATCTTTACTGTAGGAAAAATATTCCGAATGAAGATCCAAATTCTAGTAAAACATGTTTAAAGGAAAAGAAACATTGATAGATGCACTTAAAATACTATTGCACAAATGCAGATTTACCGTAATGGTGTTATTAACGAGTAACGAAGGGAATTGTTGATTATATATCTTGGCAGTAAAGTATTGATCTGCTAAAAGCTAATTTGCATGAAAAAAGCTACACTAGCACCCTTCCAAGTGTGTCCATTAGAACTCAGAAAAATAGTTGAATAGGGCGTTGTATTTCCAATAGATCAAAGCGATTGAATCAAATAAAATCAGAAATAGCTTCATGACCTCTTTATAGTCAATTATGGTAAATATATCATTTTCGAAATTGACGGTATCTATAGGCTGTTGACGAAGTAAGCTATATTTTCAAACAAAATTATCAGGAACATTATGTTTGAATAAATAATCGGTATTTCATTACCCAAGGGACTAATCAATAAAATTAAATTCGTGTCTAGATTACATCAGTCTATTGGAAAAAATAGATTTTTCAATAATACATATTTTAATAAGAAAACAATTTGTGGAAAGCTTTTAATGAGATAATTACAAGAACGAAATATCCAAGCTACGAATTGTCCAAAATAGATTTCCATTATTTTTTTTATTTTATTAAATCTATATATCTTCGTTCAAAATACAAAATTGAAAAGTCTAGTAGGGATCTTTTTTTCTTTCTTTTTTCAATTTTTTTATATTTTCAATCGCATTGTATACTTTGGAATAAGTAATTTGTACTTTTTGCACAAGTCTGATCTTTCAGTTTGCATTGAATTTGGTTGAATTAAAAGAAGTTGCAGAATATTGCAATAACTTGACCCTTACAAATAAACTTGTTAAAAAATATTAAGAAGAAAACGAGGAAATTTACAAGATGTTGTTCGTTTGTGTTTGTTTTAATCCTCATGGTTTTTAAATTTGAGACTATTCATTTATAACCAGGAAATATTTTCTGATAAAATACGCGATTCTGAAGAAGATATCAAAAGTAGAAATCCAGTAGAGTTATTCTAATTGGTTTTGAAATTATAGAATTTTAAAATGAATTTAAGCCAAGAAAATATTTAATATTTGGAACTCTCTAAGGATCAAGATGAAAATTGTAATTTTTAGTCATACAACTGTTTTATTAAAATCTAACGTTATAAATGTAAAATTATGCTTATCTTAAATTTTCATGATTTTTCAGTTTTTAAATATTTTTTATACCATTTTGCTTTTTGGTTTATGACCTCAGTAAATATATGACAGTTGTTTTGGTTGGATTTCGGTCAATGAAAACAGCGTTGGAAATGAAAAGTTTGTATTTGCCGATGTTTCGGCCTGAGAAAAATTGAAAAATAATATATAAAAAATATGTTTATATAATCAATTTCTCAATAAAATTACATTACAATGTAAAATAAATTAATACACAATAAATAGAAAAACAGTTACCTAAAACACATTTTTTAAGGTAAAATATTTTTTTGTAAAACAGATATTACTCAAAAAAAACAACCTTAACACTGGAGTTATAACTTGGATATAATATGTTTTACAAAAAAAAATATTTTACCTTAAAAAATATGTCTTGTGTACGGGTTTTTTGTGTTGTATTATGTCATTGTGTATTTATTGCGTATTTACTTAGTTTATATTTTGATGTAATTCTTTTGAGAAATGTTTTATATGAAGATATTTTTATACATAATTTTTTTTTAATAAATTTAAGGAAATGGATAATTTAAGTATTGTATTTTAAAAACAAACAATAACGAGATTAGTGCCCTGATGATGGTCTAATTCAGGTCTAAACGTCAGCAAATACAAACTTTTCATCTCCAACGCCGTTTTCACAAGACCTAAATCGAACTATCAAAAAAAAATGTACATCATGTTTCGTCTTTGGGCGTCATCAGATATGACATAAGAAATTGACAGACATTTCACACACATGCTTAATTTCTTATTATAAATGTTCGAACCAATAACATTCTTCATTTCCTTTTCACATCATTAGATTAGAAATGACACAAAGTAAGGGTAGAAACAAATCATTAAAATGTAAACTTTTTTTACTATCTTTATTATTTTGGAGATTATTGCATCTATTATTCACTACAACAAAAATAATACAATGAAAGAGAAGCTGATAGAATTATAAGATGATAAGATGGTTTTAGTAAAAGAGTGTGCGCACTATTTGTTTAAAACAAATAGAGCCAATATAAATAGTAAATGACACAATTTGAACTGAATCTATTGTGAGTCAAGAGTACATTTAAGAAAGTTTAAAATATTGTGTAAATGATCGGATGACAGTTTCTTTTAAGTGCAAAAATGTATCCAAAGTCAAAATTGCAAAATT
Organism: Hermaeophaga mercurialis; assembly: GCA_951812935.1. Lineage (NCBI taxonomy): Eukaryota > Metazoa > Arthropoda > Insecta > Coleoptera > Chrysomelidae > Hermaeophaga > Hermaeophaga mercurialis. The sequence continues at coordinate 37,819,027 of OX638358.1, forward strand.
TAATTTATTTGGAACAATGACCATGCGATTTTTAAAATTTATGTAAATATTTGATTTGCGGGGTCCAATGAGGGGTCCTTGAGTCACCATACCTGGTAGCGCTCCTAGAGCGGTGATGGCCAGGCCCTATCGTCATGGGCCTGCCGCGTTCCTCCAACATGGGGCTCCCTAGGTCCTCGTCCCTGTAATAAGGCGAAGAATGGTGGTAGCCGGTGTATCCGTGTTCCGGAGAATTGTTTCCCGATCTGGTCTGTCTCAAGGGTTTCCGACCTAGAGGACTGCCACCAGGGTAGGCCCGGCTGGGAGAGCGGTCTACCGTTGGCAGCCTCACGCTTCGCGGAGACCGTGTGCCCCCCACATACGCGTCACGGGACATTTCATGACATTTTACAGCATTTCAGGACATTGTCGCACACTCGGGACACACAGCAGAAGATGTCCGACAAGCTGGTCCGCAGTCCGCGCCTCGCTCGGCCACTCTCTACACTGGACTGATCAATGAAACGGGTGTAGTGTGTAGATGCGCGCGACTCGCACACGCGACACCTACGCTCGCCAAGGGCGGAGGATGTGGGTTAAGGGACGATCGGGATCAACAACGATATTTCGGTTTTATGTGAGTCACTCGCACAACAGAATTTGTATTGATTCACTATAACACTGTATCGTGATTCATTATAAGATAGGGTAGCTTTCTAGGGACCAGCGCCGTTTCTGGGGATTTATCGCGTAGGGTCTTCTTTTCAGAATGAAATTTTTGGCTGCAGAGGAGCTTTAAAGGACGGCAAATCTACTAAAACTATTAGTTTGGCGAAGCAAGTTTTTATTATTGAACTATTAAGTATGTAGGAATATCCAGTGACTAGCAAATAACTTTTTAAATTATCAGCTGTGGAAAATGACTTTTTTTGTGAAAAATATTATTAAACCTCATGTTAAAATGGCGACATGTTGAGAGACAAAAAAATAGGAATAAATGTATTCAATACCTCACCCCAACGAACCGCTTATGACTACAATTAAAAAATCGTATTCGGGCCATTTAATTGGGCACCATTCAGGAAATATATGGACAAAATAATCCTTTGATAGGAATATGTTTTGAAGTTATTTCAATTAATCCAATGGTTAGAGATGATTTGTGTAAAATGAGCTCTAGATATTGCAAGTTATTTTCTGTGAAATGAAATTCCCAGACCCCAGACCATCAAAATTTATTAAGATCTTAAAAAGATCTTATATTTGGTTTAAATTATGCACAGAAAAACTTTAAGGAACTGCAAATCTACTGAAAGTATTAGTTTGGCGAAGTAATCTATTACTGATTTATAGAAAATTTTTGAAAAATTGATTATTCAAAAATCATACCTAAAAAAAACGGCCCTTTAAACAAAAAAGGTGTTGGAACTGTAGAAATTATTTTATGTAGTATGTACTCGTAGTATTTATGTAGTAAATGGTCAACAAAATTTAAATGATAAAGATGAAGACTATCTTTCGGCTTTAATAGATTGAATGAAGAAAAAGTAGAATTAGACCGAAATATAAATAACTGCTATGGGAGAACAAGATAAGATACACAGATAATGGAAAAAAGTATGTTGAAATAAAAAAAAATCTACTTTCAACATTAGATTTGAACGAAATACAAATATAACAAAAATTAAATAGATTTTTAATTCACCTGCCGCACCGTAGTGAGGTGGTTTTTGAGAAAATTTGGAAAACCAAAATCCATAACAATGGTTTTCCGTTCACTTTGAAAAAAATTTTGTTTTCTTAAAATTCATCAAATGTTTTTCTAAAATAAAAAATGGAATGGAATGACTGATGATGGTTTTGTAATTCTGCTGTTGCTTTGTAGTTTTGATGTTCTAAGACTTGCAGTTATGTTCTCTCTGGAACGTTTAACTTTTGTTAATTAGTTACAAAATCAATCAGAAAGAATCTTGAAAGATTTGAAAACGTTAAATTGTGCTAAAAGGGGTATAATCGTAAGAGAGGGACCGAAAGTTTTGAAAAATTTGCACATTTTAAGAAATTCCAATGTAAAATAATTATTTATGGTACCAGTGTATTATGTGACATAGGAGAAAACGTTAGCCAAAGGAGCCGAAGGCCGACTTGGCTAATTTTTGAAGTAGCTAAGAGGTATTACACAATAGTAAGAGGTTCATAATTCAGACAGTGTGATTCCGAACAAACACACTTTTTCTTTTAAGGATTGGTTTATTTTTATTCGTCTTTTGCCCTTTATGTGAAAAAGATAATAGCTACTTTTACAACAAATCCAAAGGAACTATAAACTGAAATAATAGTAAATTTATGTGGATAATAATAATCTATTTTTTTTCAACCCAAAGATAAGATTTATGCTATTCTATTACAAACATTATATTTCCTCTAAAACAATAGACCTAGCTGCAATAATCAGTTGACGTTGATAAATTTAATTTATCCTGTAACCATCAAATACTCGCTGTTGTTTGAGACTATTTATGCGAGAAGGGTAAAGGATCCGGAAGCCAATATTATGGAATGCCCTAATTAGTTTAGTTATAACTAGGCCCACAAATTAGGTATTGAAATTTTTGGGGATTCTGTAGAAATAGTTTCAAATTAATGAATTTCTTAATTCACTTAAAGTTGCCACTAAATTATTCCGAAAATTTCGATATCGTGTTTTATTTTAATTGTTACAAAATAGCCATGAAGAAAATAATTTACTCATGGGGCAATTTTTGGAAAACGTGCACTTTATGAGGAAATCTGAGATACTTAAATAGTTTTCCTTTACAGACAGATAACAGACGTCGTTCTAAGGTTTTTGGGTATTTCCTCTCAAGCTTAAAGAGTTATTGCTTTTTGCCGACAGTAATCGGTATAGAGAGTTTTATTATCCTCTTTTTTCAAAATGAAGTAGTGTTAAGATTATAAGTGCTTATTCCCCAGGGAGCAAACAGTAATCAATACAAATAAACAGAAAATAAAGGTAATTATAAAAAATGTGTCATCCATTTCCAAAACGAGCCTATATCGATTTTTTCGAAAAATGAAATAAGCAAGATAGTTGAATATAGAAAAAGGCCCAAGAAATACGATGGTACAATTAAAATGTTTCCAAAACCTACTTCAGAAAGTCTTCAAGAAAAAATAAAACTTCGTTTATTTCCTAAAAGTGCCGTAAACGATTTTACAATGAACAGCGCGTGTTAAGGGCTTGCTAGCCTCGTGATTCATACAGTTTTAACAATTTGAATTAAGTATTTATTGTACATATTGTTTAGTATAAATCTTTGTGGTGTCGTTGGTTTTGGTTGAACAAGAATCAATTTTGTTGCATAACGTATGTGTTGTTGTTGTCATCGATTTCCTTTTGTTGAAGTATTTTATTTGAGCATAACGAAACGTGAACAGATATTAGTTATATCTGAATGCGATGTAATGAGTAAAAAATATTTGTGCCCCTGTTAGAAACCGAAGGAAACAGAACTGGAACCATGCTTAATTCGCTTAATTCCAGAATGCACAATTTTTAGTTCCAAACTGCGCCATATCGGAAGTTTTGTTCCAAAAAGGGTATTATTGGTTTTTAAAATCTATTAATTAATATTTAAAAAACGGAATATGTATTGGAAATCAACAACTCAAATTTCTTAAACGAATAAAAGTGAATGTCATTTATTTAAATAACCCAGTTTGACTCCCTCGTCCGGCATACAGACTATATACACAATGCTTTACTTATCTCCTTCAACCTATCCAGATATTTCCCAAATGTGTGTATACAAATAAATACATCAGAATTGTGATAACATTTATCAAGAGTATACAACACGGCCATTTGATTTATTCCATAGTAGCAGTAGAACGGGGAATATGAAAATGGTAAACACATGTTTATCGATTTTATTATACTTAAATCGAGAATGACATTTTTCGAAACGATATCATTAATGTAGCAATAAATAATTTAAGAAAGTTTATCTGATTTTTTTATATTTTACTACCTACTGTGAATGTTAAAAGTTAATTTTTTGTAAAACTATTGACTTTATGGTCCTACCTATTTTCAATTTTTAATTTTGTCTTAAATATTTCATATATATCAATCAGGTCTCTTTATATCAATAATTCACTTATCAAAGGTCTTTCTTGGATCCTCTTACCTAATCGTGTTCCATGTAACATATTGTTAAGGTTTGTTCTGGTAGCAAAACTCCACTTAACTACATCTCATAAATTTGAAATCTAATATTTTGTCTAACTCTTTTAGTGTTATTTTAATGATTTGTCTTTCAATGGATTGGCTACTCTTTTCTTAGTGACTAGTTCTGGAGTTAATTTGTTTAAATTGGTCCAGACATTCTTATGGTTAGTTTCCTTCCAACTTGAAATTCTTTATCTTTAAATGCCAGTTTCAAATAAAATACTTATTGACGCTAGTTATTTAAATTGGTATGAGGTTTCAAGATTCTAGTGCAGGAAGGGTCAGTATCACTAAACAATGAAACAAAGTAAATTATGGTGGTTTGTATAAAATTTAAATAAAGTAATATTAAAGTAAAGGATAAAATATAGTTAAAATTCCACGATTTACCGAAGCTTTCTACATAGATTAGAGACAATCATTGAAATTGATATAGATACATAATTTAAATAAATGTTTTGACCTATTTTTAAAGTTAAAGTGCAATACAAAATGAGAATTGTAGTAACACTTATAAAGAATTAAAAATATTCTTCAGCCAAAAAACAACATAATTCGTATTCAAGTGTAATAGAATTTGGGACAAACTGCGTACAGAATATGGATGAAAAATCCTTTCATATTTACAGAAAATATAACGATTGAAACTGTATTTGATATTGAATTCTATTCTTAGCTCAAAGAGATCAGACTATCATACAGTAGATGGCGCTTGAGTTAGCTGTTTTAAAAGTTTTAATTGCATTTCACTCCCTTAATACAAATAAAATTAATTTTGCATTATTTACAAATATTTTTAGTTTTAATTTCATTGGTCCATCCGATTATATTTAATTATGCAATTCTATGTCTTTATCGATTACTTTTTCAGAATAAAATCCTTGAGAATATAAAAAATTAAATTAATAACATTGTGCTACAAATAATAAAATCAGACATACAAGCAGAAACCATAAAAACGATATTGGAGTTTATTTTTATTTATTTTTGTCATCAAATAAAGAATTCCAGAATTGGAAATCTTATTGCCTCCTGGTTTATTGTCATGTTATAAATTCTACTATGTGTTGTGACATAAATTTTCTGATAGATATTGAAGTTGAGTTTATGATTTGCCATAGACATATTGCATACGAATTTACATTGTATCAAAGTTTTACGACAAGGATTCTATTAAAAAATGAAACAACCATTAGCTTTGGTACCTAGAACCAAAAAATAATAAAATAAATTACCAAAATGTATAACAGTTATAACAGTTTCTTAATAAACTTAGTAATTTTATGACAAAGAGGACACCACATTTTCTTGGTCTACTACTTTGTGGTTTCCTTTCGGTAATTTTCTTTATATCATTTTTCTTCGGTCTTTATTTATTTATACGACCATATCGACTAATTCTTTTTGATTTTACTACATCTTCTTCTTCTAATATGTTTAATATTTATCTGTTCATCAATCTTCTATATTATTTATCGTCTATTTTCTTTGGGCTAATTATCTTATTACTTTCCTATCGAATATCCTTTATTCCTCTTCATTTGTAAATCTCACCGCCTCAGCTGAATATCTCAGTACTGGGTCGTATTGCTGTTTTGTATACTCATATAATTTTTACTCATTACTTATCTTTTTCGTTTTCATTTTATCTCTAATAAGCATTACATCAGGATTGAATGCTTTGATTAATTTCCATAATTTTGTCATTTTTGCTGTCTATAATTTTACCAAGATACTTACTTCTTCAAATTGGTGTTCTACTATCTTTTTGTACTTTAATTCTTCTTACCATTAATTTCTAGTCCATTCTTTTTCGCATATTTATTTATTTTCTCTATTATTTCTTCCAAACTCCTTTCAACACTCGCTACTATAGCTAGATCGTCAGCTTAAGCTATAATTTGTCAGACTTTTATATCATGCTTTCCTAACTTTAATTCTGTTTAGAGTAAAGATAAAAATAAAAAACTCACTATTTATATTATAAATTATTTTATAAATGTTTTAGCAATTATTACAAAGCATTATCATTATGGTTAACCTAGATACAATAATAAATTACTTAATTACTAATTAATTACTATTAAGTACGTATTTCATATATTAATTACTGTTGTTAAGCTACAATTAAATATTTGCACTTTGCAAATTGAGATTTCAAATGTACCAGTTTTAAAAGGTGTGTCATATCAACTCTGATGTATGAATAATAATGAAAATAAATACAAAATATTTTATTTTCGATAGATTCGCTATATTTAAACGAAAGTAAAGAAGTAAAAAATTATAATAAAACTGCTGAAAAACCATTCATAATAACTCATTTCAACAAAATTGTCCATTTTTGCCATTGTTGGAATTGTACTCAAAAACAAAAATTAAAAAAATTACTGCGCCATTTGAGCAACAGTATCACCTGTATCTAACGAGTCAATTCATTTTACTTATTGTTCTATTTCAAAAAATGGTAAACTTTGTCCAATATCTCAGTAACATTTCCTTGCTGGTTTTCTCTAATTTTTATACCAATCTTTATTCTCATAAAACTTTTAATTTCTCTATAGACCTAGACTTTTTTAGAACTAGCACTACCTAGTTGTTATTATCTTCAATGATTTTGGTACCAAATATTAGCTAAATATAAAGTTTAAATTCGAGAAGCTACAAAGTAGTATAGGAATTTATTAGAAAAAATTATTAATTATTTTGTCACTATTTTAGAGTTCGATAGGGAACTAAAATTAGTTTGCGCTATTTTAGAGTTCGAGGGGCAACTAAAATTAGTTTTCTATTTACACATATATTCTTCAGTTCTTTCACTACAAGTATCGCATTCCACTCTACAACACCAATGAAATTTGCATCTACACTGGTAAGTTTTAGTATATTGATGTGTGTTATAGCCTCGGCCGCAGCACATCAGGTCACAACCGTCAGTACCTGAAAAAGAGTAATGTTAAATCATTTTATAGTCTTTTTTTTTATTTAACTACAAGTCTACAAGCTGCTTCATGGAAGTTATGAGTAAAAAAGTCTTATGTAGGAGAGTTACCCAGTGACAGCTCTCCACTAATATTTTTTTATACTGTTTTCTAGTTGCTAGTATTTAAGTATATAAGTATTTAAGTGTTTTGCTTCTTCACTGGGAGGATCTGAGAATTTATCAGTGTAGTTTCTTATAATTATGCGAATTTCGTCTTTAACTCAGGGGTGTTAAATATTTTTGATTGCACTTTTTGTATTTTATTATTGGATGAATTTTACAATTCCATAGCTGGATTCTGTATTGGCTTTATTCTGCATTTTACAGAATAGTAGTTTCTTTTCTGTAATGAGTTTAGATTTTCGTCTTATAAGCAAGTTTATTTGGCGAATTTTAAAGTACGTTTGGATTTTCTCTGCTTGTATATAAGACTTTGAGATAAGATTTTGGTAGAGTATTAGACCCAGGTATTTAACTTCCGTTTTATCTGGAAATCTATTAATTGTTATAGTGGGACATTCTGCTCCTTGGTTAGTGAACATCACTTTTGTAGATTTAGTTTCGTTAACTTTCACTTCTCATTTAATAAGCCGGATTTTAAACTGACTAAGGTGATTTTGCAGATGTAGTATGAGGACTTTTATTGATAGATATTATAGCGGTATTGTCTACAAATGGGCTATTTATGTTGTTTCTTTGGTGGGGATATCAACAACATAATATACAGAAGAGGGCCTAATAGGCTTCCCTGAGGTACTTCAGACTTAATTGGAAAATATAAGTTTCTGTGTTAAGTTTTACTTGGAAGCAGCGATCAAAGAGAGAGGATCTTAGAATTAATTATGTAATAAGGAGTTTTAAGGATATGCTTCGGTTTGTAAAGGAGGCTAGGAAATCAAACTATATTAAAAGGCTTCTCCATGTTTAAAAATGCAGTAGCGCAGTAAGTGTTTTCTTTGTGGCTTGTAGGAATTTTAGTTACGATTCTGTGAGTTTGTTACTCTATGGAATGGCTCTCAGGAAATCCAAATTGGTATATAATGATTTATTCTTTTAAATATGGAAAGATAAATAATACTTATCTTGAATTTCCACAGTTTTCCAAAGCATTTTAATATATATTCAAGTCTACCTAGGTTTCGGCATTTTGACATATCATTTTCCTAGGCAGAAAGAAAATGACTAGTCCTAAAAAGGATCAAATTTTCAAAGATTTTGAACATTAATGGTAGAAGACTGATAGGATTTACCTGGCTTGAGAATCATAATTACCTGAACAAATTTTCAAGTCACGGGAAAGTAAGTTATTCTAAGCATGCTGTTATAGATGGAAGAAAGGAAACCTAGATTTATTCTAGTCAATTTTTTAGCGTTAGGCCAGTTATTAGATCATATCCAGGCGATTTATGATTATTAGTTCTGATTATTTCTTGTTTTATCTCAGATGGACTGAAATCTTTAATTGGTACTGTTATAGGCCAGACAACACATAAGAAATTCCTGATATTATTTTAATTTGCATTGTTAACCTGTATTTCTGGTAGATTTCAGATACTTAGCCTGCTTTTTCTTCGTCCAATCTTCCCCAATTGCCTTTATCCATTATTGATGGAATGTGTTCTATTTTCTTAATATTGCTTGTTAAAACCATGTTCTTGCTTTTCGTGATAACACATTCTACCAGTTCCTGTGAATCTTCCATAGACTCTGCACGAATGGCAGTAATATTAGCGAATCTTATGTTATTTACCGTCTTTTGTCCAATCTTTACTCATTTTTCACTGTACTCACTCTGTTAAATATTATTTGAGAGTAAACAGTAAATAGTTATGGCGACAGTAACATCCTTCTTTTCTAATATCTTTTTCTATCGGTATTTTGCTGCTCTCGCTGTTATCCATTCTTACTACTGCTGTTTGCTTATAGTAAATATTCTTTATAAAATTAACATCTGTAGCATCTATGTTAATGTGTTTTAGTTGGTTGATCGATTTCATGTGCGGTACCATGTCGAGAGCCATTTGGAAATCAATAAAGCATACAGATATTCTTGCCATACTCTCGAATCTTTTGGAGCAAGACGGTTATTGTAAAAAGAACCTCTCTAGCACACATCCCAACTCTGAATCCAAACTCTATCGCGTCTACTTGTTCATCACACTTTATATATATTCTATTCTGTATGATTTTTAGTAAGATTATTAATTAGTGACTCATGATGGTGATTAGACGGTATTCATCACAGGATTTGGGATTATTGTTCTTTGGTATAGCTATGAAAATTGAACTCGAAGTATTACTAAATACAAATTATTAAGAAATTTAAAATTTATAGCCATTTTTAAAATATTTATTTAAATTACCTCTTGAAGTTCTATTACAGTGCCTTCCTACGGTTCCTAATGAACCGGCTGCTAAATCCTTCTCACAGTAATTGGGAGACATTTGTAAAAACACTAACTCTGACATCTTTGGTATTTTTTTCACTGGGACCTTCCCTTTGGTCAACACTAGATGTTGCCTTCGAAATCTTCTATGAGAATCTATTCCTCTTGGACCATGTTGTGAAGTACTTGACGCAACGGGTCTGGCTCTGTAATACTTTTTCATTAACAGATCTCCAATTTGTCGGAAAGTAGGCAGGGTCTTCCAGCAAGTTTTCATTGTACAGCTTCCTGACACTCCGTGACATTTACATTCTACTACGAGGTTCATTTTTACAGCCTACAACAATTAAGAAGAATTAATGGAACTATATTGAAAAGCTACAATTAATGTATGAATATTTTTTTATATTTCGTTCTTGGCCAGTGAGGTTGAGGATAAATAATATTTTATAATGAATTGAAAAAATTATAAATATGAACAAAATTTTTGAAAAGCAAAGGGCAAGAAGTAGAAGTCATTTAATTAGAAGATTGTTAACTAATTTAGAGCAGATGTAAGTCTATAATACCGTCTACAATATTTTGCATATATATAGGACAATTTCTAAGCATTTCCTAAATGTCAACAATCTGTAATTTCCTTTTATTATAAATTCTACCAACACTCCCAACAGACCCGCAACTTATTATTATCAAAAGGTAATTTCTCCTTCAATACTTCTCTAAAACTCTTTGATTATATAAATCAAACGTCGTTACACACTTTAGAAACGAGGATCATTATAAGCCATTTTGAATCATGGTAGCCCGAAGAAATTTGCGAGATTTTTGTAGGTATCTCAGCCACTAGTATATAATTCTTGATGGTAATTTATTAAGGCATAATTTTTACGGATAATATGCGAGAGTTGTTAATTTTTCACATGAGAATTACTTAAGTGAGCTCCCTGAGGGCTTGTACGTCAAGGAGACTACAAATCATCGTGGACGGAAATATAAAGAGATAATATTATGTATTTATCAAAACTAACAACTACCTGTTGGAGTTTCTGCATGTTTTAATTAAAGGAAAATTCAAAATTTCTTAAATTTTCTAATTAAATAAAAATTTATTTGGAATTAGAAAATAAGACATGTATTGAACTAATTAAGTTGGCTCCTCAATAACATAGAAATTATATTATTTTAATCTGAAGTAATTAACAAACATATCTTTAATTATATATATGATTGATTTTTTATTATAAATTATTTTTATTTTCTTAGAGTTAGCGATTTTTGTAATAACCAGTTATTAAATTAACGAGACAACTACAATTTAACATCCCAGTTAAACCGCTCTTAATTCCCTTGTTCCTGTAAAAGGACAAACTTAATGACAATTTTTTTAAAACCAATCAAAGATTTTTTTATTATTTGTACATATTAATTACAGTAATTTTTTAATTCTATTAGAGGAAATAAGTGTTGCTACAAAATTAATCAATAATCAATGTTCTTTAATACAAACTACTTCTAGTTTGCACAATAATAAGAGATAGTATAATTGTATAAATAACTATATAATACCAGATAGATTTATCAAGTTATAAATGGGAAGAATAATGGCGGAGGATTGCCCGTAAGGAAGAAAAAAAATCAGGTAGCATCTATAATACAAATAGTTCGATCCCAAAGCAAAAAGGTAGAAATAAAACGTAAGAAATATCATTGAGAGAATAACTAGAAGAAGAACTGAATAAAATTCGCTTTCGAAACATAAGGGAAACAGCTAGGGGTAGGAATTCATAAAATTTTATAGTTTGATTTAATATCTAACTTTTTGAAAAAAGTTTTATTTTGTATGTGCCTAATAATTAATTGTACAGGGCGTTTAAACATTATTTGAAAAAGTAGTATTCTATACAAGGAGCTGTGAAATGTCAATGTCAATCTTCAAAGTAGTAAAACAAATATTCGTAAATACGATTCTTGTACTTTCATTACAAGGTAAAGTAAGTACACAATGAAAACTCTAAAATAATTCCAGCATGATAGCACAAATATGATTTATTTTATGACTTTGATAGTTTCATATATGTATATATATATATATATATATATATATATATATGTCCCCCTAAGTTGGAATCATATGGAAAACATTTTTATTATTAATTTTAGGAAAAAAAGTTCTGCATTATCTAAAACCTAGAATACAGTCATCAAATATCAAATTTTTTCAGTGGTATACGATTGAAATTGAAATTAAAACTTCATATTATTTTATTTTTTACTAATATTTCTATTTTGAATGAACATTTATCTCTTGTGATTACGAAACACATGATAACCTTTTAGTTTTTCGATGTTTTCTAATAATTTTGCAATTAAAACGCGTAATAAGTGCACTACAGTTAAATTTGCATTATTGTAGACATACGTTTTAAAAATAATTTTATTAATATAAATGGATGTACTTGCATATTTAAACGTAATTTTTAATTCTGATCAACATTTTTCGATATTGTCAAATTTAAAGGTACTTTACTCTTGAGTAAAACTCATATTTTTTGACAAACCTCGTATACCACTGAAAAAATTTGATATTTGATGACTGTATTCTAGGTTTTAGATAATGCAGAACTTTTTATGAAGAATACCTTTTTTTCCTAAAATTAATAATAAAAATGTTTTCCATATGATTTCAACTTAGGGGGACATATTGTATATAGAATGTTTTGAGTTATTAATCTTAAAACGGCCCGTTAGACTCTATCTAGGCTGTTGCTTATGCGAGGATAATAAATTCTTTGCAGAGCATACCAGATTTCCAAAAAGTACGTTGGAAACTATTCGAACTTGTTTATAAAATGAATTAATTTTAAACTAGCAAGGAGACGTAGATACAGATTAATCTGAGTTAGATGCCTATCTACAAAATATTTAATACACAGTCTTTATTTTATACTAGTATTCTTATTCATATTACCTTTCTTCCTGCTTTATTGTTATGTAGATTCATTAAACTCCTGGAATCTCCTTCCAATTCTCTTGCATCTAGAAACCTTCTAGCAAATCGAACTCCGTAATTAATATCAACGCTGCATCCTCCCCATTTCCATCCTGAAGGAGTGGGCTCTCTTTTGGGACCTGGATCGCAACCGCATGCAGAAATGTTCCCTCTGGCGCACGCCGCTGTTATTGAATATGCCACTCCGGCGCTACTTATCGCGTATGTAAACGCTGCTTCACGTGAACCTAAAATTAAAAATGAGTAAATTAAATCATGTCTTCAAAAGTTTTTGTTAAATTTAATGTTTATAACTTACGAGCTTTATAGGATCGTAAATAACACTGCCTAAATTCTACAATGTTTATCACCATCGTTTCGTCGCCAGTTTGTGCATCTTCTTCGGGACTTCATTATACGTGTAAATAGTGATGACAAACACATCAACGTAAAGCCCTGAGGATGGTGCACAAATTGGCTTCGAAACGTTAATAATAAACATTATACAATTTAAGTAGTGTTATTTATGGTACTAAAGCTCGTGAGTTATAAACATTTAATTCAAGATTAAAAGTTAAGAGGGAACGTTTTGAATAAAATAAAAAATAAAAAAGTGAATTTAAATCGTAAATACATAGAAGAAAAAATTATAATACACGTTGTGTTGAAACATGAAAAACAAAAAGAAAAGCAGAAGTTGTAGTACCAAATATTTGGGTCAAATTTAAAACAATTGTTTAGAGAACATGGGTACAAAGTTAAGTCAAACCAATATTTCGCGTGATTTTGCAGGAAAATAGAAGACCATGTAGAAAAATTGTCATCGGTAAAGGGAGCTAAAATAAAAACGAACGGCAGCCATTTCTAGGGCCTTAGCTAGGAACTAAAGCAGTCTAATCTAGGGACCCAAGGAGTCTTACCTTGGAGCTCGAAACAGTCTTAGCGCGGGAATGATTTTTTTTTTGACAATAAATAACTTCTACTAATTTAAATCTATTAGTTTGGCTCATTCTTCCTTTTAGTGTTATAATTTTTTTGCATGATTAATAGGTCGGATTTTGCCTTTTAAGAAAAAGAGCTTTAGGGTAGAGTCAGCTTTTTATTTATTGGGAGTAAACAATTCACTTTCATTTTCGCGTCATTGGTGCTAATTCCAGGAACTATTTTGAGGTTTATACAGCTGTTTGGATTTTTTCGTAAACGGGTGTTACTATTTGTCTATTCATTTTGTTTTGATTAGTTTTATTGATGTGGTACACTTGAGTTGAGTATCTAATTCTTAAATGAAAACAATTTCTTTTTCAAAAAATAAGAGGCAATTAATTTAAGTGGGAATAGCATTTTAGGGTTTTCACTAGTTATTGAAAAATTTAGTAATTTCATTTAAATAGGGAGATTTCGCGTGGGTAGTAGTTTCCATTATTTTGCGTTTCGATGGATGAATGCGCTACTAATTTAAGTGTAAAACTGGTAATTAAAAGGTTAAATTAAGAAGTGCTAATCCTTGGGGATAGCCTAAGTCTTTTATATAAAACTTTTTTCTTTTGGGTCAAATTTACTTTCTTTGAGTTCTGGGCATTCTGCTCAAATCAGAAAAATCAAGCCCATCCTTTAAATCATTTCTTTGTTAATTATAGTTTGTTTTTGTAATTAACTTGGGGGTTGGTTTATTCCATAAAGAAAACGTCATATTTTATTATGTTTTTTTGAGTTATTTTGTTTAATTAGTTATGGTAAAATTCAAATTTTCATTGAAATTTAAACATGTACTTACTACTGGTAGACAGTACACCTATTATTCAATACATTTCTGTAGTCGGCTGCCTTGTACGGAAATAAGATTCAAATCCGGTAACTAATTTCTTTAGAATATCGGGTTTTATTATTGATAATAGTGTATTTACGTATGATATTTAACTCTAGACAAGCACCTAATTAATAATAACGGATTATTTTGATGAATTGGTACACAAATTGAATAAATGCTTCAAGGCATTTGAGTCTTATATATCAGATATTCTTTTCAGAACTAAATCAGTTGATTATATATCCAAATTTTAAAAATAAATTGTCAGGGATATCTCTTAGAAAAATCTAGAGGAAATCATCAGAGGGGGTGGCCACATGTGATACTGCATTGTTTTATGCCGAGCGGAAAGCATGAAGTTCTTGCAATAGATTTGTTTACTCCAAATACCAAATATTTTGGATGAATCAGTAATTCTGATTCTGAGGGACTCCCAGTCTATAGATACACGTATCGTTCATAGGTCACTGAATTAACTAAACCGAACTTTTTCTAAATTATTTATTCAGGTGAGGAATACATTAACATTAAAAATAAAATATAAAAAACAACGAGTAGATTAACAATGAACGTATTTTTAATCTACTAACTAATTTAAATACCGGCAAATTATAACTGCAACATCTGTTACTTAATTTTCAAAACCCTTTGTATATATTTATCGATAAATCTATTGTACTTTATAAACGCATTCTTTTTAGGACCATTATTGACTATTGATTTTTAGCTCTAAGATAAATTTAAATATTATTTAAGGCTTTCAGATTCTTAGAATGTATATAACCATTTCTACATTTCTAATTTTTTTTGTTACTTGATAAAAATACTCGAACATAATACTGGCATTTTGAGAAGTTTTAATATTACAAAAAAAAAGTAAAAATAAGAATTATGTAACCAATTATTCTACCAATAGGTCAGGAATATGTTGTTAGTTGTTAGATCCGGAAAACTATTTCCTAATTCTGAAATATATTCTCCAGCTCACCCATACCTACCGGTACTTGTAAGTTTAAAGCTATAACTAATTAATTGACACTCAGAGAAAAGTATTACAAATACCGAAACAAGCTGCAAGTAATCTAAGTGACTGGTTTCTGCCGTTGATCATGATTGAAACAACTAAGCTCATTAGCGAGATCTCTATCTGTGTCATTATATCGAGAGATTGAAAATGAGTAATTAAACACAAATTTGCATTGAGAGCCTGCGCAATAATTTTAGTTTGCATTTTATTATTTACCTGCATTCTTATATTTTATGCGTATAACGCTGTTCTTTATTAACAATTAATATGTGACGTGCATTTCACCGAGAATTTTATGAAATATAAACTGGGTAAATTGCTCTAATGGATTTTAAAGTGAATTTGATGTGGAATTTATGTAAAAAATTCTACTGCATGGCACAATGTTCTAAATACGAGTAGAATCGGTCCATCTTTTCTATTTACCGTTCTTTCCATCTTGTTGTTGACATTGTGATTTTGTTTTCCTTCTAGGTTTATTCTTTAAGTTTATTCCTCCTTTGAGTAATTTTTTGCTTTTTTATCATCTGTTGATTTGTTTCAGCTTTTGATTTGTTCTCGTTTGTCACCACCATTACCAACTTTTTTCTTCATTTACTTCAATTACTAACCTAACCACAGTTTCTACATTCGTCCTAATGTTTAGAATGAGAGACAAATTTGTTGTAGCAGACACTCTGGGTGGCTATTCTTGGACAAGAGGAAGCAAAGATTTAGGAAAAACTAAGAATAAAATATATTTTCAATAAAGTCTAGATAAAAAAACTTTTTACTTCCTCAGTTCCATAAATAGATATTATGTTTACTAATTGATCTCATTTGTTTATTCTAATATTAATTTCCTTGATTTCTTAACTACTGATAAGTAGTTCAAAGTAAATCAAGTTTTCTACAGTCTGGTACATTTTTCTCTTACTTTATCCCTTTATTTATTATTCCAAAATTTTCATTTATTCTCTCCTCTCTCCTGATTTATGTAATTCTTAGATTAACTATATTCCAGCAATATTCCTCTTGTCTATTGCAGCTGTCTTATAGTATTACTTTCCACACAGTTTTTTGTTTTTCTTTCTGTTTACCATAAACTGAGATAAACTTAAGAAGTGATCCATTAATTATACCTAATTAATAAAAAAGTCCTGTTTTGGCGCCTTGCGGTAAATAGGAGTTGACCAATCTGTTCGATTATCTTCGAGATTAAAATATCGACAAAAATATATACTTCCATCCGAAAATGTGGGAAGGTGAGAAAACGTGAGTAAAGATCGTGATGAGTAAATGTGGGTATATAAAGTCACGCAATGGTAGATTAATTGGCCATTTCGTGTTGTTTGACTGACGCCATATACCGTGGGAGGCGCCAATCATTAGCAATGCTTGATTTATATAAATTTTGATCCGCGATAACTAACGAGATAATATAGATTCTGATGATAAAAGGAAATTGGGTTCAAAAAAAATCTAATTTTAAGGCTACTTAAATGCTTAAACTGGTCTAAAAATAAAATCGAGTCTAAACCAATTTGTAGTAAAGTGATAAAGAGAAAGTATGTGGGATTTTATTGAAAAGGAGATCAAAAAGTTTCTAGAGAAAGACAATAGAGCAAAAAATGGAAAGAAGAGTAACTAGAAATGAAGATATGGACAGGAGGGGGTTGACAGAAAGCATTGCTGGTTTCTTAGCTAATTAGTTTTGGGTAAATTTTTTTATCAACACAAGGCGATATTATGCAGATTATAAAATAAATCGAGGAATAAAGATAGTACTTCGAATTGCTCAGCGAATCGTAACTGATATAAGAATAAAAGGGCGTCTGTAATCAATATCTATTATATTCACAATAGTGCAATTTCAATGGTCGATATAAAGAACATAATACAAAATAATAGGTCTTTTCATTGCGGAAGGCGTGAATATTGCTTTGACATAAATAAAAAAGAGGATATGCCGGCAAATTTCAAAGGAAGAATAATTAAATGGCACATTTACATCCCTGAACGCCCACGTATTTATATAATTTGAATAATACTGCCATTTTTATAGATTCACAAGCCGTGCATTTCACGAGTCGACGACAAGCGATATTTATGGATAAAGATTTTAGCAGTGGTGTTTTTATTTCAGTATGCTTTTCAGAAAAATTGTAGACATTAGATCTAGATTATTTTTTGTTTGAAATAAAAGTTTTAACTTAAATTTTTGAATAAAATAAGTAACGACCAAGCTTTTTCATCGAGTCATTCTCAGTTTAACAAAGTGTGTGGGGAAATTGCCATGGAACGACAGCGTTGAAGAACATTTAACAAATACTACACTCACTAAGACTGGGAAATTGAAGTTGACTTGTAAATGAACATTCCATAATATTCTCACTTTTCTACGCATCGAATACAAGCAAGATTTTTTCAAAAACAGCAACAGAATTTAAATATTTTATGTTCAGTTCTAACAAAAAACTTCGCAACCAATGTGCTTCGGTTGTGGCTGCTACTAGCACAACATATCCTGCTTGTTATTAATGAAAGCGAGCTTCATGCCTGATGGATTAGCAGAAGATATTGATGATGGAATCGTCAAACAACGTGACGATTACAAGGTCCGTACTGGTAAACATTCTAATCGATTTTACCAAGGGAGGTAAAAACAAAATACCCATGGTATATGGAGATAAAACAGCCAGAACTAATTTAGAAATGAGAAGCATGACAGACTCGATCCAATAAAGCATTGAAAAAGTGGATGACTTCTCGTATCTGGGCATAAAATTTCCCAACAAAGGAGAGGAAGATAAAGCAATAGAAAAAGGGAAATATGGCAGCAGGAAGAGGCACAAATATAATGACGGCAAAAGAGATGTCTAAAAATGCTAAGATTTGAATATCTCAGAAATATTTTAAACCAGTGGTGATATTTGGCTACGAAATATGAACGTTGACTTGTAAAAGTATAAATAAATTTTCCAGGAGTAAAAAAAAGGATATATGACGTAGAAGAAAGAATGCAAAAGTGATTTCAATGTACAAAGCAGTTAAAATTACTTCAAATTGCAAGGCCCACAGAATTAGATATCTAGAGCGTGTAGAAAGAGGACAGAGCCGTACACAAAATCATGAAAAGAAGAATAGTGAGAGGAAGGCTAAAAGAAAGACCACGAAAAAAAGCGTTGGAGTCTGTCAAAGAAAACTTAAGAGAGCTACGAGTAGAAGATTGGAAGACAGAAGCAAAGCATAGAGACCAAACGAGAAGAACTGTCAAAAAAGCAACAAAATTATAAAAGATTTATAAATCTTTTGTATAGGTTTTAAGCCTAGAAAGATTGTATATACTGTAATAAATATATATACAAGTGGGAGATTATGTGGTTCGTAGTACCCATTAGCATTTATGTTGTTCTTAATAAGAAACCCAAATAGATGGTACATCTATATTCCTGGTAAAAGCATACTTATCTGTAAATGATTCGTTTCAACACTAAAGGTCAAGTTTTTCCTCAATCAGTCTTTGATCACTAGCAAATTTAGCATGGTAATCCAATGAATCTTTTCATATGCATAATTAGCATTTTTTCTTTCTTTGCTTTATCTACTTCTGGATCATTTTCTCTAAACGTAATTTTTTCTTGATACTTTTGAGCATATCTAAACATACAGTGTTGATCTAAAAGAATTTCTAATCGGAATTGCCAATTATCGTTCAATCAAATAATGGGATTTTATATTTCTCTTCTTCGGCTCTTTAAAAAATCTCCAGTCCAAGAATTTAGTTATCAGTCTAGTGGATCCATAACCTGGACGTATATACAGCGGCGAAGAAAAGAGTTTTTTTATTATCTACTAAGTGTTCCTTAGAATTGATTTTTCAACAAACACTCTCTGAATAGCTTTATCTATGTCAGCTCAATTTGTTTGCTAAAGTAATAAAATAACGTGCTTGAAAGTAAAGAAGTAGATCCATTTTAAAACAGAAATTCCTGTTAACAACTTGTGCTACATTTCCATAAACCTTTTTTCCGAACAATTGAAATAATCGTACAGGCTTAGAATATATATATTTTAGAACTAATATTCTTTCGTTTTGAAAAATAAGAATAGTTTAAGCACGTAGATCTTAAGAAATGATTTCTATCTCCTGAATCTAAACTCCCCATTGCCATTAACACTGTGGAATATTTTTAATCTAAAATAATATCTCTAATTAAAATCTTAATTAATATTTATAAAAACTGCGTGCCTTATAAATATTGTGACTTCCAAGAAAAATGATGATTTCAGTGTTTCTGTTTATAGGAAAGAAAATGCAAATAAGGATAAATACATAATTGATATGTTGCTTGCAACTTTATAGTATTCACCACACTCTTGACACTTGTAATAAATAGTAGATAATGAGACAAATATATGTTGTAGCGTCGAATCTGTATGCCGTTCGGAATACTTGTATGTAATTGGTTAGAGTTATAACAGTGAGAAGATAATGGGACTGACAGAAGGTATCTTCTTTCGATGGCAAGTAGGTTCTTACAATTTATATCTTTGCATATATTTATGCGTAGGTGCTACTATTGGGACAATATTGTACATAAATCCGCCTCTGTGTTATTTGAGATGAATACTATAGGTTGGATTTTTTAATTAGAGGTGTCTCGAATTTCAACAGGAAATTCATTTTTATTGCAAAGTCATCGATTTCTGTTTACTTGTAGTTGTAGGTGTTAATTACCACATTGATTACTTTTCTTAATAACCTCTTAAAATTATACCAAAGTTATTTTTTTCTTTATACAGTATGCTTCAAGTGTTTTAAGTATTGTTAAACTTCAATAACCCCCAATTCATTTTATTAATTATTAATTTCTTTATCTTTTTTCTTCTAATTTGTTTTTCCTTCCTTTTGTTGTTTCTCTTTTCCATATGTTTGGTTATATTATTTTTTACCTTTGGTACTCTTTTCTTTGCATTGTTCTTTAATTAACACCTCCAACCTTCTGTTGGTGAATGATTTTTCCACGTCAATTTCTATTCTGTTTTCCAAATCTTCTTTTTGCCATTGAGTCCTTTTAAATTTATGTTAAACTTTTTGTACTTGTTACACAAAATATAGATAACTAAAGAATGCTAATGTCAGTTTCTGCATATTCTTCTAAATGTCAAGAATTTCCTGGCATCTCCGAGAATGCAAGAAAAGTATATAAATGTCGTTGGGGGTGGGCGAATTAAATGTCTTATTAATTTGTGATTTGAGTTTGGAAAAAGGCAGTTGCGAAGTTTCCTTGTAAATCCACAGAAGTACTACATTACATATAAAACAGTATGAAATACGTCCTAGTTTAAGAAAACAAGAGGTTGTTGAAAGAGGACGAAAAATAAAACGTTTCGGCCTTTATAGGACCATCCTCATAGTATTAATACATTATTTATTTGTTAATTACCACAACAGAAAATAATGAATATTTTCCCATACAATATGTTAAACCAAGCCAAACTGTATGTAACTAGGATGAAGTTGACAAAACTTATCTAATTTTTTCATGTTATGAGGATTATTTTAAAAAAAAACGAAACATAGGTATCACAAAAAACAAGTTCTTGTTTTTCAACAACCTTCTATCTTTTAAAATTTTTTTGTTGCAAATAAACTTTGCAGAACGGCATTGTAAATAAAAATAAAATTACAACAAAAGAGCAACTTGATCATGAATTAAACGACTGGTCAAGTCACGCCTTCATGCGTATTTCAGATTTCATTAATTATAATTGATTAAAAATTAAATTTCTCCTCCCACCTAAATAAGAAAACTTTCATAATCCATTATAAAAGTCAGTTTTTCGAATGTTGCTATTATATCTGGTAAAAGTTATTTAAACAGTGGCGTCAAGTAAAAATTATGGCAAGAGAGTAATTTAGCAACATAATAGTTTCTCAAAAAACACAAAAAATTCCGAAAAAGAGATTGTGTTCTTGTTAAGGATCACAAATTGTAATCTACACCAGAATATTCAATTACTTAGAAATTTCTGGCAATATCTGGGGTTCCACAGGAATCAGCCTTAGGGCCTCTGTTCTTCGTAATATTTGTAGATGACGGTCCTTTGTGGCATTTCTTTAATGTGGAGGTTAAAAGACATGTAAGCAAAAGAATAATTAACGTACTTTTAAATGGTGTAAAATCTTATAATACGTCATAAAGTTCTTCTCAATTCTTATTGAACAATTTGTACATATTTCTATATGTTAGCGTCTTACTAATTTGTTGAACTAAGGAAACCATCAATTTAAATAAAAACTAGTGATATTTCACGTATGTGAATAAATGATGTGTTAAAACTATCCACGCCAACGTATGTGTATGGATGTGTATATCGTCAAAATCGGCCCACATCAACGTATTGATTGGTTTTATCGTAACCATCTAATTCTTAGATGGATTTTTAATAATTTGAATATCCATTGGCGATAGATTGTAGCATAAAGAGAACATAAATTTTATAGTAACAGGTGTGGTCGCTATATATTCACACTTTGCAGTGAATTTAAATATCAAATTTTCACAACAATAATTGATTGCATTACTTGCAACACTATAGAAGAACATCAATTATTTTAGTCAATCATTTCTTGTACTAAAAAGTATTGCATTACATGGTGTTCCATAAACCATCGTTCTTATATTAATCGTTATAATTTATTGATAATTATTATGCAGCCGTTTTTGCTTTGAAAGAAATGGCATCTGTTTCTTTTATGTTGCTTTTCGGTAAATCATATTTGGATACACCTAAAATACTAATATTTTTTTTTTTTGAAAACAGCTGCGTTTAACAAACACATACTTGTTAAAAAATTCCCTTGCAGATTTTCAATACTGGTTTGAAATTGCAATTGCATACAAAATACGTGGACTTCAGTAAAGCTTTTGATTGTGTGAATCGTGACATGAATTTACTTGAAAAGAGTAATGAGATATTTCAAAACTTAAGAACACTCCGGAGTGAAAATATATAAAATTATAATAATTAATGGGTCTAATGAGATTAAGCTTAAATTTAATCTTAAAAAATGCTTGATCTTGTGGTGTTAAACTTATTCTTTTCTATTATTTAAGTTATTATTTATTTATATTACTATTAGAAATGGTAAAGCACCTGTTGTAAATTAACTCTGTATTTCCACGAGGTTTTATTTCTTATTTATGTAAATTATCATCAGTAGAAGTTTCCTGTGAATTATGAGAAGAAGAAGAAGAAGAAGACTGTAAAGAAAACTTTTACAGATGCAGTAGCACTGAGTACACATTCAGTACACCTTTAATAAAAAATTATTGGTGAATGTATCAATTCAGTCTCTGGTTGATTTATGCATATCACAAACGAGCTTATCTAAATCGAAGTTATTTCACGGTAAATAAATAAATGTTGTACTGACGGCAAATTTAGATAAGCTTTAAATATTACATTTTATGTATTTGAGTAAAACGAGAATTCAAGCCACTGGCTGCATTTGCCACTGATTATTTAAATTCATTGAATTAATGGGACATATTATGCTTTAATGAAAAATATAATTAATAACTACTAAAAAAGGTATAAAGACATTAAAATAATTGCAGAATATATTTAAAGCATCTGTCGTTAAATATGACTCTCTATTTTCTATTTTGTTTGGAATATTTTAGTCAGTCATGACAAACGAAGTACATTTATTGAAGAAGTTTTTAAAAATATTTAATAAATATCTATTACTTCTTTTTTTCGCATTAATTCCTTATGCGCAACGTTAGAGTCAGATTGTAATTTCTGATCCACTTCTTCTATCCTTTGCTAATATTTTCATTTAGACCGCTGTTTTACCTTTTTCTTCGTATTTCCACGATTTTTTGCATCCATGACTTCCAGTATCTAACTCGCCTTCTTTTTTTTTAATTTTTTACTTGTCAAATATTTTTATTAAGTTTACTTTTTCCTTTTACTCTGCTTTCTCTTGAATTTCAGTTATTGGTTCTATCTCTTGATCTATATTTCTGAGAAATTTTTATAAGGAATAAATTAATTTGACTTTGACTATTAATACTAACACTTTTGGAAAAATAAATCGAATTTTATTAAATATCGTACTAGAATACCCTGTATATCATGCGCAGAGGTACTAATAGAGGTACGAAAGGGAAAATTGATAGTCTATTTAAACTAAATATATATCTCGTAAACCCGATATAAGTACTTTAGTTAGTAACCGCAGACCGATCTTTCTAATAAATTAACTCCGCGTTTCCGTACTCAGAGGCTTATTTATATAGCGAACCAGTGCACATTGTCCCTTTTATATTTACTATTTATGATTACTCTGGCTTTCTTAACGCTTTGTGACGTTCTGAGACACGAACACAACTCACTCTCGGTACGCATTCCTTATAAACCATCTCGATTCAGTCATGTGAACACAAAACCTGGAATAAATCAGTTGTTTGTGGAATGCATATTCATATAAAAGGTATATAGAAATGGAAAAAAAAACAGATACCTCCAATACCGTTTGTATTGCACTGCTATAAAATACTATATAAAATATAAATCAATAATAACTTATTTCTTGGTCAAAGAGGCAGATCCAGTAACTCAATAGTCGCAGTCCGATAAAAAACTTTTATTCTTTTGGCATATTTTACGACCAGGAATTTCTTTTCTATTTTTCCTGCTAATTCCTCTAATTGCTGCCATTTTGGATCAACCGATAAAACTACAAGTACTAGATCTACAAGCCATCAAGAAAATGCAACTCCAAGCCAAGTTAATAAAAACGCCAAAAGTTCAACAAAATCCATCTTGAAATTTGGAATATTCCTAGTCTTCTCCTAACATTGATTTTAATTTTTGTTGCTATTATGACACTAACGTTTTCAATAAATCTATAAGCAAAAAATGACCAGGCAACCCGAAAACAACCTCAAATCGCTGTTTACAGGGTGTTTTGTTGAGAAAGGGAAATACTTAAACGCCGAATAGAGGTTACCAAGAAAGTTCTAAATATATCATTAATTTGCCTTAAATGGAATTTACAACCAAAATATAGGGTGTTTTATAGAAAAGAAAAGTCCAGGTTTGAATTAACAAAAAATTATAAAGCGATTATGTCCTTTAAACAATATCTCTAGATCAAAATTCTTATACGTTCTGCAAAATTGAAAACAGTTAAAAAAATTGAAATAGGTAATTTTGATAATCAAATTTTAAACTTGAAGTGAAATTTTTAAGCCCTTAGAGGCTAGAAAGTCAATTATTATTGACTTTTAATTATGAATTATTAAAACTATTCCATCCAAATCCATTTAAAAATTGTTAAATAAATATTACCTTGATTTGTTTCCCTTCTTACAGTAAACAAATCACGCTTAAGAAAATCTAATCTAATACAATTTTCATCATTTTTAATTTTCTTGAATGGTAAATTAATTTTTTAATTATGATCGGTAGATTTTGGTAATTGGTATAAGTTTTGATAGCTTGATCTTTCTTAAGGTTTATGTTTTAAGAACATTCATTGAGGAATTATATTAAATATATTCACAGTAGATTTAAATGGAATGACATTAAACTATTTATGTTACATTAATAACGAATAGTATTAACTTCAGGTCAAGGTACAAATAAGAGAAGAACCAAGAAGCTATCAGAGAGCTCACCGTGTATTTATTATTTGTAAGGAAACACGTTGTAATAACACACCGGCTGAGTTCTTGGTCACGTAATAAAAATAAAATTCTCAATTAATGAGGATATAGATTTATTACATTTACTGTCGTAAATAATGGTAGCTGCAAATGGTAAATTCACCCACACTGGCCATTTGTAATAAGCAATAAAAGATAATTAATTAATAGAACTTCCTAATTTACGGTCAAACTTACGTGCTAATTTATCATGTTCTTTTGAGAAAATCCTTTCTGTCTTTTTGCCACTTCTCTTTTTATTTTCTTCATTATTTTTTTTGTATTTAGCTTATTGTTATTTATATACATGGTTGGGATAAAGTATGGAACCAAGTAAATATCATTTAAACGAAACGGACAACATTTATGAAATTTTATAGATAAGTGCAATGGGGCAAAATGCAGCTGATGTACATTTTTTTTAAATAATATTCTTCCGGTTTAACCGGAAATACCCTCAACTTTTTTCATTTAAGCAATAATAAAGCAAGAAACCGTTGTAAAGAAAACCCCTATTTAATTTTTGTATTTTACTTCACACTGCAGTTTGTGCTTTATTTGTATAATTGAAATTTGTTTGTTACCTTATTTATTACTGGTAAATTTTGTTTTTGTAATTTGCTTTTTATTTCATTCTTATTTGTTCATTCACCTTTTATGATGATGACCGGATAGGTCGAAACTAGTTTCCTTCGATTTCATAAAGAAAGATAAAAAAATGCCGCAATTTGCAATTAAATTTTTAAACATATGTTATTTTTACATTAATAAAAAACTATAGAAGAAAGCTTCATTCCTAAAACTTTGTATTCAAGATAATTTTGTCGTATTTCAAAAGAAGCAGACACAAAAAAGAAACAAAATTATGTAGATTTCCTGGAACGACGTCAAGAAACAAAGTTGCTTTTAAAATTCTAGTCACATAGTGTCAGTTCGGGTCGTTTTTTGAAATCTATCTCCCATTGTTCTTCAATGTGGCGTATCGATGCATCAACAATAAATCTGGGCTAGCTAATTGGCAGCAGACGCGTGTAATATTGGAAATTCATCTATACTCGTTATCACTTTTCAAGAGTTAGTTTATTTGGGATAATTGGAAAGTATATTTTGGGAAAAAAATGAAATTGACTAATTTATTAATAGTGTTTTTTATTTTTATTATTAGTTCAACAGCTATATTCTTGCTTTCCTAAGAAATCCTAAACATTACAGTCCAAGTATTATTAAAGAAACATTTGCAAACTTTCTTTTTAAATATGATAGTTTTTAATTAATAATTGGTAAGAATAAAAACAATATTATAAACTTTAATAAACAGATGTCAATTTATACTGACAGCTTCGAAGAATTCTGATAAATTCTATCAAATAATAATTGAAAATATTTACACTATGACATTTTGAAAACACAGAACGTACACATGACTTGTGAACCTCTATTAAATAAAAAATATAATTGCTACAGTAATGTTGAATTTATACTTAAGGCTAATTCACAAACCAAAAAACGACCTTAATATTTTCAATAATTTTTGCAGGAGGTAAAATATATTGAGTACCTAAGTAAGACACGATGTTAATGAAACTATAAAAGAGATAAGAGGATTAAAATGATTTTTTCTTATACCATCTTAAAAATATGTCTGTTTAACAACTCAATTACTTACTAGTTAAGATAGATAGTTAAATTAGTAAGCTAACATTAAATTTTTCTTGTACAAGAAATAGTTCTTGAGAGAAGCTAGGAATTTAAAAAAATAACAACAGAAAAATAAGTAATGAGGAAGCTCTACCGAAAAAGATATTTTTGTGTATTAAGAAAATGTAAAAGTTGATTCTCCTAGTAAAAATTTATGTTTTGTGCTAACAAAGTAAGATAGACATTTGTCAATTTTGATAAAGTTAAATTTTTGATTATCATAAACTATAAACTCTCACTTAATATTCATTTCAAATTTCCTACAAATACTTAAACTTATTAATGTAAGTACGCTAACATTATAAATCTAGTGATTCTGCGAAACCCGCAAAAGCGACTTCTTATCTTTTAGTATACAATTAGCAAGAATGTTTTGTTGACCAACGGGATACATCAATATTTATAGTGCTTAAATGACTAGAAACACTACACAAACCATTTAAGTTGCACTATCAATTACAGATAAAGCTTTTCATAAAACCATAAAATTTTAATAAAACTTACAGTTATTTTTCTATATCTTCTCATATCTCTAACGCATGAAATGATAACCCAAGTCACTAGCTGAAGAAATATTTAACGTAAAACTTTAAATACCTATATAAAAAAGCGTCAATATTTCATATCATAGACGACCCTTATTAAAATTAAAGGCATGTAATTCTCATTTTAAAATAGTAAGTGCTGTAAAATAAAGAACGTGAAAGAAAAATAAATTGTTTTACATTTACAATATTGGTTTATTACAGAACTTTTTATTTCATAATTAGGTCAATATTCTACCTACAAGGTTTGATTAATTCTGGATCATTTAGTTTCACATATTAAAAAATAATATGTGGATATGGCTAGTATATATATATATATATATATATATATATACATATACAGGGTGTCCCACGACGATTAAGACAAGTAATATATCAGAATTGGGCAGTAGTAGAGAATTATAATTTTGGGGGTGTAAATTAGAGCAAATGTTGCATCTTTTCTTGTTATTGTGTTACCCAATGAGGTATTTGTTTTTGGTCACGTGACGTCGCATTCAAAATTATTAATGGGACAACCTGTATATTTGTGCCTTTCTGTATTCCTCCCGATAAAACAATTCCAACAAACTAGCACACTTGGGGTCTAAAGTGATTAATTCAAGAGCTACAGGTACTTAAACGATTGTAAGTTAAAAAATTCATAATTGAATCCCTTGTAATTTTCGGCAATCTTACATTCGTACGTAATGATTAAGACAAACCAATATTATAATTTTTAATAAAAATTCAAATTAACTGTCACAAAAAAAACTTACAATATTAAAGGAGATGTTGAAATTGATGCCCATCTTCGTAAATGCATTTCTCAAATCTTTATAATAGATTTCGGTTACATGCTGCCCTAATCATTTCCGGTGTCACAGTTCTACAAGCATCGCGTATTTTTCTTTTCAAATCGTCTAAATCTGTAGACGGAGTTTCATATACGATACCTTTAAGATATCCCCAAAGGAAGAAATCTAACGGTGTCAGGTCTGGCGACCTTGGAGGCCAGTAAATAGTACCGTTGCGTCCAATCCAGCGTTCTGGAAATATCATGTCCAGATAATTTCTCACTCTACCATCAAAATGTGGAGGTGCGCCATCTTGCTGCCACCACATTGTATTTCTTTCATTCAATGGAATGTCTTCAAGTAGGTCTGGAAGTATATTTTGTAAAAAATTTAGGTATCTCTCTCCCGTTAGTATACCATCATAAAAGTACGGGCCAATCACTTTAGACCCCAAGTGTGCTAGTTTGTTGGAATTGTTTTATCGGGAGTAATACAGAAAGGCACAAATATACAGGTTGTCCCATTAATAATTTTGAATGCGACGTCACGTGACCAAAAACAAATACCTCATTGGGTAACACAATAACAAGAAAAGATGCAACATTTGCTCTAATTTACACCCCCAAAATTATATTTCTCTACTACTGCCCAATTCTGATATATTACTTGTCTTAATCGTCGTGGGACACCCTGTATACAATCTACTATTAGATAGCATTAAATTAAAATCTAACGGATTTTTTCATCATTAAACAAACAGGTGTGTGAAAACTAGACAACTAATTAATTTATATTGGCATTACCAGCCACTATTTTTAATTAAATTTAACACATGTAAATTATAGAATAAAATTAAATAAATATTCTTCTTGTTACGTGTTCTTATATATTTAACAAATTTATGAGTATACGTACAAAACTTTAAATTTTTATCTTTCAAATGATTTACTAGAAGTTATTTTGTTTCAAAAAAAAAATTTACAATGTTACTACTAAACAGAATAGAAAATGTATTTTATTTTATTACATCACTCACCTGCCTTATAATTCTTCATGGTCTTTAGGAGTTCCTTCTGTTACTACTGGTGGTGTCTTAGGTTTCGGTTTTTCTACCTCTTTCTCCTTTATTTCCGTTTCCTCTCTCCTTTCATCCTTTTCACTATCATCCAGCTTTTGGAATCTATTACTTATTTTTATTCTCTCGTCTGTTATTTTAACCTTACTTTTCTTTGCCTTCTTGCTCGGCCTCGGTTGTTTCCATTCCTCTTCTTTTCCCTTGTCTTTATGTCCATCATTTCAGCCACTCCATTGTTCCATAAACTTGTTTGTTTTATCACTGTTTCCTCTTTCTCTTTCTATTTCAAGATCTTTTTTTTACGATTTGTATTTGTCTCTGTTTATCCTCTTCGTTAGCTGTTTTTGTCTTTGTTGTTTTAACCTCCATAAGTTTAAATTTCATATTTTTCAAACCAAACGGATCTTCAGAATTTTTATCTTTGATTTCCTCATTTTCTTTATTGATTGGCTTTCCTTTGTTTCTTTCCTCACTGTGCTTCTTGATCTTACTTCGCTTTCTTCTCCTGACTCCTCTTCTTCCCTTACGCGCCTTTCTCTAGCGTTTATCTCTTTATTTCGCTTGTTCAACTCCAATTTTACACACTTTTCCTCGTTGTGTTTTTTCTGGAGTTCACACAGGAGTATTTTCTAATTAAACATTAAAATTTACTTATATCCCGAAAGTTAACATATCTTTTGATAATTTTTCCCAAGGTTTGTATTAGTTTCTTAAACACAGACTTGATTAACTTATGACTTTTTTTGTGAGGATACGAAAATTAAAAACATTCATGGTTATCCTTTGTTTACTTTTTAAGCTCTTCTTTATTTCTAGAGAACATATAATGCACGACTTGATATAAAAATGCTATTATAATATATACAGGTTGTCAATATCAAAACTTTAGATCGGCTACAGTTTTGTAGTTTATTTTGGAGAACACAGAAACCGTTTCGGCAGATTTGCAGTTTTCTGAATTCTCTCCTAAGGAGAGGTAGCTACCCAACTCCAAAATTTTAAATTGCAACCTTGCAGCCCATGTGATACCTCAATTTAATGGTTTTTGTACACTACATACAAAAAAAAATATTTGTGATAAAATTTTTATTTAGTGAATGCAGAGAGCGTCTTTTATCCGACTTTTAACTATTTGTTTTTTATATAAAAATATACTTCAAATTAAATGTTAGTAAGTAATCTAAGCCATTTGTGCGGGCTATGGAAAATGGAGTCTTATCTCTAACACCTAACATGATCAAAAGCATAATATTTATTTTGACACGTTTCAAAGACTGGCCTATTAACTCAGCCATAGCAAAAAATAAAAAAGAAGGTTCGATTTGGATCATCAAAAAAAGTGAGTCCCCCTTTATACACATTTCTTGTTAAATTAGAATTAAATAGCTACGACTTAGAAGAAGTAAAAAAGTTAGCTACACCAAATAACCTGGAAAAAAGAACAATATTTTACAGTTTTAGAAATTGATTTGGTTTTATCTACATTTTTTTCTTCCTTAAAATTCTGAAATCCGACCCTGGTTTATCATTTCCATATTTATCTTCTTCACTTCCATATTTACCTTCTTCCACTATCTTATCACCTGATTCCATTAGATGGATTGTAACTATAATGGCAATAGCTTATTTTTAAGCAAAATACATTTTTTTAATTGTTGTTTGTTTGAACCAATCATCATTACATTACTAAAGGTGCTCTGCAATTTTCTATTTGCTGCAAAATTTACAATAATGAGTTTTTTTCAACTAATTACCGACAGAAGTATTTTTTGTAAGTACTTTTTGTAATTATATCACCATATTATAATTTAACTACTTGAGTTCATTATGACAATTTTTTATTGCCTATTTACTATCTATTACATCTCATTTTGTACCAACTTTTTTTTCACTCAGAGATGCATCTAAGGATATATCCAAGTTTAGTGTTTTTAATAATAATAAAGACATTAAAAAGTATTCGTAGGTGGGTAAATGCGCGAAAGTACTTAATGTAAATGCTCACAAATGTCGATAATAAATCCTTTGATTGTGCATTGTGGGTTTTTGAAATTCTAAACCTTCTTTGAGCGTTACATCAATCTAACGCCTTCTTTAGTACTAAAAGAAAATTATCTTAGGTGTTGCTTTATCAATTATTTATACCAAGTTTATTGAAATTTGATTGGTCGATTTTTAACTCGAGTAAAGACAAATAATTAATGAAATGAGCTAAATATGCCTAAAGGAAGAACCAAAAACGATTAAATAGAAATAACTATTAATGAATGAAATACATCTGCCCGATATCGTATTTGCAGACACAACCAAATATAAAGATTTTTCACAATATTTCTGTGGTGCCCTATGCTTTTTTCTAGTATATTAAACATTAAAAGTTGAACATTTTTCGTAACTCAAAATTAAATAAGATTCATTAACCGATAATTTAATAGACAACGAAACTACAGTTTTTTAATGTGAGCTCTCACGTTAATTTCATAAAATGGTGTTTGCATAAGCAAAATATACTTCTAGTTTGATTTGTCACTAGTTTCGGCCTTAAGAACTCCTTATTTCTAATTAACAAGTGATTCGTTGATGTTGTTTGTATTTTTAACAATATTTTACGGGATGTTTTTCAGTCAAGAGTTGATGAGTGAGTGAGTATGTCTATATTAACGTCTCGAGAATTCCAATATTTCTACGTGACTTTTTCAAGTTTCTTCTTGGTGGGTTGTAGTCGGGGGCAATGTTGTGAAAACTTTAAACAAGTTCGAAATATACTGAAATTTTATGAACTGATAAAATTAAATTGTTCATATTCATATTTGAATTCTGCATGCTACAACATCACATATTGAGTAAGTTGTCTAAAATGATACTATTTTAGTTAATTAAAATATAAGTTAAAATCTATATTTATTATAAGCAAAATTTAAATTTCTTTTGAAAATTTCCTCATTGTTCTTTTGTTAATTATCCATTAATAACAAATAACAACCAGAATTATGGTTTAAAAAATCAAATTTGTTTATGTATAAACTAGGGGTTGTAAATCAAGATTTTCCCGTTCTATTGTTCGAATGTGAGTATATTTTAATGTAAACATAAAAAATTCAAAAAACGTCTAGCCAGAGCGCCTTGTTTGGCGAAATTAACGATGAGGACATGACAGTAGCGAACGAGGTTTATCTCAGATCAGTTAATCATGTTGTTAGGATCCCACAGCCCACGCGTCCCACAAAATATAAATATCTAAGAGTTTTAAATTCGTGTAATGAAGGTAGTAAAGTGCTTCATTTTGACAGTGACGTCTAATGAGTATGTTTAATAAAAAAATACATTCCTCTATACTAGCAAACATCTTATTGAAGAATATACAAGGTAACACAAAATTTCAATCAGGATTTTGATTATTAAAAAATATACCAAAAATAACTTAAATAACGGTAGAATAAAATATACATACTCTTTTGAGTTTAATTTAAGTTATTTGCGAAAAAAGATGTCTTCTTTCGCATTTACGAATCAGCGCTTTTTTGAAAGCATCTTCCATTATTTCATTTACAGTTTCTTGGGATAACTTCAATATTTTTAGTCGAATATTATTCTTTAGTGGTCCTAAAACTTATCCACTTATCCACGTAACGCTTTTCTTTGGACAATTTGTCTCCATCTACTTTTATTTGCTGTCGATCATTTCCAATTTCTTATGCGTAGTTATTTAAGGTACTCCTCTACCACAGATATCAATTTCTTCCTCGGACGTATTTTTTTTGTCCTATACCTATTTCTCTTTCCAGGACCGCTTTTGTAACTCTACCCATTGGATAACTATAACAAAATATTTTTCAATGTTGGTCTTTCTCATATCTCTAACATTTGTTTGCCTGTTTTATTTAAGTTTAAGCACTTGTCATAGTCTTTGGCTTAAGAAGCTTCATCAAACTTCCTGCATTCCTGCTTACCTTCATCTAGCGTTATATAAAATTTTGCGTGTATTTGAAGAAAAAAACAGGTGATGTTGAAAAATTACTATTAGCAAAACGAGAGAATGAAGCAGTCTAACTTAGACTGCATTTTATTGATAACGGTGGATTTAAGGTATCGCCATTTTCTGAGGCTTTATTATAACCTTCACTTTTCAAGTTATTAATCAAAATAAAATATTACAGTTAAAAATTAGGCGATCACTGTAACTCACACATCCATATTTTCTTGAAAAAATCTTGTTCTGGATCATTTGACAAAGCCCTATTGTAATCTAATCAATTTTGCCATTAATCCAGTCTCTTCAAATTTGACGACTAGTTGTAGAACTGTAGATTAAAAGGGATGTTTAATATTGAATAAGTATTTTTCGAAATTGCTTTTGTGCTAATAAATTCCATTTTCCAAATAAATTGTAACAACTGTTATTCGTTCCATTAACGAATATCGCTGCATTTTTGAAACTCACAAGCTTCTATTTTACTTTAAGAAGGCAAAACATTTCAGTGATTCCTGCCCAAATATGATAACTTAAAACGGGAAACTAATTTTGCTCCACCCTGTATATCGGTTGTGCTTACAAAGTGACTAGACACATTTTAAATACTTTTAAAAAACTATAAATTACGTTATATCGACCTCCTTTTTAAAAGTTGTCTCGAATTCAACTTATTTTTCTAAATTTTAATTTAAGACATGTCTGAATTAAATCATTTAATTTGAGGTGTCAATAAAATCCTAGGTTGACGCAAAACTGGTTTCACCTTAAAACATGTATTTTGCTTGTCAAAACATTAATAGGCAATCTAAATTACAACTTAATGATTTTTTTTATTCATTTTATTCTATCACACCGCAAAGGTTAGTTATTACAATATAAATAAATCTGTTCAAAATTTATTACAGTTACACACATATTTAAAATAACTTACGGCTGAGTGAAACCACAAGATTTACATATATTTAAAAAAAAATTCGTGACTAATGCTCGGCTATCTGATGAGATTTTATCATAATTAGGACAACTTTTTTAAATAAGTAGTCATCTTTTTCCAGAAATAAAGAAGGAGGAAATGCCAGGCATAACACATAATTTTTCATAGTGACCGAACATAAGTCATATCCTTATAATATTTATCAACTTCAAGAGCATAAAAAAATTCTACAACCTAATCCTGACGTATTGGTTTCTAGACGGGTGAATTATTAAAAGGGTAGACGCCGGAGTCAAGTATTATCTTGTTATCCTGCTTAATCCTGGACAAGCAATAAAGTACAGAATTTACGGTGAAGAATGCACACTGGCCTCCATCAGTCCAAATACGAGGTCATTGCTATCCTCATGAACATCTAAAGATATAAGAATAAAGAAAAATAATGATCGGTCTGCATCTGGCCAAGTTCTTCATTAATTTTAATAAAAAACGCAATGTTAATCGGAGATTCTAGTGCCATTTTCACTTCAAAATTTGATACGATCAAATCAAATCGATCAAATACAAACCAATGATGGTAGATAACTTCAATCCAATGAAATATCCGTAATATGAAAGACATTACCTATCCATTTGTATTTATTTGAATAGAAAATAAAAGATAAAGTTATTAAAATTATACGTATAAAAATATATAAAAATTAAACTTTTTTCCAACCAATCTAAGTAATGTATAAATCTTGATTGGAAAATAAACGTCAGAATTGTGTTCTTTACTGATATAACAATCAGTTGTAATAACTAATAACTCTCTACGAATATTCAATAAAATATTTAAACAAAAAGTCTGAAGGGCTCATTCAAAAATATGTAATGCTAAAGGCAAGAAACATTTTTTATTCTTATACAGTATGACCCATCTAAATTGGAATCACTGTCATAGTTTATGAAGTTATTAACCGATTTCAAAAATTTTTCTCAAATATTATGCATCAAAAACTTTATTTCGAGACAAGGTTTCAAAGAGAGATATTTTTTCATAGTTAAAAATCGAGAAAGCTCAGTAAGGATTTTTTTTATCAAAAAAATGAGTACGCCACTAGATTTAGACTGCATCCAAATAGATGTGACCCAACTTTTAGTAAAATGTGAATTTTAATAAGAAAGTTATAGGATGGTAAATATCAAAAATATACCAGGTAAAAGTTTACAAAATGTAAACCAGCGATTTTTTTATAAAAAAAAACGAGTGCGCCACTGTATTTAGCTTGCACTCAAATAGATTTGACCCAACTTTTAGTAAAATATGTTTATTATTAAAAAAGTTATGGGATGGTAGATTTCTAGAACATACCATGTAAAAGCTTATAAAATGTTAATAATCGATTTTTTTACCAAAGAAGAAACGAATAAGTTACTCGATTTAAATCACATCCAATAGATGTATTGTGGCTTTTTTTAAATATGTTTATTAATAAAAAAGTTAATTTTAAGTTGAAATCTTGTAAACTATTACCTGATGTATTCTGAAAATTTAACTATCCATAACTATTTTAGTAATAAACATATTTTAATAAATGTTGAGTCACATCTATTTAGGAGCCATCTAAATCCAGTGCCGTACTCACTGTTTTGATAAACAAATCCCTAAAAAAATTTCTGGATTTTTGACTGAAAACATATCATAGTGTGCTTTAAAAATAGGAATAATTCTTTAAAATCTTGTTTCGAAATAAAGTTTTTGATTCACAACATTTAAAAACAATTATGTTGAGATCGGTTAATAACTTCAATTACTATGCTAGTGTTTCCGAATTAGATGGGTCACACAGTATAATTTAATGAATGTTCAAATTATTTTTATGATGAAACTTTACATATTTCTTATGTCAAGAAGAAAATAATCATCGAATGACTTGCCATGTATTCATGCTGAGAGTCCGGGGATCAAATCTAAACGACACTATTTTAAATATTAAATGTGGTTTGAAAAATAGTATTTTTAACCTACAAAAATTTTTTGAATTACAACCAATTCTTTAAATTACAATTTTCATAACTGCTGAAAATGTTTTTTAGATTTTGATTGCAGTAAGAATCAATTAAATGAGGTTATACATTTTTTTTTATTTTCTAGTTTACACTATAAACTTTTCTTTATATTTAAATTTTAAATGGTGCAACTTAATTAAAATGAATGATTGGAAAGGTGAAACATTGATAATCAGGACAAAAATTACATTTTCCACATTTTGGTAAACACCTTTAAGTAAATGAATAATAACCTTTCAATAATTTCTAAATATTTATTAAAGCTTTTCGATTAAATTAATGATTTAATTCATTAAAATAAATTGTATTTCCATATTTTTCTACTCAAACATCAAAGACATAATCCGTCGATAAATCACAAAGGCAGCAAATAATTTTGTTTCTCTTTTATTATGTAAATATGCAGTTGCATTAATTAAGATTATTATGTCAATTATAATTAATAAGCAAGAATATTTACTCTACTCCTACATAAAACAATATTAATTTGGTTAATTTATCATTCCTCTCCTTTAAATATAATTGCGCGATGAAGTAATTTGTAGACTTCAGACAAATTATTTGTTTTGATACAGCAAAAATTATGAGAAAATAATGGTTTTATTAATGTGAAAATAATTTTTGTAAATTATTAGGTTGTCAGGATAAATTTTAGTTAAAATTAATGTTGGAAAGATCTAATTTATTTCCAAAAATAAAAGATCTCTTATGGAAGACGATCGATTTTAAACAACTACAACTAACTGAAAAATTAGTTTTTTTTCTGTCAAAAATATGAAAATGGGTGGAAGACCCTATATAATAACTATAAATTATTATAAATATTTTATTTATAATGATTGTTGACCTTTAAAAAATAAATTTAAAATAAAAGATATCAACGATGGATTAGATAGGAAACCCACTTGTATAATTTAAAATATTTTGTTATAATCCGTTAATAATAAAAACGACCTATATTTATTTCAAAATTAATAAAAAGTAAAAAATATAAACGTGGGTACTAAATAAAAGTTTAATAATATATGGGGTACAGTAAATTGCACTGGTCCAATTATTCCGATTATATATGAGATAAATACTAAAAAGCAGGATTTTTTCTATTTTCAATGAAACAGATTTTCAAATTATATACATTTCTACTGGGTGGTCCAGAAATACAGGTCACCAATTTATTTTTTTTAAATGGAAGGCCCCATTTTTTCAAAATTATTAAAAGGTTCTAGATAAAAGTTTGATGAATTATTATTCAAACTGTTAATTATTCAGTTTCTAGAGGTTGGTCTTAATCACAATTGAAATTTGACAAATTTCAAAATCAATTCTCTATTATTTTTTCAAATTGTATAAATATTATGTTTCTTAATAAATAAAGATAAAATTTTAAATTTACCTTCACTTTCAAACGTAAACTATTATTTCAATGGCTTTTAAAAATGAAGTGTAGTAGTATACTCCCTCTATTAGAGATGAAATGTTTACATTTTTCAGAAATGTATCTATCCAAAGCAAAAAAGCTTTCGAAAAATATTATATTATTTATTCGATCAGTTATGAATTTATTGTTGTTTATTAATACTTGTTTGTTGCTGTATCTGAGTATTTTTCGAAATGAACCTGATGAAAAGAGGTTGAAATAATTTTTTTATAGTCTAAAAGGGTTTATGGAGAGCGTCACTCAGAGAGAAAATCTTTTGATTAAGGGAGTTTATAGTTACTTCTTGAAATCGAATATCAACGTGATTGATAGATAGCTCAGTCCTTTGCTAAATAAAGTAAAGAATCATCCATAAAAATATTTATAATGGATTGAAGGATTATTAGATTTGACAAAACCTTAATTAAAAGTTTTGTTGATGAGCAAATGTCTGCACAGCGCCATCAATTATGAAAAACAGGATAAAACACACTTAATATGAAAGCACCAGATATTTTTAAGAAATATATCTAGATCTTTCAATAAAACACTTAAATTTTGTAAAAGCGAAGAAAAACAACATTTTATCTATTATAAAATAATTTTTGTACTAAAAACATTAACCACAATTTAGTTGAAGAAACACATTTAGATAACAAAACAATAAAAATAATTAGAGATAGGTACACAAACATAGAATCAATTGACGACTTGATATTTAAATAGGACTCCATTTAAACTTCAAAAAAATTTCCAAAACTTTGAATAATAATTCGTCCTCAAACTTTTAAAAGAATTTTCGCTTTTAAATATAAAAAGAATTGGATGACGAAGAAAAAATTGGTGCATTCAAAATTAGTTGCATTGACTGGAAATAAATAGAGTGTCCAGAAACTCACTTCACAGAAAAAAACCTACAAAATCTAGAGCTTATTTTACGTTGATTTGACGTAAATCACCTGATCATGCTTCCTAAGAGAGCCAGAGCTCTTTAAAGATGGCGCTCTAGTATTGGTTTAAGTAAATTGTTGTTGTTTCCATTAATATTGGTTTAATTCAAAAAACTTAAAACGGTTTTCTTTTAAGTGATAACATTTAGCAATTTTTTTTTCTTGTATTATGCCCAAGGAAATTATGTAAATATGATTTTTTAAATGTAGTCATGAGCGGCTCGTTTGGGTGAGGTATTAGATATTTTTATTTATTTGTTTTTCTCTCTCAAAATATCGTCATTTTGACATAATATTTAACAAGTCTTAAAGATTTAAAAAAAAAATGATACTCTTATCTAGAGTCTCTACGATTAATCGTTTTCGAGAAAAATCGATTTAAATTTTTCATGTCTCTACATTTGATTAGGCACATTTTAAGAAATAAATGTTCAAAATCATTCAACAGGAATTCCTTTTGAAGTTATTTGTGGTAATAAGAGTTACAGCGCCATTTTTAAAGAGCTCTAGCTACCTTAGGAAGCATTTTTGGAAAAGATAATTTGCGTCTAATCGATATTAAATGAGCTCTAGATCTTTTTCTGTGACGTGAGTTTCTGAACACACTGTATTTCTTGGAGCATCCTGCAGAATTGAGAATAATTTTATCTCTGCTATTATAGAAGCAGAAAAATATATTTTCTTTTTATAATATTTTTACATAGTGGAACTGGGTAATTTCTGATTATACAGGGTGGTCTTTAACTAATTGTACATAGAAGTAGAATCCTCACTTTAAAATATTACGATTTGAACTAACTTGCTTTAATAAAATTTTTCACAATAACTTTAACGTTTTTTGACATGTATACATAAACATTTGTTAGTAGGGGTTTTTGAGTATGAGAAATCATAATGTTGTACCTATTTCAATGTATTTTGTAGAGGGTGCCACATAGGTCATATTTATGGCATAAATGTGCGCCAAAGTTTTTTACTGTTTAAGTTAGCACTTCTTTTGTAAAAAATATCAATACCATATCCTTTGAACAAAAAAAATGTATACCTGTAATAACCTCAAAACTTAACGGTTTTAGAGATAATAACATTTATCTAGTCAGCTGTATGATTCTTATTTAATTATTAATTTCGAAAAATGTAGTATTTTTTTGCAAGAATATGATGAATATTATTAGAGAATAGTAAGAGTTATCATCAAAAATTTGTATGGTACTTTAAATTGAAGTTCTTATTAGGGACGCAATAAATTTGATTTATTAAACAAATTAAGAAAAAACTAAGCTAAATAACATTATAACTTTAATCGTAATTAAAGTAAATGTTCGATATGTTCACCATTTTCTTCGATGCATTTATCTATACGTTTAATAAAATATCGTCTCATATTAAATAATATCGTTGGTTGAAAAGAAACTGCTGCTCTATTTATTTTGTCCCAAAGTTGGTCGCGGGTATTTATAATAAATATCCTTATAAACAAGTTGTTTCATTGTAACCCATACACCGAAATCGAGAGGATTAAATTCTGGGCTACGTGGTGGCCATAGGAAAGAGCTACCGCGACCAATCCAGCGTTCAGGAGAGTTAGTATTTAAATAAGTTCTGACTTCTCTCGTATAAAGTGGCGATGTACCATTTTGCATAATCCATTTTTACCTTAAATTCAGTGGCTATTCTTCCCACAAATCAATGAAGTAATTTTGCAAAAATATATGTAATTATCACCACTCAAATTATAGGGTAACTCGTATGAAATTTTGCTGACAGTAAATTGTAATCATATTTCTCATATCTGTCTTAGAACAGTTATTATGTCTCGGCATTTTCATTTTTTCTTAGCTCACCAAAATAAAGAAAACAAAGAATATTGAAACAATAATGTTCTGTCAAAATCATTCGTGACGTCCATTTACTACGCTAACATTTTTCGAAATTAATAATAAAATAAGAATCATACAGCTGATCACTTCAATGAGATTATCTCCAAAACCGTTAAGTTTTGGGGTTATTAACAAGTATATATTTTTTTGTTTATGCCACAAATGTGGCCTATGTGGCGCCTTCTACAAAATACATTGAAATAGGTACAAAATGATTATTTCTGGTACCCATATTGTGAAAAAACAAAAATTAAAATTTCACCCTGTATCTCTCTTATTATCAACATTTTATTAAAGCAAGTTAGTTCAAATCATAATGTTTTAAAGTGAGGATTGTAACTGTACTTCTATGTGTAATTACTTAAGAACAAACCTGTATATACCAAATTCCTGCTGAAACAAACTTTAATTTTTGGACACTAATAAATGCCATAAAAAAATAACGATTCCTAACTACACATCGATATGTAAAACAAACCGTTTGCAGTTTAAAATTGTTGTAGCGTAAGGGTAAATCATACAAAAATGTTTGTGTTGCCATTATTTTTGACATTAAGTATCTATAACTCCCAGTTAATAAATCTCCCCAAGATAACAATCTGACTCCATAATTTTTATGAAGTCCGGCAGAAAACATGCGAAAAATGATAAGTGCTGAAATAAATCCCCCAAAACGAGACATTAAGTCACATCGTTGGCAAATGCTCATAATGTCTCATGTCAGTTTGTGTTTACATCGATGTTATTTTGTCTCGGACAAGAGACCCGTGGGTGGTATCAACACACCTGTAGAATCTACTACCAATGATCATCTTAGAAGTCAGTGATATACCCGGCGGACGTGGGCGCGTATCCCAAGAACGATGATTGATATGGAGCCACTAATTCTGCCTCGGTATTAGGTGTCTCATTAAGTTAATGCGTGTCATATTTTGTACAGGAAAATCTTAATTTCTATATTCGATTTCAACGAAAGCCGCACATTTTTTTCGAATACGTATGCTTAAATTCGCTTTATAAAACTTACCTACTATCACAACGTGTCCGAACGTCGATGGATTTTCAATTCCTGTACAGTTCCACCTGTGGTGTCTAAATTGATATCGGCACTCGTTTGTAGCCATTCTGATACCATCACCAACTGCTATCATCGCATCTGGCGACGCCCTACACATTTCCCGTTGCCGATGAATGAGTCCTGGACTGTTTGTACAAACTACTTCAGCTCCAAAATCTATGACACTAATCACGCCAAATACTACCCTGAAACAATAAAAAAATTATATCAATATGTTTAATTAGATGCAACGCAAGTTTTTGGTACAACATTTTCCTTCTGTTCTCACTTTTTCCTAAATGCTTTCGATATATTTAAATATTGCAAATATATTTTTGTTGAGAATAAAAACTAACACCAATAAAATACCCAAACTTATTGAATTTTAAATCGGGTTAAAAAATTCTTCTGAAAAATACAGTACTGCAAGACAATGAGGATTAGATTCGATGTTTGTTGGATCATAATAATTATTTGTCAGTGTCATGAAATACATTCGCAACAAATAAATTCTGAATGAATGTAAAATATGACCAATTTTTGTGTATTATTTTTCATCAATTTTAGAAAAAAAAATATTATGTAAATCACTCAAGGTTATTGTTAAAGTGTAAATTTTCAACATAGTTATTCTCATTAACGTTATAAAAAAAAGAATTGAATGGAATTGGTTTGTTTAAGAGAATAAGCACATAGGATTTATGTATAGATAATTTTTAGTATTCAGTAGAATCCATTTCTGAGTAACAATCAATTATTCTCTGCATAAAATTCTACAATATTCCTTAGCCAAAATCCTGATTGTTGATTCTGTAGTACTGAAGACTATGGGGTACGTTCTTTGAGGCACTAAACTGACAATAATCAGATATTTTGTGGTCATCCACATCAAAGTCATTGACTTTAAGTAACTTCTTTCGAAACAACCACAAATTTAATTAGAAATGAGCCAAAATTATCCATCTAGAATAAGGGAAATTATTTAATTATCAAAGTATATCACATCTAACCTGACCTAAGCACAACTGCAAGATAATTCTCAATATTTTACTAAAGATTTTTTTGTTTTTCAAAAACTGTACTGTACTATCTAATAATAGAATTACCTCAATAAAGATTAGAAGATCCGG
The DNA here is from genome assembly GCA_951812935.1 of Hermaeophaga mercurialis. NCBI lineage: Eukaryota > Metazoa > Arthropoda > Insecta > Coleoptera > Chrysomelidae > Hermaeophaga > Hermaeophaga mercurialis. The sequence goes on from OX638358.1 coordinate 37,861,627, forward strand.
TTACATCTAATAATTACCCATTTATAAACAATGTAAGAGTAAGCCTGTACCACGGTGGTACTCATAAAATCGCGATCAATTAAAGGCGATCGTTCGGATCTGACGTAAACTTAATTCAAGTATCAGTTTTACTGTTACTCTTGTTAGTTTATTGAAGAAAATATATTTCTGCAACCGAAACAAGTAGGCGGTTTTAATGGAAGAAATATAAACAAGATAATCAGCGAAGTCTTTGAAATTGTCGGTCTTATTAGTAACAGATATCTCATGTCAATTAAGGCATGCCTACCAACTGCACAAAGAAGAAGAATAATAAAAGCTTCAACTGATATTCCTGTTTTGTATTAAACCGTAAGTCTTGGGAGACTGGCATCTCTATACTGGGAAAATCAGTTTTGTATAGAGTTGCCCAGGGTGACTCTTTGTTCTTGTTTTCGTACGATGTGGATACCGTGCGAATCCTTTAATTTATTGTAGATAAGTAACCTAAGGAAAGTTCTCAGAAAAGTACAAGAAAGAAAGTTTAATAGAATTTATTAAAAATAATAAAAAGGTTTTTGTAAAGTTATAAGATATTCAAGAGATACATTTTAACAAAAATAAAAAAGGGTTTTAAAATATACTTACTTTACTTTAATGAACCCAATGCTTTTTTACTGTTAGGTGTAAGGCGAGGGCTAATCGAGTTTCTTTCTATTTCATTGTTCTATTTGTTATTGTTGCAACAATCATATTAAATTTAGGTTTTTCTGTCGTCTTCTTAATTTTCCTTTTACCTTCCTTTGATCCTTTACGGACGATATTTATGAAATTTTACAAGTAAGTGCAATGAGGCAAAATACAACATTTTGATGTTAATAATATACTTCCGGTTTAACCGAAAATACTCTCAACCTTTTTAATTTAAGTGATACCCTGTACATTTTTGCAGATTTTGAAAGAGCTTGTTATTTCGAATTCGTACATGCTGGGTTTAGTATAAAAAATCTATAAAAACGAGGAATACAGCACTTTAATAAACCACTTTTAAGTTTTTATACATTAGAGTAAAATACCATTTAGATAAACAAATTGATATTGTTTGTGTTAATAGTATGAAATAAACGAGTACTATCTAATAGGCAACTGTTACCAAAGTGTAAAATTGTAATTTACGGAAATAAATTGTACGATTAAGAAAGGTCCATTAAATGAAAAAGATCATATTGAAATATTAATGATGATCGGTTATAGTGATCTTCTCGTACTCCGGATCTAAGCTCATTAGATTTTTTTCTTTGGGGTTATCTAAAATCACGTGTTCACGTTAAACACCAACAAGCTTGCAGGAATTGAGATAAAGAATTATTGATGAATGTGAACTAATATGTGGAGAAGTCTTGGAAAGAGTGAGTCAAGAATTTGTTAATAGTCTGGCATATTGTCAGGAGGTGAACGGAGAGCATTTTGAACATTTGAATAAATTTTGTTTAAATTATTATTCTCATTAGTCTAAAGTAAATAAATTTACTTATTCTACAACTAAAAGTGAGTAATTTGTCGTTTTTACAAATTATTTCTACTAAACTCAGTATGTACAAATTCGAGAAATAATAACTCTCTTTTAAAATCTTCAAAAATATACAGGGTGTCCCATTTAAATTAAAAAGGTGAGGGTATTTCCAGTTAAACCTCAAGTATATTATTAACAAAAAATGTACATCAGATATATTTTGCCCCATTGCACTTTCCTACAAAATTTCATAAATATCGTCATTTCAATTTTAAGATATTTTCTTGGTTCTATACTTTACCTAACCCGGTATAGAAAATAATGCGCCTATTTATTTATTTATAGATGAGGTATAAAATTATTTTTCTGGTCAGCCGTTTTCAAAGAAATAAATATTAGTATTTTAAATCTATCTAAATATTATTTACCGAAAAGCAACTAAAGCCGGCAACACCGATAACTTCATTTTCAGTCTCTCGTTCTTTTCCTTTAATTCTTCGATTTGTTTCACATTTTCTTTTTGTTGTTTCCTGATTTCTTTTATTTTGGACATCATTTTTCCATGTTTCTCCAATAATTGTTTCATCATTGCTATGAGTACTTATTCTGTTCCTCTAAGTCTCTCATTCCATACTTGAGATTTTTCTAAATATTTGCAAAGTATTCCGTATTTTCTTTTGATCTTTTGTTGCTTTTACCTCCACTATTTTCTGGCTTTATTCCTAAAATGTTCTTTATTACACTTCCACTTGCCATTTTGTTTACTAAATGTTTATCGTATTCGTATTTTATTGCCTGTATTTATTTTTGTTTACTTGGTTCACTTAGTTATCTTATTTAATTCAAGTTTTTTCCTTCAATGTTTCTACTTTTGTTAATTTAAAATACTTCTACTTCTAACATAACCATATTCCATTTAGTTTTAAAATTAAAAACAATACTAAATTAGGTATACAGCGTACTCTAGTTTTATTTTTTCTACAATTATGGACTTGAAACTTCCTAATGCACATCACCGTTCAGTTCAAAACAAGAAAAAGATTACAAGAACAATCGTAATAACAAAAGATCCAGAGAGACTCTCACCAATTCTATTATCTGATGCAAAGACGAGTGGGTTTCTAGTTCTGCTACGGAACCATGTAACTTTTTGGTTTATTACATCTCATTTCAACATATCAGCTACTGATTTTCATTTAGATAAAACCTCACAGGATGTGTTAATGGCTTATTCATTGAAATATGCTTTTTCAAAGTAAATAAACGAAATCATTACATCTATTTATGTGCACAAATTTAAGTAAGCACTTCCAACGCTTGTAGCCAACGATTTTTGATAAGTGGATAATTGGAATTTTAATTGCCACTCACCGGTTTCATTTTTCTCTGATTGTGAAATATTTTATGATATGAAAATCTAGCTTGAAGCGGTTTGTTTGCTACGGTAGATAAATAGTATCAATTTCCTAGAGTCAGGTAAATTATATTGTAATTTAGATACTTATACATTACGTTCTAAAAATTATATTCATCGGAGATTCTAAGTGTAAAACATGCTTTATATTTAACATATTTCTAATTTTACAATAATAAATATTTTCTGGATTGTTAAAAAAGTAATAATTATATACATGTGCATTTACTAAATTACATCGTTAGTCGCTTTGATCTCTCAGTTACATTAATAATATTAATTGGTTCTAATCAATATAATTATTATAAGTGGAGAATTTTGATTATCAAGTAAGTACTCATAGAAATTAAATTAATACATTTTTGAATAAATATTTTTCCCTTAAATTGTGAGCATCTGTATCGCATTTTTTTATATTTCAAGTTATGATCTGTTGCCATTTAAATATTTATTTCTGTTACATTTATCTACTGTTTCTAAAAAATTCTTCCACACTTCTATATCCCCCATAATAAAAAACTTTGCCCTTTCTTATAATTATTTCAAGCTAAATTTCTCGTTTCGAAAGATTTTTATAATTTTCTAATATTCTAATATTCTAATTAAAAAAAAATCCTGCTAACATTTTGATAATTATTTATACTCAGTAAACATGATGTATTGCTACAATTAACCAGACATTTGATATTGTTATTTTTTAATCTATTGTATTGTCTCCGGGCAATTAGGCTTCTTTTCTCTGTAAAGCCGATATACGGTACAATAAATCTTTCAGCTCATAATATTTTCCCAAACGCGTGGATAATGTAATGCATCAATTTTCCACGGAATTTACGTCTTTGTTGGGAGTCATTATGAGCCATTATTCACGTGGCGGTGTAGGTACCACTCACACGCTTTAAAATGAATGCAGGGAATAAATTTGTACTTGTAACAATAAATCTCTTTTAAAGTAGGTGAAATCGGTTAAAACAAAGTAGATACCGAAAAGTTTATCAAATTTAAGAATATAATATATATATTAATAGAAAAGCAGCCTTAGATCGATTTAGAGTACGCTATTAGCTCTTGACCGTGGCGGACGTTCATCGAATAAATAATATCGTCGGAATTTTCAAGAGATAAGAAACAAGTATCTTATCAATAAATTTGCTTAGTTTTCGTTAAATAAAATAGTCCAGTCAATGTGAAATAGAAGTGAGTTATAAAAGTGAAAATGTTCACCAACAACAATATCAAGCACAACCATCAGTGCAACAAACCAACTTTTCTCATTCTACAGCAAACTCGCAAACCAACTTAAACTATAACAACAACCCAGAAACATATAGTGAAGATGAATTAATGTCAAATGAAGATGATGAAGATTCACAGAATAACAAACACACATGGCAAACAATAGGAACAAAAAGAAAAAGGCTTAAACGTCAAGTCTCAAAAGAAAAAGAAACTGAAATCACATTCTCAAATAGGTTTCAGTCACTTCCAAAGGAAAATGCTAGTGTAAGTCAAACGGATAAAAATCCACCAGATGCTAAACCCCCTCCAATTTATATAAATGGCGTGAATGACTATAGAAAAATGCTAGAAAACCTTGCGAATGCAGTAGAAGAAGAAACTTACTTTACCAAAGCCTTAACAAACAATACTATAAAAATTTTTCCAAAGACACCTGAATCCTACAGAAAACTCATCCACCATGTACGGGATAAAAACATTGTCCATCACACATATCAATTAAAGGAAGAGAGAGCCTACAGAGTAGTACTCTGAGACACAGAGTGAGCAGGGAACCATTGCCTTTATTTTTCGTCGATCTTGAACCTCAAACCAACAATAAACAAATATTTGAACTGCAGTTTATACAACATTGTAAAATAAAAGTGGAACCATCGAGAATTAAAAGAAATAAACCACAATGTATACGATGCCAAGAATTTGGACACACTAAAACGTACTGCGCAAAGCCATATAATTGCGTATAATGTGCTGGATCACACGACACAAAAGACTGTAAAAAACCAACAAACACACCAGCAACTTGCACTCACTGCAACGGAAACCATCCTTCCAATTATAGAGGATGTTCTGTTTATCGTGACCTCCTAAATGGAAATTCAAAACAAAGAACTACTCAAAATCCTGTCAACAATCCGAATGTAAATCTACCTATCCAAGGACAAGCTCATAATTTCAACAAAGTCAGTTATAGAGATGCTGCCATTAGCAACACAAATGCAAACAACAACAACAATAATAATAATAACAATGAATTAGCAGATAAACTATCCAATTTCCTAAACGAATTCAAAAATATATTCTCTCAACTTCTAACCTGTATATCGAGTCTGTATAATTTCTTATTGCTATTGTTTTGATGATCTTTCCATCGCAAATAGTAATACTGCTCATCCACACTATCTTCAAGTCTTTGATAGAGTATGTACTTAATTAATTTATTCGGTTAAATTTAATGTAATAAATTAAATTTTTCTACTTTCCTTTTCGTTCCTTTTCTATGTGGTTTCTTATGGAAAATTTTCTATTTTTACCTTTACCGTTCTCTAAATTTTCTTTACTATTTTTTTTTATTTACTCGTGTCACTGCTACATTTTCCATTTCTGTATGACTATATCACCCATCCTCATAGCCTCTTGCACCGCTTCTTTCAATTTCTTCTTTGGCCATTCTTTCTTTCTTTTACCACCGACCCGGATTCTCAGCACATTATGTGTTATAGGGTTTTGTTCCATATGTTCAACATGTCTTAACCAACTTATTCTATGCGCACTATTCTCTTGAGTAATAATGGGTTTTTTAAATGTATTTCTTAATTTTTCGTTAGTGTAGTTTCTGAATCTTTAATTCGTCTAGTTTGTCCGTACTATGTTTCTCTTCCAACTGACAGTTTTTTTTATTCTTTTTTGTATCCATATTTTCTGCACCGTATAAAACTGTTGCGATATTACTATTAAATAGTCTTATTTTTGCTCAGATTGAGACATGTTTTGATGTTAGTGGTTGAGTCATTGCTCCTGCTACTTTGCTTTCTTTCCTCATTCTGCAGTCTATTTCTATCATTTCTGCATTTAGTTTAATCACTAAAACTAAGTATTCGAATTGTGTCACGTCTTCGAACTTATTCTCTATTTTCATTGATTTTTTACTTTAAACTTCTTTATTTCTATTTTTTGTCCTATTCTTAAATATTACGTTTAGTTTTGATTAATTCTTAATCGATATTTTCCTGATTTTTCTTCTTATTGTTTGAATATTTTAAGTTCTGTCTGTGATCCTTCTATCAGTACTAGGTGGTTGGTTCGACATAATTCCTTTTGTTTTTATCTGATTCTCATAGGAATTGCTCTAACATTAGATTGTCTTATATGTATTTGCTTTGACATTCTCACCTAAAGTTCATTGGGTCGTGCTAATTAAAAAGGTACCTTCACCATGTCACATCACCGTCCTTGGTCATGCGGTAATAAAAGGGGTTATTAAAAATAATTCAGCAAACGGCAATATTTACCATGTTATAGATTAGACGGGCCCTCTCTTGGATAAGGGAGCGGTTTTCCTAAGGGTATAAGAATTGACGTAAGAGGCAACGAGTTCAGAAACAAGTACAATTTGATAAAAATAAAAAAGTGCTCAACAAATATTTATATATATATATATATATATATATAAGAACTATACAAAAAGAGTTCTTACAGTGGATCATTTTTAGGGGACTTATGGCTCTTAGGCTTTTTATATAATTCAGGTTTAGGACCTGATTATTTATGACTTCATGTAACATTGTTGAACATATTTACAATCTCACATGTTGTTTTTATGTTACGTGTTTTAAAATCAGATTCTTGACCTGGCGGTACTTTGATCGCAGACTACCTAGTGCCTTTTTATATATTATTATTTATAATATTTATTCTTTTATTGTGACCTTGCTCTAGTTATTTCATCACTAGCTTCACTAACTGCACCAACTTTAACGTATTCCTGGCGCTATCGTCGCCTCAATATTATTTTTTTCGGATAATTGAGTAGTATACCTGTTTGTACTCGAAAAAAACAAAATATACATTTCTAAATTTTGGTCATAGCTATTGCTTTGCAATTGTTTTACAATGAATATTTGGTCTAATGAACCATTTTCAGACTTGTCTTGGAATTCACCGATATACTTTTCTACTTAATTATCTCTTAATTACTCTTATAATTTTCGTACCTTCTTTATATGTGACATCGAGTCGGGATATTCCTCTAGAATTGGAATATTCGTTAATATCTCTTTTTTTGTGTGACAGTATTATTAGAGCTTTCTTTCATTTGTCAGTTCTCTGTTTTTCTTTCCAGATTTTTTCAATAAGGTTTACTATTTGCTTCCTTTATTCCGCTCAGCTCTATTTTAATACCTCTGGTGTTATTCTGATTTCACCTGGGATTTTATTATTTTTTAAGTTTTTTATTATGTCTTCTATTTTCACTATTGGTTCTGTTTATTCATTCTTTTTATGTCTATCTTGTATTATAATTTTAATTTGGAAAATTAGGCTCCCCCAGAAACTTTATTAGCAAGAGGACTAATTGTCGTATAAAATTTATACCAGAAATCCAACTCCCTGCTCTGGGGTTGATATTTGAAATGTTTTTTATAATCAAAATGTATTTCATGAGAAATTAAATCTAGCATTTTCTCAAATATTTTGTCGATGGTGAGTTGGTGAAGGAGTAATACTTTACAATCTCGTTGTACAATAAGCAGAATAAATTGTATGTAATCAAATACATTTAAATAACCGATGTTTAAAGAAAATACGTTGTAACCGAAACTTCTCAAGATTGCCGGCAAATTCAGTAAAGAACGCATTTTTACTTCTTATTTTTGAGAGTCAAAATCTAGATGAAAGTCAATACGTATAATACATGTATAAATTAACAATATTCAATTTGCACAATAAACTAGCTAAACAGAGAGGCGTGGACACTAAAGCAAATGCAAAATGGATGCTTATAATTGTTATAGATTTGCATTCATTATGCATGGTATTCCAATAGAAACTCACTGTGTTACTTATGGGTGTTAACAATAATGCACTTACAATTAGATCATGAATTTTTCCATACTGAATAGCTAACCCAAAAAAAAATCAAATATTTTCGATGAACCAGCTCTCAAACATATAATTAGAGAAGGTAATTAATGGGTATGAAAAATCTTTTTCAATTAATTGCCAGAATATAGTTGAAGGAAGTGCAGGAAAACGGTAGTAGTAGATATTAAAAATAAAATTAAAAAATGAAAACAAAACTAATAATAATAACTCATTTCTTCTAATATTTTAGAATTGATATTTAATATAGTGTTCCGAAATACTTGTGAGGTCATTATTACTTTTCAAAAATAATATAAAAGAAATGTTACAGATCTTTCAATAGCCGTCGTCACAAAGGCGACCTTTTCGAAACCACAAACCGCTCTAGCTCAATAGGGAGTCTCAAACAGGCACTTCAAACTATACAAAGAGGTGTTGAGTTGTAAACGATTCGGTACCTATAACAGAATTCAAACATCGACTTAGTGGCTATGTGATATCTATTTCAACAAAAGAATAAACGGTATACCCGAGGTATCCACTTCAATAATTCCGACACCAAATATAGAAGTGTCACAATAAAATAGCTGCAATATTTTATATTTATTGAGCATGAAATCCAGTTGTTTAGTTTTATGAATAGAAAATTTTACTTAAACGTCGGTACCGACAAAATTGAATTCTCCATTTGATTTTAAAAATATTTCTTATTTTAATAATATCTTAAAAAAGTAATACTGTTTTTTTATAATGCTACCAGGTGTTCACTCAGTATTTTCTTAAGTGCAATGGATTTGATACCCTGAATAAAAATTATAATAGTAAAAATAAAAAACATTGTAGCAGTTCTTTAAAGCTGTTCAAACTTCTTGTCGTAGTAGATTACGAGTAGTTTCACATTTTTTTTCTATCCTGATGGCCTTTATTATTTCTCATTTCTCTTTATGAATATTGTCTAACTGTTAAAAAGATGATGATCGAAGTCACTCCTTGATTTTGGAAGATAATTAGAATAAGTATGTATGATACCTTAAAGTCTAAATACTGTTGCCAAATCATTCTTATTTTTCAACGTTTTATTGGGTATTACTTTTCGTCAAAGTTCTTTTATTTCGTAACATAGGACAGGAGTTACCTATAAAAAAAATTTTATTATACATTGTAAAGGAGATTTTTTTACACGATTAGTAAAATTTTGAAAAAAATAATGTAGCCAATATGAATAGAAGACAATAATTTATGAATTACAATCAAAATTCGACAAATATACAATCTGGTTCGAGAGACCGAAAAGTCCTGAATAAATATTGAGTATCGTGTATGGATGGCATTTTTACACTCAAACGCTTAATGGAAAAACGAGTAGACCGAGGAAGGGGAGAGCATGAGGTCTTTGTAAATCTACTAAATGATACAGTGTGATTAAATAAGTTGTGGCCAAGGATGCAATCGGTATCAGTAAAGCCTATATGAATGCTATTAGAAATCTATTTGTTGGATGTAGAATCATGGTGAAAATGGCATCTAAAGTATCTCAAAGAGCCTCAGACAAGGCTGTACCTTTGCACCTTTACTTTTTTAAATCTTTTTAGAAGAAGCCTTAAAATTATGGAAAAATAGTGCCGTGGAATGGAGATTCAAATCAATGATGAAACCATTTATAATTTTCTGATGATCAGGTGATAGTAGCCGGTGACCGAGATGATGCGAGTTATATGCTTAGTAAACTACACGAGGAATTAAAAAAATGGGGCCTAGTTATTAATTTTACAAAAACTGAGTATATGGTTTTATGGTAGTAGGGGACTCAAAGCCAGAAAATGTAAACTTCAGAAATGAAGTTATTAAATATGCGAAATCTTTTAAGTATCTAGGCGTAACATTATCCTCAAACGGAAAGAGTGATGAAGATATATCTGAGAAAATTGGAAGAGTGATCCGCCAATTAAACTCACTGCTTTGGAGTGCCAAAATGACTAATAAAACAAAAAACACTATATACAGTACCATATTAGAAAGTATCACCACGTATGGTTCCTAAACCTGGACACTCAATAAAAGAGACAGAGATCGACTTTTGGCTCTGGAGATGGACCTATGGAGAAGAAGTAGTAGAGTTTCTAGACTTGAGCAGGTTAGGAATGACAGAATCCAACAAATTATGGTTGTTAAAGGAACTATCGTAGAAACAATAGCAGGAAACCAATTGACGTGGTATGGACATCTCCAGCGAATGTCAGAATATCGATGGACAAAGAAAATGTGGATGTGGATAGCCCCAGAGTGAAGAAAATGAGGAAGATCCAAAAAACATGGGTCAAAGATGTGGAAGGAGCCATGGCAGCAAGAGAACTTGAATTTGGTGAAGGAACGACCGGAAATTATGGAAATCTAGAAGCTGAACACGGGGTCTATCATAAATAATCGACTATATAAATAAAATCAATCCTAATTTCTGTGCAAAGTTTCTGTAAAAATTTCAGGTGTCATCTTAAGATCTGGCATATCATTAAAATTTATTGAAAAATCTTAAAAATAAATACACTATCCAAAAATTTAATATGAAGACACATGAGATTATATTTAGGAAATAATAATGTTTCAATAACCAATTTATTCTATAAAATTAGTGGATAAATATAATTTTACGAGTATACATGTTCAAACGGTTTATAATTAGTTTTTGTATCAGAATGTATAATTATTATGAAAAATATGTGGAATAATAATAGAACACCGTTGTTTTAATTTCACCAAATTTCAAATAATATAATTTATTGAGAAGGTTCGTAATAAAATAGTATATTATAAGTATAGTGAAGTGCTTTTATTCAACAAATTCTTCATTTCGTACCACTGCATCTACTTGTTTTGAACTTCTTGAGTTAAGAAGTTGCAATTCCTTTCTTCATTCTTTTCAGTCTTCTATATTCTTATTACACTTTTTTCTTTCATTCTTCTTATTTCTTATTCTAATCTAATCTCTTCATATTTTCGCAGTTCTTTTATTCTACTTTATGATAGTTTCCATGCGTTGATAGTTTATAATTTCATTGATTCTCTTTCTGAAAATGTGACCGTACCATCTTGATTTCTTAATTGCCTTTAAAGTGTATTCCTTTGTTTCGTTATTTTCATCATCTTTATTTAAACCTTTTAAGATGTCCTTTCTCTTTTTTTTTTTGTGCTTTCAAGGTTGTCATCTCAGCTGTGTATATTACAACGGGCCTTATAGAAGTTTGTAAATCTTCATTTTTGTATTTGTATTTACAGTCTAAAAGATATTATTTTTCATAGAAAACAGGAAAACTCCGGTTTCGTGACAAAATGGGTCACAATTTCAGGTTCAAATCACAAAAAAATTCGATGTTGTAAAATTGACTATTATAATAATATACTAACTAAATTGGTCACTTAGCATGTTTTAGAGTTCTAAATTTTATCTTAAATGTAATTTTAATATGCTTGTGTTCATTCCTCGTGACTTCTCTAATTCATGTTATATTATTAGTCAGTTTCATCTTTTCCGCATGTGTTTATTTTGTGATTTAGTCAAATAGTTTGGTATAAGAAAATAGTCAATTTTACAACATCGAATTTTTTTTGTAATTTGAACCTGAAGATGTAGCCCATTTTGCCACGAAACCGGTAGTTCTCCTTTTTTCTATGAAAAATAAAATCTTGTAGACTGTGAGACTAAAGGACTTATTTCCGCCATTTTCCTTCTGTTAATGTACACTCACATATGGCAATAACAACCCACTTAAACTTAAAAATTATATTATTAACTAATCATAATTTTCACACTCATGATTATTATTGAATTTAAATAAATGCAATACAATACTACAATTAATTACAATTCGTTCTTAGTGATCTATTCAAATTTAAATTGTCAATTAAAATAAAGAATATTTTATGTTTTTATATTAGTGATATTTGTAAAAATCTCTTAAGGCAATATGATATCATCATTTACTAATTACATTTGGATAAATTATTCTGATCTGTGTTTCTCGTGCTGTAAGCATAAGCAATAAATTTCCAACTTTATATATAGAAAGCAAAAACGCAGAAATTAAATCTTTTTGTTAAGATGATTACTGATGCTTTCTACACTTTGTGTTTTTTGTAACTAGATTCCAGTTTAGTAATTGACTACAGCTTATAAATTACATATAATAAATAATAAAATATTTTTCTTTTGCTAAATAAATGAATTCATAAACATCCTTGTACTTTTGATCATATCATTAATCCTGTTAAGAACACATCATTAAAATGTAAAGCTAATAAACCCGATAACTCAATAATTATATATAATAAAATATAAACCGTTATCTTAATATTTAGTTAATCGTACACGTATTTAATAAATCACAAAGTATACTGAAATAAATATGCAATAAAATAAATGATTTGCAGAAACAATATCTTTTTTTACAATGACAAAAAGACTCGAGACAAAACGTTGTCTTCATACAAAGACATGACAATATAACAAATGCTGCTCTCTCTGTTGACAGATGTTCTGGGTGGTCCGGCAATAACGTTCCCCTTCTTCCTTCTTCACAACTGATCCCTGAGGAACCCCGCTGACCTGATTATCGACACACACAGATGATCGTATTTTTACCGATAATTGAGATGTCAACATCTGAGGATTGCTTATCTAAGAACGTTTATTAAATGTAGTGATTTGCATGTTTTTGTATGTTGTGGGTAGAAACGTTTGTCGAAAGCCTATCCCCGTATATTCGTCTTGTTATTAAGTAAAGCAATTTAGTAATTACCTTTTAGAGATTTTACGAGTGGGCTTCTTAACACGTCGAGGATTAATTACCTCTACTAGTTGCGATCTTAAGAGGCTATTTCCTTAAATCATTATAATATGCTAATGATACTCAAAAAATTAAATTATTATATAATTACTAACAAATAAGAAATTAAAAAAATTTTTTTTTGTTAATCAAAATATTACACCTCTCCTTTGCTTAAATCATTTTTTATAGGTAATAAAATAGTTCAAAAAACAGGTTTTGAATAGGAAACTTCTATATAATTCGTATTTTTGTTTTTTCGAAAAATCCAAAATTTATAGATATATGAGCGCAGTCGTCTTTAAAGATCTTAAATTTTTTAAAGTAAACTAAATAAAAGCGTACCTTAAAAAACCAAAAAAATAAATAATATGAGGATATACAGTATGGTCCAAATGAAAGGAATTAATTCATTATTTCGTAAATCGACGATTTTTCATGTGTTTGACTGGTTAAACCTTTTGGCTCGTTTCTTTTCTGTCTATAGTTCTCGGGGTTTTGTTCACTATTATTATTTAAGTATTTATTAAAGGTTTCTTGTTTTTGTTTAAGCGCTAACTCTATTTCGGGTGTCCATATTTTTAAACCTTTACGTTTCCTATACCTCGTTTTTCTACCTAATGCCTCATTGTTTACAACATTTTTTGTAAAAGAACATCATAGAAATATTAGGAACGGCATGACAAATTTAAAAAACGGGATAGAAAAAGGTCGGGTTGAAAAGAGAAAAGGAAAAAAATTGTGAGCGTAGAAAAATAGATGGATAATAACAAAAACAAAATTCAGACAGAAAATATATTAATAAATATGACTAAGGCATATAAAAGGAAAAAAGATAATTGGAAAAAAGGAGTAAAAAGGAATCAAGAGAGAACTAAAACAAATTAAGAATGTAAAATGTAGGTATGCTAAAATGGCTGCTGTAAGAAAAATAACTTGTCACACAAATACCAACATACAGAAATTTGATGGTAACATTTAGGTATAAGTTGCATTCTCAAATATTTAAAAAAATTAAATTGAAAGAAGTTACAGATTTTTTCTATGTATAAGAAAAAAAAATAATAGAAAATATGCTAACATTGTTCTCCAGTATAGAGTCTAATCTAAACAGTTTTAAAGAATTTGAGAAAGAATTTTCAAACTATTTTTGAAAAAAAATATCTACCTTAAAATTTAGATTTCAAGATTTCTTTAAAGAAATTTCTAGAAACTATATTTAATATATGTAATAATTGATTCGATTTGTTTTAATTTCTTTTTAATTTTATATTTTGCTTTAAATCAGATCTAGTTCTAGTAATTTTTAAGTAGAAATGTCAAGTGTTATAAGAATTTTATTGTCAACGTTAAAAAAATATATTACATTGCAATTAATTAAAATAATTTAAAGCAATAAATTAATTGCTTTACTTAAGTAACCCCTTTAAGCTTTAGTAACTTATCTATTTATCATTAATACACAGAACCATAGAATTGAAAAGAAAACTTCTTAAAAAGTGAAAATTCAAAACGTTAAATAATATAAATATTCGTGTCAGTCATCAAGAATTATTATTCACAAAGTGTATCGTAAAAAGGTTTATAAACGTTTTGTATAATAAGTTATCTTAATTTGAAGGTTTTACGGTTTTTTTGAACGTATAAATAATTTAGTGCGTAGGCAGAAGAGCACATTACAGGAACAAAATGGGTCATATATTTTTATATCGATTATTTACGATCTTATCAATACCAAATTGAAAAAATATCAGCATGAATCGTTCGTGTATTAAGCTTGTATTGTCTGAGCAACCACGCATTACGTTATGATTTTACATTATTATTATTTATTACCTATAATTAAATATGTGCTTGTATTGTTTTTACTTGTTTTATTATAATCTGTCATAAGGAAATTGATTATGTTTTAATTACACCATTGCCAATATTCACAGATGCATAATAGAAGTATAATATCATAATTCTCTAATTTTTGAGAGAATTATAATCTACTTATTTTTTTACAAAATTATGTAAAAAAATTTTTCAATTAAGCCTTACTTGTCATGCTTAAACATTTCCGCGCACGAGTTAAAGTAACTTTAATGGGAGTATTTTATGTTTATGTCTCCTCCATGCGGAATCGATTATTTTTGGAGCTTTAATGCGCTCTCCCGTCTCCCATAAAAATAATTCAATGTATATCTATTCGAAAACTAAATAGGCAATAAATTTTATAAATACTAAGATATGCTAATGGAATCAGTACTGGACTAAGCCGTCGGAATATTTACAAGAAGGCCATTTGATAAACATAATGGAATTATTGAGATTTCGAACGAGGTTAAATATGTTAAGTCTTTTTTTTTGGACTTTCGAGTGCCAGCAACTGGTTATATATTATGAACAGAGAAAACTAATAGTTCGCAAAATAATTTAATGAAAAGAAAGTTATTAAGAAAAATCAAACATATATATCGGATTTCATAAAATTCCTGCAAATATTCTTAAACTAACTTAAATCTGAAATTTTTTCTATTTTTTTTTATATATTACAAAGTTTTTGAATATTGAAAATAAACCAACTTATAGAAAATAAAAATTAGTAATCGATTTCTGTTTTTCGATAATTTCAAAGCTAGCTGTATCAATAGTGCTTTAAAAGGTGTAATGATGAGCCACTCTAGATATTATTAGGAAAATTCAAATTGCTTTTGACAAAAATAAGAAAAGCTCCTATTATTTATAGACCCATGTAAGACACTTGATATAGTTAATCATAATTTTTTTCGTCAAAACACAGGAATTAGAGGAGTGGCTCTAAATGGCTTTGTAATATATGAATAGCTGGACATTACGAAAAAATAAACATTTGTAAATGTTATAATAGTATGTAAAGAGATTTAGTTAAGTATCGCCTTGTAGATAGAACTTATTTTTTATTTAATATTTTCTAAATTATCGCATTCACTATTTACAATAGTACCTACCCCTGCGCTTAAATGTATTTAAAGATGTAAGTGGCCTTAATATTTTGTAAGACTTGTTTTTATTAACAGATAAATAGATTGTTATTGTTTCATTCAGCCTCTTTCATTTAAATTTCCATTAACCAGATTACGTAGTGGGTTAAAACCCGCTTAATAATATTAAGATTTTTTCATATGTTTATTATTCAGAAAAAGCAAACCGTTCGTAACAATACAAATAATAGAGGATTTATTTTAGCTTCATTACTCTTTTCATTTATACAGTATGGTCCAAATGAAAGGAATAAATTCATTATTTTTGGGTATCAATAAATTATCACAATACTTAAGAAATTAAGAAATCTGTTCGAATGTTATTAATACTACTTTTGACAATAATACTTAGACATAATTGATATAGATGAATAGATATTTAAAAAACTTTTCAATTTATGTACTGCAACACCCACTTTTTTGTTTAAAAATTTTATTCATGACGTCATCACGCACACAGAGATGACGTCAAAAATAAAAAGGTGATCTAACAAAGCGCCCATTTAAAAATAATAATCGACGGGTTTCAGGATTTTCCCTTAAAATCACCGATTTACGAAATAATGAATTTATTCCTTTAATTTGGACCATACTGTATAAATACCATATCGAAATTAATGTATTTTATAATTATCTTTAAAAAATAACCGATGATGTATTAATATTCCAATTGGACTACTCATAACTACACATTCGACTAAGAAAATATTTGTACAAGATAAATCTTTATTACTCAAACCAACTCAATATTGATATTTACAATTACTACCAAATATGGTCGAAGTAATTAAAAGAATATTTTACATTTTTTATTTTAGCACTTATTTTTTCAATTTGTGTTACTTTTGCTTTATGTAATTTACCTCACTTTATTTTTCATCTAAACTTATAGTGCTCTTAATATAGAAATTGAAGTCATCGGGAAGTTAAATAAATGATAACAATAATTAAATTATCTAATTCCGGCTCTGGATCTAATAAAAGTTACTTTAGATTGAGAATATTTCTCTATCATTATAATAAGCAATTATACCGATTGGTATGCAGCCCTAGACTTTTATTAAAAATAAGATAATGGCGTTGACCGTATAGGGAACGAACACTATTTTGGTGTCCATAATCTAGCTTTAAATACTCTAGACTAAAGACATGATTTTAGATTAAGGTAGTAATTTAAACTATATTTAAATAAGTTATAAGTTAGACCTGTTAAATCTTGAGGATTTTCTAATTATTGTAATGAAATATAGATAGAGAAATTATGTAAGGTGTCATTATTGTAAATAGCTGATTATATGTTGTTAGTGTCATTGGAGACATTAAAGAATAAGATCTATTACTAATTACAGTAATAAATTAAATCTAGGTGTACGCATTAAATAATTTTTTATCACTGCACATTATGTACGATCAGATGAAGATTTACTTTTGTGACATATTATTTATTACTAGTATTAGTTGTTTTATTTTATTACTTACGTTCACATGAATAATTGATAGTACGAAATCTTAGAAAAAACTAATATACAGTGTGGTCCATATGTATGGAATAAATTCATTTTCATCATCGTCAAATGAAAAATTTTGATAATGTCTCCACTTCAAAAGTTTGCATGAATAAAGCACAGAATCTCACATAATTTAGAATGTATTTTCTAATTAATTTTACAATTATATTAAATGTTTAAAGTGACATCAATTTACTTCTTGACAATAAGCAATGTGATCTTTGAATTCTCGTAGAATATTTGATATAACTTCAGGGCTTAATTATCTCAGTTACAAATACACCAAATTTAAAAACCTGTATATTGCTGCACAGAGAATTAATGTCCCTTTCAAAATAGGTATCACACTTCCCCTTTTGCTCATTAAAAATTTTCGGGGGGATGTTATAATTCAGAGGGGGTGAAAGGAGAGGATAATATTTTTATACCACAACTTGCAAAATTAGGATGAAAAATCGACTACTCTCAGGGTTTTTCCCCAAAAGTTCACAATATCGTTAAAAATGAATTAATTCAATACATATTGTATTGTATACAAATTTAAATGGTTTTAATAAGTAAATTTAATAGTAATAATAAAAATACATCCTACCACTACCCATTATCCCTATTTCTGAGCTTAAATTTTTAAATTTGTTGGGTTGCTCGTCTAATCAAGAATTGATCTCTCCAGACGAAATCATACGAAAAGCTCAGGATTTTAGTTTAAAAGTTGACTAGTTTTATGCCAATGGCTTTATATATCTAAGTGAATCTTTAAACTAAATATATATGGAGTATGAAGCTTTTTTTAAGCATTATTTACTGAAATTTGATACACGATGCTTCCACCAAAATTTTAAAAAATTCATCTGTTATTTAAAATAAAATAAAATTGAAGCAAAAGAATTCGCAAATTTAAATTTATTGATTTTAAAAGCATATACCATTACGAATAATATTTAAAAAAATATTAAAGTCAATATTATACAGAGTACTTAGTTGTTCTAAAAAATATACGTTATTATAGATACAAACAAAAAGTTATTTAGGTACACAAATGGTATAGCTAGACTATAACTTCACATTGTAAAATTAATTTTAAATAAGCCATACCAAACTTATATATATATTTTAATAGAACACCCTGTATCTTTTTAAATATAAATCCTATACTTTTTCCGACATAACAATATCGACTTTTATTTAAACGGGGTGTTTTAAAAAATATGATCGATTTTATCAAAAATTGTGATAATTCTAAAGTTTTGTATACAGGATGCGTCAAACCTCTATCATAGCTCTATAAGTGCTTTGAATGGTATTTAACATTGATGTTTTATAGAACCTTTTTAGTCAGATATTGTTTTAAATTTTTTTGAATCGCTCATATTTAATACTGGAATTTCAAAAACAAGTGGATATTTCAAATTTAAAATAAATTACGGGATATTCGATTTTAAAATCATAACTTTGATCTAATGGCGTGTTATAAAAGATCCTGCATATTTTTAATTAATTACGAGAACCTACAATTTATATATTTTTTTTTTATAATTTTCGACAACATATTGTAACAGGATTTACATAAAATTAAATAAGTCAATAATTTCAAATATTATGTCAACAAATATGACAAAGGATTCTAAATTACAAAAAAATTATTGTTACAATTGCGATGTACTTAAATTATAGCAAATTTAGAATCTTTTTCAAAAAGCTGAATATTTTCCAAAGGAACTTTTCATGGGTTCAGTTATGTGAAACTAAATAAATAATTCTAATACTAAATAAGCAGTAATCTTCAGCCTATACTAAGTCAGTTATAATTTATAATCAATTTTATTAAATTTAGTAAAATTTATAATAAAACTTATGTAAAGTGTCTATAAAATTCAAAAAATCTTTAATAATTTAAATTATGAATGCAAATGATGTATTGGAAATTAAAGAAGAAAGTATAAAGATTCATATTATTCAACAATTTAATGGAAGAACATGTTTTATAATGAAATCTATGGTGTTTAAAAATTAATTTTCATATGAAAATGAAGTGTATGAAATGTCAAATAATAAATTTTATTCACAAGTATTTATTAAAAAGGTAAAAGTGATCTAAACTTTAATCTTAACCTTAAAACGTTCATCGACCTGTGAAGTGTTTTTAAATTTAGTGATTTAACTTTTTAAATTTGGTGACTTAATTTATTTTCAGAAAAAAATCTTTAACAACTTTGTCCAGTTTTACCCAATAACAGAAACTTTTGTAAGTGTTGATTTCTAAAAAAATATTTGCCATTTAATAGAATAACATTTTTATCAGTTTTCTTTTCCAAGCATTCATACTCACCCAAAGAAATCGTTTACTGAATGTGACAATTCACTGACAATTATATTAAGTTTAAGTGTGGTAAATTTATATTTTGAAATTTTTAACTATTAGTTGTGAATAAGTCATATATCAATAAATATAAGTCGTTTAAAAAAATTAATTCCACGAAGATTTATTAACTGGAGAAGCTCACCCTTAGATCTATAAATATGTACATGATTATTTATTAGCGTATTTAAATTGTTTTTTATTGTTTTGTTTTAAAAATATATTATTTTTATTATACATTTTAATTTGAGCCCAATTTGATTTCTAATTTCTATTAATAAAATCAAACTTTAACTTTACATTTGAATTCTATGTCTCACGTCCAATAATTATTTCTACTACAATTAATATGGAGACAAGTTTAATTTTAAATGTATATCATGTTAGTTTATAACAAAACTTGCAATGAGATTTATTACAACTTTTACTTATTCAATTCATTATTACTACAAACAAATCTACTTAACTATAAAATTATATTTGAATGTTGTCTAAATTTGGTATCAAAAAGAAATTAAATAAAAATCGCCTTGTTGTTACACAACATCGTACATATATTTTTAAAATAAAACCAACACATTCTATAAAACAGATATTACGTAATTAAAAACGGTTTTCTAATTTTCTAATATATTTAAGTGTAATCGTAAACCAAACACTTTTGCAGATGTCGGTCATCTTTTACCCCAAATTTATGGCGTCTGGGGGTGTTAAACCTCATTAAGCACTTCTTTGTGACGATCCTCTTATCGAATCGATAGGAAATAGAATATAAAAAAGACAAACCTATTTGACAGTTATATCACTTCAGACAATACAAGAACTTGTTAAAAGAAGAACCTTAAGGGTGTATCCTAATGATAAACAATAAGTGGAAGAAATAAACTTGATGAGTAGCAATTTACATGCAGGTTTTATCGTTTGTCGAATTAAAAAATTTAGATTTTGTAAAATTGTAAAGTTAACGTAAAAAATGTATATCGTGTTCTGTAGTTCGTAATAATAATAAGGGATTGACTTTTCTTAATTTATCTTTTTGAAATTTTTATTCTTCTACTATTATTTTCTTGTTTGTTCCAGAATTTTATCAAACTATTTTACTCAAAGTTTTATGTAAATTCTTTTTTTCTAATTTATTTCTTTTGTTACACTTTTTATGGCTTGTGTTAACACTTTTTTTATTATTTTTTAAGTTTAAAATTTTGCTCCAAAAATCGATTTTTGTTTATTTGTAATTTAAAGGTACATTTTTTCTTTTCTTTTTATTTTTTTATTAATTTAAATAATAAATTTAAAAAATTTATTAAAATTGTTGCTTTTTTCATAAAGATATTGGCTTCATTTAGTTATTTTTTCATGTTTTTCAGTAACGCTATATTTTTCTGTAAATTTACAATTTTATTTATATCTTTAACAAGGTTTTTGGTAATTTTGACTTCTCTTTTGTTTATAAAGTTCAATTCTTTGTGTATATGCTTTATAAACCGGGAATTTTCTATAATTAGTTGTATGCTCTCCCTTACAGTTTATACATTTTTCCACAATTGTCTCGGTCTTCTCAAGTGGGCATTCTCTAGTATTGTGCTCATTCGCTCATTTTACACATTAAAATCTCATATAACAATTATTTTGGGAGTGCCCAAATTTTTGGCAGTTATAGCACTGCGTTATTTTAATTTTCCTGCTATTAGGTTCCCATTTGATTCTTATATTTTGTATTCCTGTTACTTTGTACACTTCTTTTATATTTACTTCGTTTTTAACCATTACTAAGTAATTTTAATGGTGCTATTTTCTCTATTTTGATTTTACTGATCTCTTCTAACTCTTCTTCCATGCTTTCGATATTTAACTCTCGTGCGGCTTTTAATACGATTCTTTTAATTTTATCATTACTATCTGTATATGTAAAGCGATTTATTCCCGCTATTTTTAATTCTTGCATTATTTTGTCTCGATCATTTTTCGTACTTGTAAAAATTTTAGTGTTGTAACGGTTAAAATGGACTGTGAAATTGTTATTATTTAAAATTTGTCTCACCTGTATTAGAAATTCGGTGTGTTCCTCTATTCTCTCTTCTATGACTACTGGTGGTGTTTTTACTGTTGGCTTTGCTTCCTCTGCTCTTTTATCGTTGTTTTGAATTCCTACTATTCTGTCTGCTTCTTCTTCATATCTTTCCAATGTTTGGAAACGATTTGTTGTTGTAACTCCTTCTTCCGTTATTTTGTCTTTGATTTTCTTAACCTTTTTGCTGGGACCCAGTTTCCTCCACTCTCCCTTGCTTTCACTAATTCCTGCCTCCATTAGATCCGCTACTTCGTCACTCCATTTCTTGACATTAATTTCTTCAACTTTATCTTCCTTTTCTTTTTCCTGTATTATTTTCATTTGCTCTTTTATTTTCTCCATTTCTTCCTTTTTTGATAATATTTCTTGGTTTTTCAGAAAAAAATTGTGATGGATCATATTTTGATATATCAATTATTTCCTTTTTTCACGTCTTGTTCTTTACTCACTTCCACTGTTAGATTCATTCTCTACTTCTTCTGTGTTTAAATTCTTTCTCCTTCGGCATTTTTTATCACTTTTTCGCAAACTTTTTGATTCCCTAAAATTGGGTTTTTGGAGTTCTTCTACGAGTTCTGTAGTTTAATAATAATTTATTTTATGGGAGAGATGTGATCTCAAATCGATAAAATTGTACCACCCATATCTCTAAAATTTGTTAAACCGTATTGAAACAAATGAGACGCCGTCCGTAAAATAATGGAGATGGCTTCTTTAACAGATTGTTAAAGCCCGTTGTATGATTTATAACCATCCCTAAGGCGCATTCAATTTACTAAACTGGCTCGTTTTTTTACCTGAAAAGTTCATTAAAATGCCAGGCTAATTGTAAACCCCGCAGGTCGTTTACATTTATTTCATTGGCACTCCAAGTGGCTCTAAATGTTTCCAATGATTTTAATGGTTCATTGTCATAACATCTAACAAAACGATTTTTTAATTTAATATAGCTGTTTACTATTTAGTAATATTAAAGGAGATATATACGTATCAGGAAAAATATAGGAGAATCTCAATGAAATTTGATAATAATGGCTTTAAAAAAAAAATTAAAGAAAAAATCTTACATTTTAATATGTAAGCTAATACATCAACAAATTGTGTACTTCAAGAAGTGTCAACAAAATCTAAAAATAACACCGTTTTCCCACTTATAATTTCAAGGACCTACAATGATACACAAAGGAATTAAAAACGTTATGCAAATATTTGCAATTTAGACAAAACTGATTAAATTGTATTACGACGTGCTCATTATCAAATTAATAAATTCCGATTATACGCTAATCATTGTCGTATTATTAAAATAAACTATCTCATTAGCGGTCCGTAAAAGTCTAGGAGAATTTATTTGGCGGCCTACACACATTTTCCTTTTTGTCTTGATGTATCAAATTACTAGGTAAAATAAAAAGATTATCTGGTGAATTAGGAAATGATATGTCAAACTTCATCATTGATTATGTAGATATATTCAAGTTGGTAAATAATTTCAAGTTACTACTGTGGAATAAAATAAAGTATTCTGTGTTATCTAAATTTAATATATTTTGTTATTAAGTAGCCGTTAAACATTACAAGATAAGCTTTAGATCACAACAGTAGGTAAGTGGATTTACAAAATAAAATTTTAACCTACACTGGAATTGATTAAAAGGTGTGATACCTTATTTAACAATAACAATTTTGGATATAAATACAATGAAATTTTAACTAAATATTAAGTTGAAATATTGTTAAATTATTCTACGAATTACATAAAATTAATGTAATGTAATAAACCAATATGAATTTCAAATAGGCTAAAATGAACTTACCCGAGAAACTTTCCAATTGGTCATGATAAAATTGGGCCGTTTTTAAGTCAATACAAGGGTAAGTTTAAGTTTAAGTAGAAAGAAATTAAGGAAATAGAAAAATTTTGTACTTTAAAGGCGAAATTCGCTGAAGAAAAAATTCAAAGGGTTTGAGAGAATTAGAGAAATTGTTACTTGAATTCTGTGAGAGTAAGTTGCATTTTTAAAGTCGGTTATTCGATTAAATTCTGTTATTTGCATCGTTTATCATCGCTAAACCACCGGTAAATTCAGTCAATTAAAGGTAATAAATTATCAGAACAAATAAATAACGAATCAAATTAAAGGATGTGCAATAAATTTTATTTCTACAATGAGAACGTCACATCAAAAATTGAATATTATGTCTCCATGAAACTGATTTTTACTTTAAACTGTAAAATATTCAATTGTGCAATTAAACTTTATTGAATTTTGGAATTATTGGGTTTTATCTTGCACTTTTATTGCTAAGAAAATAACCAAGCATCAACCTGAAATAGTCCTCACCTCTCATAAAAAAATAAAATTAAACAACCATTTTTGTACAATATTGCCTTAAATTAAGAATGACTGTCATAGTATTACCTTTAAGTGAAAGAACTCAAAATTGCAACAATTCTTTATCTAGCGACGTTATCATCAATTTATCGTAAAAATGCTGTACAGAAAACAAAAATTTAATTTTTTCTGGTCGATCGAGATACATAAATTAAAAAATATTAAGTTATTTCAATTTAGGACAATTTATATTTTAAACCATAAAAATGGATTTTATTTTAATTAATAGGAACTGATAGTTTATTAGTAATTGTTGACTTGTGGACCACACCGTAAGAACCTATTTATTTCGACACCTCCTTGAAAGTGTATAATCCTGAACTATTATATTTATGAATATTCATAGTCATCAATAATTATAGACTATAGCTACTTTAAATATCGATATCCATAAAAGATACTGGTTTTACAAATTACAATTTAAGTGAAACACTCAACAAGTTTATTTAGAAATGCTGTACGATGAAAAAATACAAATGCATTAGAGTCGGCCTGAATGCAAGCAAGACTTTTAATTAACATAAAAGTAAGTGATCTTTACAAAAGATATTATAGTATATTCATATTTTATTATAATCAATCTATATACATTTAAAATGAAAATGTTAAGAAGCCGTTTTATAGGAATTTATTTTGAAATCGGAAACTTCAAACTATTTTAGTTTATATATAAGTATATATAAGTATAAATGTAAAATTTTGACAATCCATAAAATGCGCATTCCTCTCCAAGCAATAAATCGAAGACTTGAGGATCCCGTACAACTTGATCACAATACTCGATTTTTATTTTTAGGGAATGAATATGTGAACTAAGAAATGCCATCAACTTGCATGAGAACCAGTTGTCGAGACCCAGTTGACTTTTTGTTGGAGTTTCTTTGACATTCTCGAATATATTCATTTTACAAATGTATTGAGAGAAATGTTCTATGGCTGCCGGCACGACATCCATAAAAAACCAAAATCATTATATCTGTTGTCAGAATTTATAGCGAGGTCAATTTATGGAAATATTTCCTTCGTCTGAACCTTTGATTTGATTTATGTATTTGCTCTTAGTAAATGGTCTTGATTTAAAAATAGTTACTTATTTCAAATAGATACACGTTTATGGAAGAACGTTTTTACATTATCTAAAATATTTTTACCTCTAGTTTTAGTTGTATAACCATTTATTCTGCTTGTAGAAGAAAAATGTTTGAAGCTTGTTAAGCCTATTAATCGCTTTTTTAAAGTTTAATTTGGTTTCAGAAGTTTCTTAAATTAGTTTTGTATAAACTCCAAAATAAACTGATATTGTTGGTAGTTTGGAAAAGAGATATGAGGTTGCTGAAACCTCATAAATATAAATATACCTTCCTGTAGTATGTAAGCAAATCTATTAACTCTATGAGGTATTGAAATCTCCAAAAGTTTTTCTCTATCAAGTCTCTTTGGGTAAACTGGTCCTATGGATAATGTCAACAGAAGCACCTTTTTATTTATTTTCAATAAACTGTATGCAACCAACTAACCAAATATTACCCTGGAAATACATTTCGTCTCCTATTTGCTGGCCAAGTACCATTGGAGGAATTTGCAATCACGAGGCTAGCATGGGTGTTACACGCACTGATTACTGTTTACATCGGATTTATTTGAAATGTGGATAAAGCTTAGATACTATTTTCGGAATGGAATAATTCTATTTTGAATATTTATATTTCTACCTCTCTCTACCATCATTTCTACCTGCCATCAGACTTTTTCTTTCACTGTTTCACTGTAATTCCTATGCTAATAAAATTTCTTTCTACTACTTGCAACCAAGAAGTCTTTGGTCTAAAGCATTTCCATTCGACTAAAACGTTATTGATTTTGTTACTGCTCTTCATACATATCTTAGGAGTTTTATTATTTATTTTTCAATTTAAAGTCATTTTGATTTTTGTTGTTCTATTATCATTCTAATAAAAAAATTGATTAGAAGAGACAATGGAATAAAACTGGAATAAAGCACTATTAAAATAATTGTAGAAAAATGAAGAAAATTCTGATTGTACAAATTACAGAGGAAAAACTATACTTAGTGTAGAGATTCAAAATATTGGATAAAATGTTCAAGAGAAAATTAACAAAACGAATGAATCATCTACAAGGCGTACCAGGGAGGAGTTAGAACAGGCAGAAGAATTGTTGATCAGATTTATACTTCAAGGGAACTAGAAGTTGATAGGCAGTAACATCAAAAAACAAATACGTGGTGTTCGTTAATTTTAAAAACACGTAAGATACAATAAAAAAAGGCAGAAATGTACAATGTACTGGGAATATGAAAAAAAGTTAATAAGAATTAAAATCACCACATGGCAAACAAAAAATAAGGTAAAAATAAATGTTCATTATCTAAGAAGTTCAAGGTAAAAGCAGATCTAAAACAGACCATTTCAGTTTTGCCACACAGTGCAAAAATAATTCAGACAGGAATATTATATTATAAAACACATCAAAGACATCAATGTTTGGGATTTGCAGATGTAGTGGAAATGTCAAGAGGTAAAAAGAAATTAATGGTAGTGACAGCATCCTTGGAAGAAAAGGCGAGTGTGCTATTTGATGCATGATGTACTTCTTTATTTTTTAAGGAGTGAAATGTACATATTTGGCGATCAGAGGACTTCAATTTTGCACGTACATAAATCATATGTGAACCGTTTTCGAAAAACACTAATTTTCAGCCATAAAACAAATAATATGGTAAACTGGGCAATAAAAGTTTAGTAGTATTTCCTGCGTGGATTATGGTTTCACTTAAACAAATTTTTACTTCTTCACAAATCACTCAATTACATAGCTTCTATTTTTGTTACTGAAGAGTCGTTAACTTCACAAATTTGAAATTGGAAGACAATTTTTACTTTAGGGTGTGTCATGAGCAACAATTTTATTTGAGAGCGGAGTTTGTTTGACTTAATGTTTTAATGGTTGACGATTGACTGCTACGAAGAAGCGACAAGGCTGATCATGGCTAATTGGTCAATTATGTGGCCAGTTAAAGCTTTTTTTATTACTTAAATTAGCAAGTTGTTAATTGTTTGGAGAATATACAGGGTGCACTAGTTCGAATTGAATGTTATTTTAATATAAGTGAAATTTAAACAGTGAGGCTGATTGTATTGGAGATAACTGAAGGAAACATTAAATACATGATATGGACAGACATAGACCTCATATATCAGAGTTCAAACACAAAAACAAAATCTGGAAAAGAGTTAAAGTTTGAAGAGGTAGATAGGCTTATGCATTTGAATTTTAGGATTGATCTGTATAGAACGATAATGCATCCAATAGTGACATATCCATGCAATGTCTGGATCCCAACCAAGACAAAGATTAACATGATTAAGATCTGGGAAAGTAAGGTACTGAGGAAAATCTTTGAAGAGAAGGAGGTAGGCGATGTGTGTGGGAGAGAAGATCATACTAAGAATTAATATTCTTGTATATAAAGCCTGTATGGTATAACGACTGCTGTAAAAGCTCAAAGGATTAAATGGTCGGCACATATTTCCAAAATGCCACAAGACAGAGTAACATACTTGATTTTAGAAAGAAAAATTGGACTGAAGGACTTACTTAAGTAGTAGAAAGAGATATTGAAAAACTAGAAGTGAGGAACTGGAGAGAAGTGGCTAAAAATCTAAAAAAACTTTTTCTCTACTATCTTCCTGTTTTTTATTTTATCATTATAAGAATTTCCGAGCCATACATTGTCACCGGTTTCATAATATTTTATAAATATTTTTACTGGTTAATTAACTTTTTAGTAATTTTTATTAGCTTGTTTATTGTTGCTATTATTTCTTTCTTTTTGGTTTTTCATGTCTGATTCGATAGATGAGATTAAGATAGAAATTTTATTATATTTTAATGTGTTTTTGTTTCTCTTGAATGTTAATTTATTTTGTCCTTACATTTAATCTTAGTCCAAATTTCTTTTAACACATTTTCTAACATTGCTCCCAAGTCATCAGCATACGCTATTAAGCCAAACCTATAAAGTATAGATATTATAAAAGTAAAAAAATTGATGCGGAATATGAAATTCTTCTCGAATGCAATTTGTAAAATCAATACAATTCTTACAAATTTTGGTATTATATAAATTCATATTCGGTTTCTCTTAGTATGTACTAGCCGCTACTTGAGAGTGAAATAGCACTTAAGAATGTTAATACATACGCTTCAATCTCACGAGTCGTACATATTATTTGGTTCCGACAAACGAGGGCGATAACATATTATAATAATAATCACCTCTTATGATCATTACTTTCTAATTGCCCACGATTTCCTAGAGATTTTGCTAATTTACTAATGTTTGCATTTTACCTTTGACAGAAGATGGATTGTCTGATTAATATATTTCCTTTTGTGTTCAGTTACAATATATAAGTACTTACAATGGAATAATTTATATATCTATTTTACTCGCATTGATTTGAATATGCATATATTTAGGAGAATTTTACGATTAGTGTTAAAATAAATAAAATTTACTTCAATTTGAAAACAATGTTTCGTTAATAGCATTTTGAATTAAAATGAAGATACAAAAATTGGTTCTTCTTGTTAATCAAAATATTTCACTACAGTAAGAGAAGTGAAATAGAAAAATAGATTTAGCGACATCGATGATCTATGACAAGAATGTATCTTCTAAAATATCTTTTAAAGTAAAATATAATGTAGGTTCATTTTTGTTAAATGTAAAACCTAAAATTAATAAATTTTCAAAATCGGGTATATACAAACTAAATTGTCCGGATTGTAACGCCACCTATCTTGGCCAGACATTAAGAAATTTTAATATACGCTACTGTGAGCACTTAAGAGCTTATACATTAAAACAACCAGATAAGTCGCGTTACGCAAAACACCTTATTGACACCAAACACAAACCTACACTTAATAATACAATGGACACAACAGTGGAAGTACTTCATATAAGTGACAAGAAAGAAGAACTTGATTTTTTGGAGGAATATGAAATAAAGAAACACCTAAAATATCCTCAATAAACAGTATTGAATGAACAACTAAACCCAGGAAGATTAATTATCTTAGGTTATCTTTTGAACTAAATAATAATAAGATAATATATTTTTAGAAAAAGAAAAATATTGCCTCTTAGTGATTGGTTATCAGGTTTATAACATGAACTTTATTTACGTTTTTAATCTGCCTTGAGAATAGTATTGTCAGATATCGAAACCTAGGTAGAAATTTAAATATACTAAAACGCTTAGGAAGACTTGAAATTCAAGATAAGTATTATTTATCTTCCATATTTATTTAGAATTTATTTAATTCTAGATTTGTTTTATATAAATAAAATAAATAATTTAAAATTAACAAAAATGATTGAAAATGAAATTAGGCTCCAAATTTATATAATTTAAAGTTCGAGATGTTTAAAAAAAAATTCCTTTACTGGTAAGAAAACGCAAAAAAAATATATAATTACATTTTCTATGTAAATTCAATTAAGTGACTGGCCAAATTCCAGAATTGTATATTAATGCCCGTAGGTGACTCTCAATATTTATGAGCACATTTCTGTCCTTTGCATGTCAATCTGAAATATATTCCAATAAGAGACATTCATCTAAACGTATTTCATTATATAACAGTTTCTTGTGCAAATCAATCAATCAATCAGGATACCATAAATTAAAATTACTGTCTTGTGTGTCTTGATATTCTATTACCATTTGTAATATAAGTTTAATTGACAGATTTTCTTAATTATTATATATATCATAATAAAAGTTAAAGAAATATGTCGGCGGTTGTTTATGTGTTCGTTAGTAAATTGGTAATTTTTATACAGAGTATACAGGTGTTTCTAAGCCTTTATATCTGAAAAGATATCTAAGATTTTAAATTAATTAACTAATTAAACTCATTTTTCATTAGTTTAAAGTCAAAAAAGAGTTCCATTAAGATATAAAGGTACAGTTTTTTAAGTGAAATTCTCTCATAAGTTTTTACAAATGCGTAAGCAAACAGACAAATGCACTTAATTCCCAACTGTTTTCATTGTAAGTTCACTTAACTTCACATTTTCTACTTTACAAAAAATTGTTCTTAATTTTGTTGCTATTAGAGAAAAGAATTTAGATACGTTGCTTTTCCCAGTTGAGTGTCGAATTTTCCTACATGTTTTATGGTTCAAAGCTGACAAGAGAGTATTTGTACGAGTTGATATTCCGTCAAGAATAGATGAATGAGTTAATGTTCCTATATTTATGTTTCGAGGGTTCAAAATATTAGCTACGTGACTTTTTCTATTCAATGCTTTTAGGAGCCACTGTCAGTTAATGCGTTGTAGTAAACAGGGTGTCCGCGAAAATAATGCATATTTTTATTTGGTATTTGGACGTGTCATTTGCAACAAAATATTCTAATAATTTTTTTTCTAACATCATTAGTTTACACAAAAATTAACTTTAAACATTTTCTCAAAAATGTGTACGTGGCAACACTTTTAACAAAAATATGCGTCATGTAACCAAGGAATATCTACCTGATAAATCACAAAATTGTGTTAGTCTGCCGAAGATTCAGATCAATTAATCGTTTTAAGTTAATAATTTGAGTTGCAAAAATTCAATGTAAAATGACATTTTATTCAAATCAAGAATATTACGACATGTTAATTAATATAATCCACTATGTTTTGTATCAGTGTCCCAAATATCGTGGAAAAAAATATCGTTGATAAAAAATAAAAACTTTTTTTAGAACGTTTAAAAAACCATTGTTTATATTCTTATCAGAATTGTACTTGACCGAGCTGTTCAAATGTCGCGGTGTTGCCAATCATTTTAATATATTAGAAATATTATGAAATATTATGGACTAATAATATTTTCTTTAATTCAGTTGAATTTTGAACAATTTCAATAGTTCTCAGATATTTAAATTGATAAATTATCTGAAAATTATACATCAACTCAGAAATTATCAAATTATCAACTCAGAGATATGAAGTATAAAAAACAAAACAGCAAAAAGAAAAGAATAAGAAATATAAATAAAAAGAAAACACAAGATTCGCATAGAGCTAACAAATACCTAAATAAAGAAAAAGAAAGTAATAATACTGATTAAAATTACATTTTAAAACTTTACTTTCTTCCTTCATTCTTTTTTTTTCCAATATTCTAAGCGCAAGTATTTATCTAAACATGCCTAAGATTTTATGAAAATATAACAAAAAAAAATGATAAGAAAATGTATGAGATATTGCTTTGGAATGCAAATTACGAGTGAACTTTTAACAAATCCAACTCCTCATAAAGCAAACAGGCGTTAAGATTTTAATATATTATATCCTATAAGTTAACGATGTTTTTTTATGAGAACACTTTCTTCTAGAAGAAGAAAGCGAATATCTTTAGACCACTTTTTCAACAGTATCTTTCGAGTGAATAATGTTTCGGAAACACCTGAGGAAAAATAAAAAGCAGGTTACTCACAACAAATCTAATAGCTGAGCAGGTAGTGCTTTTAACGATATCGTAAATATTCTTAATAGTCTTATCTTTGAAGTAGGCTCTTAGATACATGGGCATCCCACGATTGACTACAGGCGGAGGTGTTACTTTGCCACTGACCAGACCATTTTACTTCAAAAGAAAGTATAAAAATATCCCACCATTAATATAATTTATCCAGGTACGAAAAAATTATTTTCAAATTTTTTTAGCTACTTTACAAAAATCCTAATTGGTTGGGCAAAACGGTGATAATTTTTTGAGATTAAGGATGTATAAATTTTATAGCTTTCAACCAGATTTGGGAAGCTGATGATTATATTTGGCTATAACCTGACATTTACGATTTTGTTATTATTTTTAATGTCGTAATAATAAACCCGAAGTTATTATTTTCCAAGTATATTTTGACACCTGGAATTTGCATATTCTAAAATGGAAATTAAAGTTGGAATGCATATTGATTACTTCTTCAATTTTTTTCGTTTAAATTTAATAACTACTGACGTATCAAGTACTCCTTAATTACATTTAAGAAACCAGTTGTGATTACGAATTAATATACTAAGGCCTTTAGGCCTCACAGTCCTGGAAAAGAAAGTATTTGCTGAACAATAAATTAGGTACAAGTGTCATTTATAATTTCAAAAAACCTGTATTAATATCCAATTAAATACTAATGGAAATTAATTCCAATCACATATCGAAGCATTTGGAAAACCAATCAATTTGATTTGCCGTCAATATGTAACATGTATGAATTAAAATGATAAAAATGCTATATCATTTTAACATTAGATCAAAACTTATAATTGCAAAAATGTTAATTAATCGTACAACAATGTATTTTAGATTTATTACACACATAAAAAATTAATCTGTTATAAATATGCCTTTTATTACCTTTTTTTTAATATTATAACATAAAATATTACTCCCAATTAGTTAATTATAGTATCAAAATTATAAAAATTTTATAAAATAACACTATTAAAATTAGGTGTTCATGATTTACTTTATATGACCAGACATAAAATTCCATATGCCCACCATGAAACAGTTTAACTTTGAATTATTTTAAATTTGCATATTTTTGTAATTAATTAAAAATAAACCTACACCGATAAAAATCGATAGATATATAATTGAATTTATAACTTCGAAAACCCATAAAAAATCTATAAACATTTTAGATTCCTGCAGTATATTCATCCAAAACACAACCAGAACTGATCAATTGAGGAAGTAAATTATTCCGCAGATGTTTAAAACATATTATTAGCAAAATAATGAGATTTAAAGAAATGCACAGGCAGATGTCGCTACTATCACTATACAGGGTCGCCCTGTTATAACGCAAAAAACTCCAGTAAAATTTTCCAAATTCTGGGTATAGTAATTGGGAAAATTTTTTTAAGAAGTAACAAGCAGTCACCTTATTTTATTTTTCATATATAAATATACAAGATGACCGCGAAAATGATGCATATTTTAATGGTATGTAGAATGTGTCATGTGCAACAAAATATTCTAATAATTTTTTTTTCTAACATCATTAGTTTACACAAAAATGTATACGTGGCAACAATAAAAAATTGTATTATGTAACCAAAGAATATCTACCCGAGGATTCATAAAATTGTATTAGTTTGCAAAAGATTCAGATCGTTTAATCGTTTTAAGTTTATTGTTTGATGAAAGTAGTTTCGATAATTAAGTGAAAAATAGTGTTTTATTCAAATCAAAAATATTATGTCATTTAATCTAATTCACGATATTTTGTATCAATGTCTCAGAGATTATTGGAAAGTGTAGTGTATTACCTAAAAAAAAGTAGTGGTAGAAATCATTGGAAATGTATAACAATTGCAAAGACTACATTTTTCACCCTTATTTATCACCTATAATCGACCATTCTAAATATATAGGAAAAATTAAATAAAAACTTGTATTTAGAACGTTTCAAAAAAATTTTGTATATTATCAGCATTGAACTTGACCCAGTTATTCAAGTGTAGCGGTGTTGCCAACTGTAATTACTTTTCGGTAAATAATATTCAGATAGATGTAAAATACTAATATTTTTTTCTTTGAAAACCGCTGACTTTAGAAATAAGTTTTATAAGACATTTTTATTCTGTATACGTTATTATATCTCATCCATAAATATGTGCATTATTTCTGGAAAATATTTGTAAATTTATTTCACAAGTATTTTAAATCCCTGTATGAGTATACATTGTTCATGTTATGCCAATGTTAATAAAACTATAAATTTTAGTAACTATCAGAACATAAATCAGGAGTAAAATAATCAAAACGGTACTTATCAAAATCGCCGCCACTTCTATTTGAAAATAAACACTTTTAATCTCTTTGTATATCTTCAAGATTTAGTTGAATATAATCTGATGAATATTTATGGGAAGTGTGATTTGATATTGAGACACTAAGTTCGTATTATGTAAATATTCACGGTTAAATTAGGCAAATAAGAATTTTGTAAGAGTTGTTGTCTGTCTATAAATAAAAAATACCTTAAGGCTTCCGTGAGAATGCCACTATCACTTTTCCCTACTTTATCAATTAGAGAAAGTGTCTTTAAATGGTGTTTTTATCTCTGTAATTAGTTTGTAATGCAGTTTCCTGTACCCGACACTTTAAAACATTATGACTAATTTTTATTGACACTTAAAAAATTAATTCTACCATTATGCAAATAAAACACCATCATTTTAAAATTAAAGAAGAAATATTACATTAAAGAAATTTTGCCAAAATCTTGAATAAGTTGCACTGAATTAAACTTACAATTAAAAAACTGCATAAGGTTTTTGGATTTTGGAATTATTATTTTTAATTTTTTCAAAGAACATAATTATTTTTTGCTTATTTTCTGCTGTTTTTCTTTTCATTTTTACCATGTAATTTTAAAGACATTATGAATTAGAGAAATTATATTTTTGAAAACGATATTTATTGGACATGTGAATTCGCCTAATTTAAATTTGCCAATTTATTAACCAATTCATTATTTAATTCAGAATAGCAATTTATATAAAATTATAGGTTTCTTTTATAGTTCGTTTATCATATAAATAAAAAAAAATTATGACTTGCTGTGCTTGTTAGAGATAAAAATATATAATCTTCTATTCGAAACCTGATCTTGCAAACTGGTATTTTTATTAGTCTTGAAAAATTTTGCTTGTCCGTACCTAAAAGGAAAAAAGATTTACTTCGCTTTTGGCAAAATCAATCAACGTTTTTTTAACACTTTTTTAGAATACAAAATATTGCTTTTCTGAATAGCTAATAAAAAGTTAACGACTACTTTTATAAAAATTAAACATTTAATTATTGGTTTGTTAAATAACTCTTGAAAAACTCGTACTTATATACAACTATTTAATTTTTATTTTTGTGAACAAGAATTTTCATTTTTAATGAAGCTTATACACCGAATATTTTTTGTATTTATTTAGAATTGTGAAATGAGTATGCAGACAGCTATTCGCAACAGAAAATTTTGTCTTGGAATATATGTGTTCAAGTTTATAACAAAAATTAAGAAAAAGCATAAAGGATAAAGATATCGAATTTTTTTGCTAGCTTAGAAATTAAACAATAGAAGATATTCTAAGGCAAGAGTTAGAAAAGGCAATAATGAAGATTAAAACAGGCGCAACATGTAAAGATAAAATAGATCCAGAAATTGTTAAATTCCTAGCAACTAAAGGAATAAAATAGTTATTGAAAATCTGCCAAACAGCATGGGAAACCGAAACCTTTCCTAAGCCGAGAAAGTAACGTTTATCGACTATTATAGCTTTAAATTATTTAAAAAGATTATACTGAAGAAATCAGACGATAATACAAAAAAGATTACAAGAAATGAAAAGCAGATTGAGATGAGCAAATTAATATTAATATACTTATATGTATATAACGTAACTAAATTTTATGAACTATAAATAAGTAAGTCAATATGGACAGATTTGAAAAGTAAATAATTAGGACAAAGAAACGGAAATGAAAAACTCAATTTAAAATAAACTATATTAGAAAATAAAAGTGACGGAGGAGAAGAAGAAGAAGAAGACGGAGAAGTTGAATGAATGAAAGGATAATAGAAAAAACAACAACAGAAACTAATAAAAAAACAATGAGAATGCTTGTACAAAATAAAATTGAAATGAGAAATAAAATGAATTAATTGAGAAATGAAATAAAAGATATATCAATATATACAAAAAAGATGTGGATCATTAAATACAAGGAATAATAATGATCTAGAAAAGAAATTTGAAAAAATAGATAAAAGACATATAATTATAGAACAGAAATTGGTACCGCAAGATACAAAAATAGAACAAACAGATAAAGAACTGTAATAAACATTAGTAAACTTATAAATATATTATAAAGTATAAAAAAAATAATACCAAAAATATAAATGTAGCAGAACAGGACAATGTACAAAAAGGATGAATCTATGAAACAAAGAAATGATAACAATTTGAAAATTATAAAAGGAAAACTTAAAGAAGGTTTTCACATATAAGAAGAAATTATAAATATGGAAACAAATGTGATAAATTTAAAAATAACTATGAATCAAGAATTTTACTTAATATTCCTAGATCTAAGTACAGACCCTAACAAAAAGCAAAAAACATTTGTTTTCTGCTTTTTGGATATGTTCCTTTGATCCTTATTACTTCCCCTTTTTGCGATCCTCATACAGGTCTCTACCTTTATTATTGGTTGTATGACTCGTGTAGCCACCTACCCTAACCGTTTTTCTACCCTATTGTGGAGTTTCCTCTTGTTCCATTGCCCCAACTTTAGCTTAACTTTCATTCACTGGCTTCTGTTTTTCTCTTCTTTTCATGATGATTTTGGGTTTATCATTGATCTTTTTTTTGCAATACTAATTGTTTTGGTGGCTATGTTTAAAACTGGCGTTCAACAGGTCGACTTACTTTTTTTTCATTTTAACAAGATATGTTTTTACTTTTAAATATTAAATGTCTATAGGGTTGTTAAATTTACTACTTATTTGTTTTTAATGTTGTAATTTAATTTTCACGTGTGTTTTTGGAATTTTACTTTAATTTCATATGTTATTTTTATTGAATTAGTAATTTTTTGCAGCTTCTTAAAAATGTTTGCTAAGTTTTATGATTGTTTGCTTGCATTTGTTATTTTTATATGACTTCTGCTTTGTAGACCTCATGATGACTGGTCACAGTCGTAACTGGGTGTCTATTTTAATTAAAGTGTTTTGTAGTAAAGAGTTTTCTTTGGTTTAATCCTGCATACAACAGTTGAGACTTATGGAGAACCTTCTATATCATAATATTAACAAACAGTTTATTAAGAATGGGATATACAAATTGGAACCAGTAAAAATACATAACTTTCTCTGCGCAGAAAAAATAAAACCATAAAAAAATTATTGAAATGTATAAAAAAATAAATTTGAAAAAAATATAGACGAATCAAAAACCATTAGTGCAAATAACAAAAATATATAGAAATCTAAATCAAAGGACAAAAATTGCGAAAAGGGAAACTAATATAATATTTATAATTTATTAAATATTTTTGTTATTTTAAATACACATTTTACATTGTGTGAGTAAACTTGTATTGAAATTCGGCTTTGTAGTACATCGCATTTTGCAAGTTAGCTCCGCCTTCTGCGTTACCTTATTCCACACCTCAAATCCCCTGAGAAATTGCTGCTCAGTGAGAATTTACACTTACTTATATCCAGAATTATGCATTTTGTGTCTTAAGCAACCGAGTTTGAAGCCAAGTGTAAAAAAACATAAATTAAGTGCCTTTTGAACACCAAAAATAATAAAACAAAAATTAATTACTAGTACTTCTTTGATATAATTTATAACATTTTAGAACAACAAAATATTACTGGGGGGGTCGCTATTAACTTTTTAATTAATGTTTATCTTAGTATGATATTTGTTTTTTTATATTAAAAAACCACAATATATAGCTTCTTAATTATACATGAATTATTAAAATAATAGCTTAAAACAACAAATATTTATTCCAAATCACCTTATGAATCAGAATCTCCAGGGAATATTTTATTCGATACAGGTGTTTTTCCCAGAAATATCAATACCAACTCATAATTATATTGATTAAAAAGTTGTTCCACTAAAAATACATCAATCTTGATGAATAGGACCAAAAGCTTGCGTGTTTCAAATAGTTTATGGTTATTTTTAACCTTGGCCAAACACTTTTTAACCTTCTATCGTCCGGAATGCATTTTAATGGGATATCATGAAATCCACTATCAAAATCCAATTAGGGATTTATTGTCTGAAATTTATTGTGGTGTGCAAATGTTTAAAAAAAAAGAAATAAAATGTATTCACTAGTTTTGTCAAAAATAACATTTACTATTGTAATTTGACAAAAAAATCATTGGGTGAATATTTTTTTGTAATTAATAGAAATGTTTTAAAATGTTTCAAAAGCTTCAAATACTAGAAATTTATAATTTTTTAACCTATATTAAAAAAAAAGCATTACAGATTTTTTGTAAAATATATATTTGGACAAGAAATACAAAAACTCACAAAAATATTTTACAAAATATTCACAAGAATCCACAAAAACCCAAATTCTAAATAACTTCACAACAAAAGGTAAAATGGGATTAGGAAAACAAATAAATAATAAGAGAAAAGCCGGTATATCGTCTTTTATTGCCGGAAATGAGTCAATTTTGTATAAACTATATTTTTGGGTTTACAATTTTTATACAATATGTCTCAGTAAGTTGGAACCATATGGGAAACTTTTTTATTATTAATTTTAGGAAAAAAAGTTATTCTTCATAAAAAGTTCTGCATTATCTAAAACCTAGAATACAGTCATCAAATATCAAATTTTTTCAGTGGTATACGAGGTTTGTCAAAAAATATAAATTTTGCTCAAGAGTAAAGTACCTTTAAATTTGACAATATCGAAAAAAAAAGTTGATCAGAATTAAAAATTACGTTTAAATATGCAAGTACATCCATTTAAATTAAAACTTCAGATTATTTTATTTTTTACTAATATTTCTATTTTGAATGAACATTGATCTCTTGTGATTACGAAACACATGATAACCTTTTAGTTTTTCGATGTTTTCTAATAATTTTGCAATTAAAACGCGTAATAAGTGCATATTCATTAATTTTGCAAATAATAAAAAATTGATGTACTTGCATATTTAAACGTAATTTTTAATTCTGATCAACTTTTTTTAGTAACATTTTTCGATATTTTCAAATTTAAAGGTACTTTACTCGTGAGTAAAATTCATATTTTT
Source organism: Hermaeophaga mercurialis (assembly GCA_951812935.1). Taxonomy (NCBI): domain Eukaryota; kingdom Metazoa; phylum Arthropoda; class Insecta; order Coleoptera; family Chrysomelidae; genus Hermaeophaga; species Hermaeophaga mercurialis. The sequence continues at coordinate 37,900,693 of OX638358.1, forward strand.
GACATACCTCGTACACGACTGAAAAAAATTGATATCTGTTGATTGTATTTTAGATTTTAGAACATGCAGAACTTTTTATGAAGAATACATTTTTTTCCTAAAATTAATAATAAAAAAGTTTCCCATATGGTTCCAACTTACTGAGACATATTGTATATAAATATACTCCCTAATCTTAAAAAGAACTGTTAGTCCAAAAATGTATTTATTTATTAGAATTTTTTTACAAAATATTTTGCAAAATGTGGTTCTACGCAAAGAATAAAATAAAGCAACATTTTTTTTGTTTTTTTACAAGAATATCATCAAGACATTTATGATATATAGGACTTGTTACCTTATTTACATAGTAAGGCTAGAAATTTACTCTAAAATGAAAAAAATTGATTTATTATTATTTGGTTCCTCCACCAAAATTTGAAAAGAAGTGTTAAACCAATAATCTTTGTATTATTTAATTAGTTGCTCGAATTTTAATTAAAATCCACAAAACGAGTCTTACAAAAGTTTTTGATATAAATTCTTTGACCTCTACTAAAAAACTAATTTTGGAAATAGGTCAGTGAAGTGAGAAGATGAATTTTTACTTCAAATGCCAACGTTTCGGCCGCTTTATTTGGCCATCCTCAGGGCTCAAGTCAATTTGTGTTATATCCTGCATTACTAGTCATCTAGGACTTCTCGAGAAATATATTCAAAATACATAAAAGAAGAAATTTACAGTTTCTAAATAATCACGTCATTTTTATAATCGAATTTTAGTTTGAGTAGTGATGCAGGATATAACAAAAACTGACTTGGGATGGCCAAATAAAGGGGCCGAAACGTTGGCATTTGAACTAAAAATTGATCTTCTCACTTCACTGGCCTATTCCCAAAATTAGTTTTTTTTCATCTTAAATTTTTTTTTTATTTTAAAAATTGTAATTTTATCATATGGAAAAATTAACAAATTATTCTTACTTGGCAATTTGTTTCCAAACCAATAGATAATTAAATATAATAAAAAATAATTACATGCATATCCATCTTTTAAGAATTTAATAAACAAATTTAATTAGAATATTTAATGGATATGTCAATTATAATTGAAATACAAATTAACATTACTCAAAATAATAATACCTAATGTTTCGCAACATGATATGATATTTCAAAATCTAACAATGGCAGAATAAATGACAAGCCAATTAATTTTCAGATAAAATTAATAATAAGAATACTTTTTAAGTCACAGATAAATCAATAATTGCGAGTCGTGGTTGATAATGGGTGAGGTAAATATCAAATAACTTTAAAAAAGCACAAACTAGTTCCATATTTTTCTAGCAATTGTACATTATATTACTAAGTATTTGTTACATTGTTTGCAATAATAAATCATTACTCTTGATCAAATTAACAATATTCAGATTAGGTTCCTATTTATCCGCACTTTATTCATAAGCAATGGTAAATTTATAATGTACAGGGTGGACCATCATTCATATAATTTCAAAAAGAATAAATAAATGTCCCTTGCCAACAATCACCCCATAGGTGGTGACATATACAGGGCAAAGTTATTTACTAAATATTTTTGGAAAAAACTGTTTTCACTGTTAATATACTAGTTTCCTGATAATTGTATTTTTTTTGGGCAACATACCGACGTTTCTGATTTGTTTGAATACTTCTTCAGGGGGTAGGAAGAAATATAAAATGATTTTATTTGTTTTCTAATAATAAACTTCTTTTCTTACTTAGACAATCTACTACATTTTATGGTTTTAACCTTAACCAATACTTACCCAATAAATGAGTGAACTGCATATTTATAAAGAATTTCTTTCAACGCAAATTTAAAAAACCGCCAGTTTTAAAATGAACTGATAAGATCACCTGCTTTATGTCCCTTCTTGCATTCGATGCGTAAAAAAATTAAATATACCTTACAATGCCATTAAAATGTAAATTCACTACATTATATTTATGAGATAGAAAAGGTCAAGGACATTCTCCCATTCTTAAATTTTCCGTCTTATCCACTCATAAAAAATAAATTGTTTTAAAGCCTCTTAATATTATGTACATATTTAACAATCTCATTGTTTGTTCAATATTACATCAAGTAAAAGATAAATATTTAGACAATATTGTAAACAGATTGATAACTATCCCAATTTCTCGGATTTACAATCCGATCCTATGCACTAAGTAAACGATATGACACATCACGCAAAAAATTATTCGAAATATTTTAAAATGTTTATCTTATTTATCTCAGAAAAATTGGTGACAGTAGCCCTACAAATAAGCAATCAACAAATAGAATTTATAAAATAAAATATACTTAATTAATTACTAACAAACGTAACATTAAAAAAAATACTTTCAAGTGCCTTTCTACCCAGCAATATCGCGTTGTCCCGAAAAGTAATTAAAGCTAAGAAATGCTTCAGTTTAATTTATTTAATTATTATTATAATATAAACTTAACATTTAAGCCTCTTTTTCACTTTTAGCTCGGCCTAAAAATGTGAAATTTTAATATTAAAAAAGAGAAGAGTTTCCAAAGTCATGAAAAAAAGTAGGAGGGTCCTCGTTTTAAAAATGTGAGGGGTCTTTTTTCCATAAAAAACTCTCAGCCCAACCCCTAAAAAGATATCAGGTTCGGGTTAAGAAGGAAGTCGGAACGCTTCAAAAACGTGTCAAAACATGAGTCTAATATTTCGCAATTTTTGGGGAAAATATTGAAGCAATTTTGTTTAAATTCAGGGCTTATAGATTAAGGTTAAATACGTGTCGATGGACCATTTTCACTTCGTTCTTTAATTGATTAATGACCAATTTTCGTGTACAATTTTTACTATTCACTCTTCAAATTAGAGAAAATAATATATCCATCGACACGCGCACATTTTTTAATTCTGAAAAATGACCAAAAACACATTTTTGTGATTTGTATTTTTTTTTAATTGCGAAATAGTGAGGTTGCGTGAAAATTTCTGAAATTAGTGAATTTAAAATTCCCGGGCATTAATTAGCATATGCCCCACCCTCTTTTAGTTCAAGCTTTTTCCATTAGCGCTGCTAGTCCTATATTGACAAGATCCAATCGAGCACAGTTGCCAGATTACGTGACATTTTTTATAGATATGTAAAAAACCATATATACATTGTATAATATTAGGATTATTACACATGGATTAATTTAAATAAAATATATTTTTAAGATATTTTAAAGCAGCAAACCTCATCTGATTTTTTCTAATGAAATTATATGTTTTTTCTTCTTTTCTTTTCTCGTTTTTTTTTGTAAATGTATGTAATTACCGTATTAAAATTACTTTCCTATTTTTTATTTGGTAACTTTTTGGTTTTTGATAATTTGTTATTTCATTTTATTCATAGTTCATATTCATATTTTAAACAAATGTTTAGACGGCGGGCCTCTGGAGACATGACCAAATTAAATAATTCGTAAACGATACTGGTAGCGACATCTAAGTAGATAACACGTTCAAGCCCGTTCGAACTACCCTTTTAATGTAGAAATTTTAAATTTTTGAGCAATATAAACACTCATAGAGGTAATTATATAATTTATTTCAGTACTACCATTATGTTATAACATTTATTATGTTCTTCACATCTCGCATATTCAATTAGTTAAAGACAAGCATCATAGATAAGGGAGAAATAATACACACTAGAAGCAAATTTAATTGAGAATAAAACATAAAATAAACGAGGATTTCGCCAGTTGGTTATCACTGTGCCATAAATTATTTAAAAAAATAGCCACATCACATAAACAACATAAAAAAATGTTATTGTATTTTGTTCAAAAACTATTAGATTTGTGGAAAAATGAATTGAATTAAGCTTCTTTCTACATTAATGCGGATAAAATTAAAAAATCGTTTTTAATTCCGTCCGTTCGGAGGTAATATCTCTTTAAGGGTTAGGCTGAGAATTTTTTTTAGAAGAAAATCTGCTCCCAAAATTTTTAAGGAACTTCTTCTTAAAATTTTTCGCATGAATTTAGAAACACCCTGTATTTTTAAAGGCATATTCCTATATACAATTCAATTAAGTGTGCTTATATTCACGGTAAGTAAATATTTTATTTCTAAATTTATAAACATTAGCACAAATCACAACTTGTTATTATGATTTGTGTCAAAAAAGTCAAATTTTGAAGTATTAAAAATACCAAAAATGGCCCAAAATTGTTGTAGAATCCCAGAAACAAGACTGACTTTTGGCGACTTAGAATCATTAATTTCACAATGGGCTGTAGATACAGACGAATGCCAAAAAGTTTTTTATCTCCAAACAGAAGAAATGAACAAATTACTTGAAGACTGTTATAATGCTTACGACTGTTTGCAGCCTTTAGCTGAAAATGTTGACAAACTCAAACGTTTGCAAAATCAGATTGAAGCAATTACAAATTATATTTATCTTTTGTTGGTAAACATTGAAGATATGATTATCCCTCTAGAAAAACAAGTTTGCTGCTGCAAGAACATCCCGAAAGACTTCAGACGAGTAGACATTTATAAATCCGTTGAAGAAATAAACGCCTTTCTTAATAATACATCACAAACTCTGTTCTTATTAGAAAGAAACTTTTGCGTTCATGATATTGGATTACACTGTCATTTTGAAGAATTTACTTGTATTTTATGTCATCAGTTACAACAGTTGGAAATCATAGAAGCGAAAATAGAAGAAATGCAAAATAAGTTAATTGTTTGTAATAGATGTTCTCCCATAATTAGACATACACATTTCTGCTAATAATAAAGTAATATTATTGTCTTCGCCATTATTTTATGTGTGCGGCATTTTTTTTTAAACTTACCAGACACTTATGCTTTTATACACAGTATGGTCCAAATGAAAGGAATAAATTAATTATTTCCAAAATTTGCGATTTTAGCGGAAAATGCTGAAACCCATCAATTTTTATTTTTAAATAGGCGCTTGGGCAGATCACATTTTTATTTTTGAATAATATTTTTTAAATAGAAAAGTGGGTCTTGCAATACATCAATTGAAAGGTCAAAAATAAAAAGGTGATCTGACGAAGCGCCCATTTAAAAATAAAAATCGACGGGTTTCAGGATTTTCCCCTAAAATCGCCAATTAATAAATAATGAATTTATTCCTTTTATTTGGACCATACTGTGTATATGTATTTTATTAATTTATTATTTACATTTTTTTTTAATTCTTTAATTGTAGTTTGTTCAATATGGTTTTGTGTTTATATTGTAAAATTAAGCAAAAATGTAGGTGATAAAAAAACACAAGAGTAAAAGAATAGAAAAGAAAACTAGGATCAAATGTGTACAGGGTGTCCGCGAAAATAATGCCAATATTTATGGATGAGGTATAAAAACAAACGTATGCAGAACAAAAATGTCTCATAAAATATTTTTCTAAAATCGGCCGTTTTCAAAAAAATAGAAAACTTAGTCAAGTATAAACAATGGTTTTCTTCTAAAAATAAGTTTTTATTTTTGTACACCAAATTATTTAGAATGATCGATTACAGTTGATGTAAAAGAGTAAAAAAGTATTCTCAGCAATTATTACACATCCGAACGATTTCTACCACAACTTTTTTTTAAGTAATAAATACACTAAACTTTCCAACAATATTTGGGACCATGATACAAAACATTGCGGATTAAATTAACACAATTTTATGATTCATCAAAGAGATATTCCTTGGTTACATGACATACATTTTTATTAAAAGTGTGAGGTGTTACCACGTATAAATTTTCGATAAATCTTTAAAGTGAATTTTACTCTAAACTAAAAAAGTTTATTAGAATAAATCATGTATGCAAGTGAACTATGAACAATTATTGTGGTAGACACGAAATTCCTAACAGAAAAAAATAGGATAATTTAAGAAATAAAAATATTAGAAAGATAACGAAAGAGGAAAGAATAATAACAGAAGTGTAAAACTGACAACTTAACTAATATATAATATGGTTCATACCAAGAATGAAACCAAATAGGCTAGTAAAGAATGTTTTAGAAAATGATAAATAAAAAATTGATACAAAACCTACAGTTTAAGAAAAAATGGATTGATTTCGTTAAAAAAAGCGCTGGAGACAACATGAAATACTGGAAAAAGGAAGAGATGTAGATCCAAAATCACGACTAGGAGGAAGCAGTAACGAAAAACTGAAAAAATTGCAAGAAACAACTTGTACAATAAATGAGAGAAGAAATAGTTATAAATAAGAGAGGAAAAACTAAACCGGAAGCTCTAAGTATGAGGATAGTGTGAAGAAAAAAAGAAGATAAATACCCTCTGATGAAAATTTGTGAAAACTGGTGAAAAAATTTAAATTTATCTGAATAGACCCAGGAACCCAATTTATACAAAAGACAAAATAAAAGTAAATACCTAACACACTTTATTTCCTTGATAATAATAAATATATCTTCAATAATAATACAAGCATTTAAATTAATTTAAACTTTGCTGAATACTTCAAAATCGTTGTAGGAATTTAAAAATGTTTTATTTAAAAAAATCAAAGAACTCTACAGTATATTCTAAAAAAGTTCATATAATCTTTGATTTCAGTAATAGATCCTAACATTAATTACATATGTATTTAATTAGTCGATGCTTGGTTAATTCAACACGTTGGTTAATTAAATGTATAATTATTATTCTTACTATTGTGACTTGTGATGTATCTACAATTTGAAGTTAAACAAACTAATATTTTTTATTATAAAAGACACTATTTCGTTTATTTCTTGGGTTTATTTTTATTTCATACTTAATTTAAAACTATATTATTTTGTAATGTAATAATAGGTTTGATTTCGTTAAATTAACTTTCATATGTAAAGAAAATTAATAGCAGTTTTAAGAAGTGTAATAATAATAATAATAATAATAATAATAATAATAATAATACTAACAATAATAATAATGATGAAATGTATACCTTAATTTTCAACATAACTATCAACTTTAACATTATAAAATTTATTTATAACATATTAGTTTCATTTCTTTTTTATTTTCGCCATGATTTATATCATAATAAATTTTTAAATTTTATTACTTTTTTATCTATTAATAGATAAAAAATGTTTATTACTAATTTTGATTACTTTTTTAATTACCTAACAGATAAATTTCATCATATTTTTATTGCAGATTTCTTTATATTATTCTTCGGCATCTTTTTTAAAAGTCCAAAATGATCGGGTTAAGCATTATTAATTTTCAAACAGATTTTGAAAATCCATTATGAAATATTCTATAAATATATGGGTACAAAACCGTTCTTTAAAGAAAATTCTACAAACCTTTTTTTTATTTTATTTAGGTATATTTAAAAATAAAAAAATATGCTTAGATTAAAACAAAAATGTCTTTCTCTTTTTTATTTTAGTCAATTATGATTGGATATATAGAATATTTTTAATAATATATAAGCAATTATTTGTATATTTAATACCAAGGCAGCATTTCCTTTAATATGGTATTCTTTATTAGTCAGTTGTAGACCTAAAACTTATTTTTATTTATTATAATAATAGATTCTAGCAAAACAGAAATGAAAGATACAAAAGAAAAATATATATAAAAAATATTTTTGTTTAGTAGTTATCCAAAAGGATGATTAAATATTTTTGTTTATTCTAGTTCAAATTATTAAAACAATATAATCCATATTACCACAAATAATTTTTTACCGCAAAAAATTAGCTTGAAATATTTTTTTAAATTAATCAGAATGTATTGGGTAAAAATTGGAAAAAATATCCACAAATTGTTACAAATTGCCCTTTAAACTTTATTATTATTTTCATCAAGATTTAAGTCGTAGCAAATTTTTAAATTTTATTGCTTTTTTTTATTCCATCTATTAATATTTAACCATCAGTTAAAAACATTTATAATGTTACAGAAGTAAATGTTTGTCAAAAATTAATACAACACTTCATTTAACATTTTAGTTATTACAAACAAAAATATGAATTAATTGTTTTAATTTACTCTGAAACATTATTGAATTTTCAAAGGGCTGTATATTAAATATTTTAAATCAAGTTAAATGTACTGGGTAAAAATTGAAATAAAAGTATTAACAAATTGTTATAATTTGTTTTGAAACTTAATGAATTTTTAATGGAATGTAAATGAAATATATTGTTAAATAAGTCAGAATGTATTGTGGATAAAATGCAAAGAAAATAATCACCAAATATTACAATTTGCTCTAAAACTTTAATGAATTTTAAATGGGATTCACATAAAAATATTTTTTTAAATCATCAGAAAGTATTGTGTATAAATTGGAAAAAATATTTACCAATTGTTACCATTTGCTCTGAAATATTGATGAATTATTAATGGGATTTATATGAAATATTTTTCTAAATCAATCAGAATGTGTTGTTTATAAAATGGAAAAAATCAGTAATTGTTAAAATAACTTTTTTTAAGGGAGTATACATGAAATTCTTTTTTAAATCAATCAGAACGAAGTGGGTAAAAATTGGAAAAAAAATGTTAACCAATTGTTATAATTTGCTCTGAAAAACTAACGAATTTAAGGAGAGTTTTTATGAAATATTTTTTTTTTAAATCAATCAGAATGTATTGTCTATAAAATGTAAAAAAAGTACCATTTATTACAATCTACTCTGGAACATTAATACATTTTTAATGAGGTTTATATTAAATATTTTTTTAATTAAATAGAACGCACTGTGTAGAAATTGGAAAAAATATTCACCAATTGTTACAATTTGGTCTGAAATATTAACGAACTTTTAATAGGGTTTGTAGGAAATAAACTTTTTAAATCAATCAGAATGTATTAGGTAAAATTTGGAAAAAAAATATTAACCAATTATTACAATTTGCTCTGAAAAAATTAACGAATTTTATTGGGATTTTTATGAAATATTTTTTAAATCAATCAGAATGTATTAAATAAAAATTGCAATAAACATAAGTTGTCACATTTTGCTTTCAAATATTAGGTCATGAATTTTCCAAGGAATATATATAAAATATTTTGTTAAATCTATAAGCATATAATGTGTATAAAAAGGAAAAAATATATTCATCAATTGTTACAATTTGCGCTAAAATCTTAAAGAATTTTCAATGGAAGATGGATGAAATAGTTTTTTACATCAATCAGAATGAAGTGGGTAAAAATTGGGAAAAAAATGTTAACCATTTGTTATAATTTGCTCGGAAACATTAACGAATTATCACTGGGATATATATTTTATTATACAATTTTTTTCTGTTTTCGATTCCCGTATAAAAATATATTTTTAAAATAAAAAGAATGTTTAAATTAATAGGAAAATCAAATTTACCTGACGGTCCATACCGAGAAAATCCACACCAAAAGTGCAAATCCCTTTCGGCTAAGGTACATGCTGATTTCTCAGCAAACATTGGTTTTTGTATTCACAAAACATCACTAAATTCACCACAAAAATCCAGTAAACTATTAAATAAATCAGAATTTAAAGCATTTTTAATAAAAACTATTTTCCTGCGCACCTTGGGAGTCCACAACATTCAAGTGAAGATGACGAGAAAGGCACTTGAAATTTGTTTAAAACGCTATAAACCATTGTTTGAGATGCCATTAACTCTTCTATAAACATAGTCTTAACAGTTTAGAAGGCGGCAAATTGAAATATTATGTAGCAGTGACATTTTAATTGCCGAGGGCCATTCAAATTTTTAAACGTACGTTGGTCGTTTGTTTTTCGCGCCGTACTGGCCTCGCGGTACCGAGAATCTGGATGGACCGATACTTGGTCAATGATGCTGTGTTTTTGTGTCAGTCTCACCTGCTTGCCGTACCTAAGATCTGGGCCAATCAAGTCTCAAGCAGCCCCTCCTCGCCCCTTATTTATACTATGTTGCTGATAATTGTTACAACTTATCCATTGTGATAACGATTGTTCCTCTGCGACTGGCTTTCCACCTAATCGTTGTGATAGCGATCTGGTTTATGACATGTGACGTGTGGCATGTTATTGGTTTTATCAGCAATTTTTTATTCCGATCGTCGACGTTAGTGATAAATTGTTGACGCCTATCTGATTTTGATGCAGGTTATGTAAACTCGTTCGACGCACGTGAACTCTTATCAGATTAGGAAATGCATACTGCCGTTTAGTGGGTAGCGAGCTGTTTTTTGCTTATTGTTTCGTAACGCAGATATTATTTTACATTATTATTTATTGTTGCAATAAGCAAAAGCAATGAAATGTATTCACTTAAAAATATAGATATAGGTGAATTACCGGCTCATTACATTTGAATTGTTCTGTACATACACATTTGACAGGTTTTAATAGAAAGGATTATTTATAATATCCGTCAAATGTAAAAACGATTTGTTTTTGTCTTGTAATAATCTATTACATAACATAAGCTGTAAGCTGTAATTTTAGCGTAGGGGGTTTAACTCAATGACAAATTTTCAATACACTCTACTGAATTTATAACTACATTTGAAGAGCTTATCTTCTTGAAAAACTATAAAGTAGTAACTTTTTCTGATAGCAAGAGTACTCTTGAATCAATGGAGAACGTATCATAAAAATTACATCTAAATTATAGCTATGTATTGTATGAAATGATAAAAATCTTAGCACTCATAAGAGCAAAAAGTTGATACTTTTTGCATCAGTTTTTGTTGGATCAACGCTCACTGTTGTATTAAATATAATTAAATAGTATATAATCTGGCCAAAAATAGTGAAATTCAAATAGAAAGGTCATCGTACAAATGCTACTTTGAAGACATATACCTTTTTACTACAAATAATTTAGAAAGATCATTGAAATAAATATACGATTCTAGTATAAAGAGTTTGTACTATAAAACCATATAACTAAAAATTTCTTAAAAACCATTATGTAAGATGAGATTAATCCTTCTCTCACCCAGTTTCTAAATATAAAATTAATCTATTTGTAAAAATGAAGAAGAGGGCACAATGGAATATATTACCTTAAATTACGAATTACATTCTAAATTAATAATAGTATATTCTAAAAAAGTACCAGAAATTTACTCGATTTTTAACTCATTATTTTATTTAAATTAAAATATGTTATTACGGCGCTGCCATTGACAGTTTTAACATCCATGGCTGTCGATATTGTTTAGAACAATTTCGGAATATCATTCCTTCACTTGTTATGGAATGAAAATATATGCAAAACCCACAAGAAGCAAGTGTTTCGGAATCAATATTCTGTCTCAAGAGTGAGAATGAGAACATTATATTATTAAAAATGGTTTTGGAATTAGCACATTCCACTAACTGTAGTGGAGAAATACCTTTTAAACCTTCAGATTTTCATCTATAAATTTCACCAGATTTTAGAAAGACCTAAAAATTTACAACAAATTCTACATTACAAGGACTTATATATTTACAGTTTGCTTTCGGGGCATATTAGTAAAATGAACATAGAATTGTAACAAAAAATATTTAAAAAATGCTATGTTCTCCACTATTATGTTTACCTTTCTCTGATAGTGTCTAAATCGCCTTGAAAGGCTACTAACCGTATGTGCCACTTACTCGATTCCCCACAAAAAAAAATTATAAATATAGATAAGTGCATAAAAATATATAAAAAAAAGACAAAAAATACTTAGATATTTGTGTAAATATTAGTTAATAGGCAATAGTTAAGACAAAAATATAAATAATACTAATTAAAGTGTAAACTACAAAAAGGATGACGATGGAAACTAAGGATAAGAAAAAAATTAGTTTCGGCGAATGGACAAACTTGTCCCCTATCCAAAAATCCAATCTCACTCACATGCAAAAGATTATATTGCTTATAACCATCACCGATTTCGAAAACTAAATAGGGACTAAGCATAAAAACTAGTTCTAGAATCACACCTAATAAATAAAAACGTATCAATTTTCTTGTTCTTCGTCTTCTCACGTCTTAAATATCGTAAAAGAGTGTCGGATTTCCTCATTTTCTTCTTCTGTCACCCATCGTTTCCATTCCTCCCGGCCCAATCTCATTCCCTTTAATTTCACTTTCTATTTATTTTTCTCCGATTTCTGCAATTTTATCTTCCCAGTTTTTCCTCAGTCTGCCTCTCCTTCTAAGGCATCAATTTAAAAAGTAAAATTATTTTGACTATTAAATGCAAATGGTGATTTTCTAAATGTTGTAGATTGTATTAATTTCACGCACTTAGGAATAGGATATAAAAAACAAGAATTCTATAGATTCTTACAAATTCATAAATGACACTCATTGTTTCACAAATAGTTCAACTTTTCTTTTTAATTTAATTTTGAATTTAATATTAATTTTTGACTTGTTAAGTTTACTTACCGCCGCTTATTAGTGTTACTCAATGCATTTTAATTTTTAATTATACCACTTCATACTGCAGTCTCTGATGTCAATTTTATTTTATATTTGAAATGTGTCATGTTCTTAATTTATTTTGTGGTAGTTTCGTGTGTTACTTTATGTTTTATATTCTTTTTTGTTTTTTGTACCATTTTTTCAATTTTAGACCTGATGATGACCGTGTTAGGTCAAAACTAGTTGTCAAGTTTATTAAAATTTTGTGGCAAGATTTTGAGTTTTTCTGGATTTCATCCTTCGTACCACAATAACGTTTTATATCCTATTACTAATTATCTGAGAAGTGCTAATGCTAAAACATTTTAGTCCATTAGGCATCATTGCCATTTAAAAATGAATATACGTATTTGCTTTTCTTATCAGCTTAATATCAGTTTTAATTAAAATTTACAAACTTTATAATTTTACTTAAGACAATTTTGCCAGGTTGAACACTTTTTACAAAACAAACAAAAATACGAATTTTAATTAAATCTTTACGACTAGAAACAGATTAAAAAATAAATTTGAAGGTTATAGATAACCAAGCAAAAATCATTGAAAACCACTTTAATCAATACATCAAAGAATTCAATAGAAAAGACTGACGTTTAAATAGAAAATTCTATTATTTTGCAACAAATTGGCGGTACTTATAGATTAAATTAGTATGGACTATTTATTCTTATCTCTTAGCTATCCTTATTACCAATTTTTTTATCACATCCCTGGTCTAGCTTCTACATTAAAAAATAGCAATAGTGCATATAAAATAGTAATCCCAAAACCACGATTGTTCGTAATTAATTGAGATCCATTCACTGAAATGGTAACTCGCTCTCTCGATATTATTACTTATTAGATAAAGTTTAATATTATACAGTATTAACTACCTAATTGACACATTCAATTACCTACATAAAAAAAGTTATAAATTTTATGTGAATTTTAAGTGAAATATATTAACTATGTAGGTAATAATTTTATTTATGTTGAAGATATGCTGTGATTATACGACAATCTTCATGAGATAATGAAGACCGAGTACAAGTAGATTTATGACCTGGTAATAAATTATTCAAAGTTATGTCTATTTTGTAATTACAAAGATATTTTACGGAAAAATGAGTAAAATGGCAATGTATTAGTGAGATTCATGTAAGGGCACTTTTTTCCCATTAAGTTGATACATACATTATATAATGTGCATCGATAACGAGGTTTTAAAGATTCAACTTTGTATTGAAACCTCGTAATCCTATTTGTATTATTAGCTCTTAGAGCTGCAATTTTCATAAGAGATCAGATTCTAAAAATAAATTATTACTTAGCGGTGGACGATCACATTAATATCAACTGGATATTAGACAACGATGACAGAAGTATATGTATATCATTAATTCCTAGGTAAAAGAAAATGTACGTACTTTAAAATTTTAAAAATCTGAAATATACACATTGTTTTCAATTAGATACATCTAAAAAAATTATACATTAATGAAAGATATCCAATGTTTTTTTTTGTTTTTTGATTTTTATTTTTTATTTTTAGATTATACTTACGCCTTTAATAAATAATTTTTGGCGATTAATAATTTCTGTGATTCGGTCCTGTAATGTTGTTTATTAACATGAGTTCTGTGATCACAAACTACACTGTATTGATATTTTGATATTATTTAATATATTGCAATGTGATGTTGATTGTATAATCAGGCCAAATTGTAATTATTTATCAAAAATTATAGATATGTTGATGATGTTTTGGCTGGTTTTTCAGGTAGTGATAGACAATTGGATGTTTTCTTTGAGATTATTAATAATTTACATCCAAAAATAAAATTTTCATTGAAATTGAAGATAACAGATCTATAAATTTCTTAGATATAAATATCAAAAGGGTAAATTGTAATCTTCAATGTTCAATTTATCGTAAACCAACTCATACAAATATGACTATCCCTTATAAATCAAATCACCCTATGTCACATAAATTAGCAGCTTGTAATTCAATGATACATAGAGCCTTTTCAATATCAATGAGTAAGGATGATTTTAAAAGGGAAATTAATACAATAAAACAAATCGCTTTTTCTAATAATTATACATTACGTCTAATAAATAGATTGATTAATAAAAAGGAAGAAAAGGCTGCTGTTAACCTGATCTTTCCGAAACAAACTAAAGATGACGGATCATACAGAACAATGATATATTTTGGAGATATTTCAAACAAAATATCAAAAATTATATCTCGTACAAGATCTTCTGCAATATCATTTAAAGTAAGAAATATTGTAGGTTCATTTTTATTAAAGGTACAATCTAAAATTAATAAATTTTCAAAATCGGGTATTTACAAACTAAATTGTCCGTTTTGTAGCGCCATCTAGGCCAGTCATTAAGAAATTTTAACATACGGTACTGTGTTTTATTTTTATAAAAAGAAGAATATTACTTAATAATGATTGGTTGTCAGGTTTATGACATGTTTTTTTTAAAGATTTGTCAAACTTCTATCTATTTTGGAAAATGGTATTGTCAAAATACGAAACCTAGGTAAACCAGAATACATACTAAAATGCTTTGGAAGACTGTGGAAATTCAAAATAAGTATTATTTATCTTTCCATATTTATATCAGTAGTGATAGTTATCATTATTTTTCTTCAAAAATTTTTTTATATTATCCATTGGGTTTATAGGTGTTCACTATTCTTACATGTAGCTTTATAAATAAACCTTTATATTATTTATATTTTATTAAATTGCTCAATTTTGCTCTGTTAACAACTTGTGACCGTTTCAATATATTGAAACTGAATTCAAATTACATTGAATAAAACACATCCATAGATGAAACATAAACAAGTAGAAAGATTATAAGAAAGTGGAGAAAGAAAGATTGAAATAAATCTAAATGAGTTATAATAATTCTCATCTCTAACAAAAACCATAAAGAAACAACTGTTATTTTTAAAGAAATATTGAAAATTTAAGCGAGTGAAGCAAATGAAAAATTTAAATAACAAAATCAAAAACGAAGAAAAAACAGAGATGAATAAAAAACAAATTTAAAAGTAACCGTGTAGATCTTAAAATAATAATTGTTAATACTTTGTTTTAAAAACTCCTAATTTGAGAGACCGTAACGATCTGGAAATGAAAGACCTGCGTTATTCAAATTAAACTTTTCAAATTTTATTTTTATTAACTAGGGAGTGAATATTCCTCCTTCACGTTATAATTTTAATGTGATACAATATAAAATTATATATTTTCAGACTGCCAGAGCGCTTAAAATTTAAAAAATAACAAACAGCGTGCAGAAACTTAATACCAAATTTATTAGTTTCGATAAGATGTAAAAGTAATTTTAGATCTCAGTTAATTCTTTATATTACGCACAGACATTTTACTGTTGCAATCTTATTTACTATATTCTACAATGTTATAATTAGCGTTCAACAGATAAATTGCATAATATTCGATACAGTTTTGTTCATCCATCCAGTTAAACAATGCATTCAAATATTTGCTTAATAAACATTTTTTTAATTCCGCGCATAGCATTACTTTATCACAATATATTTTATGAACTTGCATAAAATCTAAATAGGTCTAGGTAAGTAAACTATTAAATTATATTGATAAAGTATTTTTAACAGTATGTGCTTGCATTTTAATAAACACAAAAATATTTTACCTCGTTAAAATTTATTGTAAAATAATATTAATAAAAGTGTATTTGGATCTACCGAGACTAAAGTACTTTATAATCATATTTGTAATCATTATTTTTAGCCCTAACGTAAAATATTCCATGTAATTACCATAAAATTATAGAATTGTTGTAAATAAAAGTTCCACTCTAGAATTTCTGTTTTAAACTATTATTTTATTAATAATATTACAATACAATGTTAGATAGGAACCCGTAAACTTGAAAACAATTAAAAAAATATATTATTCACAAAAACAATATTTTAATAATGTGTTTTGCATCACCTGGAAATAGATAATCAAGCATCAAATTTGTAAAGTACTTAATTTCGCATATTAATCCATGTCTATATTTATTCACGAAGTAGATAGAGTAGCGTCACATCATTCCACGTAAATTAATTTACAAATAATGTCGCATACAGCCATTAAACAAAGGAAGTAAACAAATTTAGAAATATATGTTTATTAAAAAAATTCAAATTATATATATACATCAATATAATTAGAAACTTAATAAATTTAACATTATTTAATATTATGATGATTTTAGTCTTACTTGTTTTATATATTTTGCTTTATTTAATTAATAGTCTTCTTAATAGTCCAATATATTTTAATTACTTTATGTTTCAAATTCTTTAATTTTTTACAAAATTTTAAAATATATAATTGACATCTCATATATAATTCATTATTTACTACTTTAAATTTTTCTTCAAAATTTTTCCCGTTTTTCAGAAATTTTTTGCGTTATTTTTTCAATTCTTCTAAATTATTTCCCTATTCTTCAGATATTTGTTTCTCTTCTTCAGAATTTTTTTCTGTTCTTCAAATTTCTCATCTGTTCGATCTTCGATCCTATTATTTCCTTCTTTGAGGGCTACTTTTTGTTTACTTAAACTTTCCTGTTCTTCTCTCGTATCATGAATTTTATCTGCATTTTCTGTAGATTCATCTCGTTTCTTATTTTTTGACCATCTCCTATCAATATTTCTTGCATCCCTTCTGCACCTTTTCTTTCCCGATTTTTAAAATTCATTTTTGTTTCCATATTCAGGGTTCTCTAAATTTTTAATTGGATTTTTAATTTGTCGAGAGCCCCACGTTGGGAGCCAATTATGATAATTATAGTCTTACTTGTTTTATATATTTTTCTTTCTTTAATTAATATTCCAATTTTAAATAACATTATGTTTCATATTCTTTTAATTTTGTGGGAAATGAATTGTAGGGGGAGAATTGTGGGAGAGGTCCAATTGCGAGAGGCGAATTGTGTGGGAGGGGCGAATTGTGTGAAATAGGGCGAATTGTAGGAGAGGGGGGCAAATTATGGGGAGCGAATTGTGAAAATCCCATTTACTCGACAGTATTTTCCAAGTAATTATTTTGTCAACACAATATTAAAATAGCTTTTATAATTTCGTCCTTTTTTTCCAATTTTCCGAAGAAAAGACGTAATTGAAAAAAATACCCTTATTAAGGATCATTTTAGAGCATCGTTAATTTGCTGAAAATTGACTACTTTCACACATTATCCACATACTAATAAATGAAAAAATACCTTGTGTGACACTCAATTTATAATAGAAAATATCAGGAAGAGAGGATGAAATAATTAAATGTAATAAAATGAAAAAATTTATATAATGAACGTGTATACTTCCTATAATCACAAAACAGCGGAACCACAGCCCATTTCCCTTCAGTCTACCGAATTCCTTTTGTAAAAAGAATAATGGACACTCATTGATGATAATTCGTCCATTTCAGACTACACATATATAGAGACATTAATTGATACATATCAAATTTTTACTATATTTAACCTTGATTAAAAAACAATGAATTAAAAATACCAGTCTAGTCGAATGACATAGCTAACATCATATCATCTACTGAATAGAGTAATGAAACTCAAACACTTTTATAAAACTACAAACAAAATAGTTTTTGGGGAAGCTTAAACTAAAACTTTAATCCCTAAATTTGGGATTTAATATTTAATTTTATTTACATCCCTATGAAGTAAATGTGCTACTTTAATCCCTAAAATCAATTAAATTAATTATATTTATTCACCTCTTTGTCTACGTGTCTAGTTGGGACTAACATTTGTTTTAATCTATTTTGATGAATCAAACAAACACACATATCAATTTTTTTTAATTACTTTATCACTTATCACCTTATTAATATAGAAATTCCCTTATTTAATTAAAGCTCATTAACCTTTAAGTTTTTCTTTCTAATTAGTAAGTACTTGAAAGGTTAATTTAGAGTCGACTAAGTGATTGACATTTTCCTTTTTTAATATTAATTAAGGATGAAGAGCTTTATAAAAGTCTAATTCGTAAAATCTAACACTTTTTGAATGATTTAAAACTTCGTTAATAATCCAAATTACTTTCTTTCTTTTTAGAGAAATAATATCTTTTGGTGAATGAAACAGGCTGTCATAAAACCGTAATGATATTTACACTAGATTATCAAGAGTACTCGAAGTTTTATGTGCACCTAAGATTAAATTCTGTTAGCAAGGAAAGAGTCTATTTAGCTAGTAAATGGGTTTTAATTGCATTTTTAATAGTATTTGCCTTTTTCCAGCACCTAACTAGTTGGCTTTTCATTGATCTGGCTATTAAGCAAATATATTAAAACTAAAAATAGAAAATATAGTAATATTATATAAAAGTTTTTAAATGTATCAGCGAATTGTGCGATATTCAATAATATAACAGACAGAACTTAGCAAAATTAGCTTAAATTATACGCGCAATAAATAAATTCGGGATAAAATTAAATTGATTATTACCCACCTCTTTATCTTTCAAATATTTATTATATAGTAATTACTTGAATTCTCAAAGCAGCTGTTCTTGAGAATATTACAAATTCATTGGTTTTTCATATTTGACGTTAACTTATTGTTCTTTTAATTAGCAAATAGTTATCTGCTTACAGTCTGGTAAGAAATGCACTTTGTTTTACGATCATTTGTTTACAAGGATGTTCATTTACAATAATGTTGCTTTGGCATATTCGTAATCAATGAAATATATCCATATGCACCGTCATTTTGAATTAGAAAATCATAGAATTAACTGTAATTTATATTTGCGAGAATAAATAATTACCCTTCTAAGATAATAATCACTTCAATATTTATCACTTGTTAGTCAATACATTATAAATGCAAACGTTTAATAAATCATTGGCAGTAATCAGGGCCGCATCTAGGCTTTTGATCACAAAAGAAAATATCAGTAAAATCAAAGAAATATTGAATTTTATACATTTTTTTTTTCAAAAAACAATACGATTAATAAGAAAATAAAAAAAGGAGAATGTACAAAATATTTAAATAAACATAAACATACAAAAGGTTCTCCATACTGCTCGAACGTGGTAACATGGAATGACCAAGAAAACTAAAAACCACATCACAAATATTTATTGAAATTTTCAAAATTTTTCGATGATTAGTTTCGACTTATTATATCTAAAATCTTCAGGTCTAATTCTACGGAAACAGAAATAGAATTAAAAATGTAAATATATAAATTAAACCAAAGTTATAAGTGGTATAGAAGTAATTATAAACATTGAAACGTTAAATTATTGAGATACAGTAACTAATAAACTTAAAAACATTTAACTAATTAAAATTGAAAACATTTTTAACTGAACATCTAACTATTGGTTTATAATTACTTCATTACCACTTATAATTTTGCTTTAATTTATACACTTATATTTTTAATTCTATTCCTGTTTCCGTAGAATTAGATCTGAAGATGACTTATAATAAATCGAAACTAATCGTCGAAAAATTTTTAAAATTTCAATAAATATTTGTGATATGATTTTGAGTTTTCTTGGTCAAACATAAACGTGCCAAGAATAAAGCAAACATCGCAGCAAAAATTTAAAAGAAAGAATAATAGAATATGTCATATAAGCGATAATATTGTAACAAATTTAGAAAATCCTAAACAAGAAAATTAATTAAAAGTGTTAATGACACTGTTTGATAATTATTGATGTCTCCAAATTCATACATAAATACATTAAACGGTTAAAATGAGAAATATAATCGCTTTGTCAGCATTAATGAACGCAATGATGATTGTACAATAAAATGAGATAACAAATTTGCAGCAATCATTACATTGATAAATTTTTCAAGCTGCTATATGCTGGTTGAAATTTCATATTTTAAACATAACTAATCTACTATCTATTTGTTTTATAAATAAGATAATCTTTACGCAAAATCAATGATAAATGTTATAATTTTAAAAATCATCCTGTGAAGTATTTTGAAGTAGGTAGATATATCTATACCTATTATTTTTCTTAGTTATATCTCTTTAATTGGTTTACTATTTCTTAAAATGTGTAGTTAAAAAACATTACAAAGTAGTGTTTGCCTAATTGGCCAGTTCCCCCTGCTTTTATTATCAAGATACAATATTTATTTTTGAAAAATAAGATAGACAAATATTTATTTATTAGAATAATCATATTTTCTCCAAAATATTATTTCCTCTTACCACATCCATAAAAGTCTTAGCTCCATTCTTTGCATAAATCTCACATTGACAAAACTTCTTAACTGTTACTGTATAGGAATATTTCCACCATTTCTCTAAAGCACACTCACAAAAAAGTTACTTATACACTAAAAAAACAAACGAAAATCATTCTTAGTTGTGCTTGCCGTAAGTGTTAAAAAAAATTATACAGATTCCGTTAAAAATTTTTGTTTATGACATAATATACATTTTAGTCCATACAATCATAAAAATGCAGGTGCATTCATTTAAAAGGTTCGTTAAAGGAAGTTTCTTCGCTACTGCCCAAAATTACACCTGATACTGCAGTTTGATATCACGAAAAAGCAGGATGTTACATAACAGTAAAGTACGCAAGCTTATCAACCCCTTCTCTTATAAATCTGCAGTGGCGTCTCTGATATTAAGAAAAATGTATACTTTTATTTGCATTTTACTGCATATAATATGAGCAACGTATTTTAAAATTATATTATCATTTTACTGAATGTATAAGTGCTGGATGTGTGACTATCTTTCTTTGTCACATAAAAGCTCGTCCATATATTTGTTTTGGAGTAATATTTGCAAGATTAGATTTGACAAGCGTTTACTATTAGTTTGCGTGTTAAACGACTTTGGTTTAGTCATAGTAAATATTCTGCGTTTCCATCGTGCTTTTAGAAGGACATTCAATATGAGACTGATAAAGTTCTAATGGAAGATTGGACCATATTTGGTATCCAAGACTACACCCATAGTATGCCTTTTAAATATTAATATCTTAAGGGAAGTAAAAGAAAAGGATACCAAAAAACTCCCCCTTCAACCAAGTGTCTCTGTATCAGGCAGATATATACATATGTATACAGTGTGTACATAAAGTATGGAATAAATATATTTTAAGCTAAACAAACAATTTTAAGGAAAAATCCTGAAGTAGGTCGGTTTTTGATTTTAATTTAATATATTTTTACATAAAAATTAAGTATACAGAGAAAACCATTTATGAGTAACGATGTCATCTATAATTTTTTTAATGGCACACCCTGTACATTTTAGCTTTTTAGATTGCAATTTTCAAGACGATTCCAAAAATATATCATACTTGTGTTCGGTAATTAATAGTTTTGAAGATACAATAATTTTAAAATCTGTATTTTTGAAGACCTTTAATTAAATTAAAATAACAAAATAATACAACAGTAACAATAAATTGCCACACAATAAATTAGAGTAAGTGTTCGAATTGTCTTCCTTCTTGTGCTCGACAGTGTCCTAAGTGATCAATAAATTCCTGCTGAACTTTATTAATGGTTTCCTGCGAAATGTTATTTATTTCTTGCCTTATTCTTTCTTTTAAATCATTTATGTCGTCGGGTTAACTTTTATACACAACATTTTTTAATGACCCCACAAAAAGAAATCTAATGGCGTGAGATCCGGTGACCTTGGTGGCCATTCAATGGGTCCTCGTCTACCGATCCATTTATTGGGGAAAAGATATGTTCGAACGGCGGCAGCATAATGTGGCGGCGCCCCATCTTGTTGATACCACAGACTTTCACCGATATTTCCGGGAATGTTTGCACTAGGGAATAAATTCATTAAGGTTGGAAACAAAAAGTTCGTTAAAAATTGCAGAAGTGTTGGCCCGTTTACAGTTCCATCAAAAAAATAGGGTTCAATGGTTTTATTTCGATCAATGTATACCATTCCGCAATGAACTAGGATTAAAAACTTAAAGATCTATACAAATTGTGGAATAATTTTTTTTTTCGGTTGCGTTTTATTCGTGTTTTTTATCAATAAAATTGGGAAATACTAATTTCAGTAATTTTTTTGTTGGATTCTTTTTAAACGAAGCGCTGTTGACAGTTTCAACAAATTCAACTTGCTGTGCCGCGTCAAAAGAGAAAAATATAAATCCAAGAGTAGCCGGCGAAGAAATAGTGAACCCAAAAAATAATTCTAATTTTCTTACTGGAATATATTTTTCAAATCTTCACATAGTACACATGGAGAAAGCCTTAAACGAAAAATTTGGGTTATCACATTAGACAGCAACATCATATGATAGTGATATTGGGTCCTTTTGTAAACAACCGAACTGCTAAACATGACCGACTTTTTTAATTAATAATAAAAAAAAATCATAAACATTAAACCATTTTTTTAATTTCTTGATCTCCAACTGAGTCTTTATAATTTTCATCCATCTTGGTTAGGGTGATCGGGGAGATGTTCAGGGTAATTTTTTGTTAATATGTTGACTGCTTCTTCTACACATGACATAAATTATTTGAACTACCTTTCGTTGAACTCTTTGTATGATTTTTATATTAGATGGCTTACCACAGCTTCAGAGTTGTTGTACTTTCAAATTTATTTAGGTTTCATTAGCTGTAATGTGATCCTTCCATGTGAGTCCTTGACCGCGAGTTAATCCAAATATTGTAAGTGATTTTTTATTGTGTCTCTATGATAGATGATCTTTCAGTTAGTAATAGTTATTTGAATTGAGTTTGCATGGTTTTCCATCTGTTTAACCTAGCTTGTAGTTGATTTAAATGTACTTACAAATTCTCAGATACTAGTTTAGGGCCCTCATTTGTGGATTATAGAAACTCGCAACGAACTCCCAGCTTAAGTTGTCCCTTCCGGCAAAGTTAAAGAAGACGTTAAAATTTCTTTTTCGATTTCAAGGCCTTAGCTCCTAGAGTTTTTTGGTCTGTATTTTCTTGTTTCTTCGAGATACTTGTGTTAGGTTAATATCCTATGATTATAGGGAGATGTTAATCATGAATAATGATATTGGTAATATAATAAGTTCTTTCAAGCACTGAGCATGTTTGACAAAAATTACAGTAAGCCAGTAAAATGTATATTTAATTAATGAGATTGCCCAATTTGTCATTATCTCTCACTCTCTTACCTCAAAAAGTTTAAAGACTCATCAGTAAATATAATGAAAGATCCGTGTAAAACATATGAATAAAAGTGAAAATTTCTTCATAGTGAAAACTGGAAAGCGGCATAAATAGTGTTAATACTTGTATATTAAGTCCTTTTGATTCCTTTTCAATAAAATTAATAAAACGATTCAGTTTACCATTCATTTCTTATTTGGTTGAGATTGAGTTGTAATGAAAAGGATGCCCAAACCATTTTTGCACGCGGAATTTTCTGTTACTCTAACTCCTTACAATTCATTGATCAATTAAGTTACTTATTAAATTATGTACAGTTGTTATTTGACACTCAGACTGGTCTTTTGGCTCCATATAAATACGGTGGTCAAGGGATACCAAAAAGAAATAAGGGCATTGACAAACCATAGTAAGTTAAAATTGGCATAAGTTCCAGGCACCGTGGCATCCCTGGCTATGAAAAAGGTAATAGGAACTTGCTCGAAAATGATTAACTTAAGGATTTGTTGATTGGTAGGCCAACATACAGAATACCGGAAACAAGATCTATAGAAATTTCTGTCAGAAGAGTATAATCATTACTGGAATTTAGTAGATATCAATTTGGTACAATTACAAGTTTCCTCATTGAACAAACTTCAATTAAAGGTCCCATACGCACATCGAGAAAATATAACGCATACCTACAGGAGAAAAAAAAGATTATTGGAGGAATTACATTGTAGCCCAAAATGCAAAAAAAAATACAAAAGACACCAGGCATAATAACTTTGCAGAAATAGTACGATAGATTGACTTATCAATTCCCAAAAAGGCCTTAAAAAAGATTTACTGTAGTGCATTAATTTTCAATAAAAAAGAGTAGATAAGTAATAATTAAAATCCTTATCCTTTGGCAGCCTTTGGTGCTTTAAATAATTTTTCTAGCGTTCTAATCATATAATAAAAGTCACCACTCAAATTAAGTAAACATTAACTAGGTACAATTACAGATTTTCTTACTGGACAAACTCCAATTAAATATCCGTTGCGCACCTTGAGATAGTCTAACGCAAACTGAACTTCATGTTCTACATCAGAAAATACGAATATTCCAGGTATTAATTGTGGCCACCAGGGCGCTATAATATTGGAAAAATAGTACGATAAATTATTACACTATAGTACTATCGATTCCAAATGAGCTTAAAAGAAGATTCATTATATTGCTTTAATTACTATGAAAAAACATTAGAAACATAATAATTATAGTATTTCTCCTTTGGCATCCTTTTAACAAACTGCATTGTAAAAGTTATTAAAAACCCAAATCTAAATTTGTGGAATGTAAAACATTTTCAAATCAGCACTACAGGAACATCCTCAAAATACATAATTTTACATAAGACCTAATTACTTTTTTTAAAAATATGGACTGTGTGCTTTATATTTCAAACCAAGTTCAATATATTATTCAAACACTTTTTAAGGTGAAAGTATTTAGTGTTATTACTTACTAAAACAATTTAACCCAATACTTTATGTTTGATAATTGAAGAAAATTATTGAGCTTTGATGTTGCTCTCGATGTGACTATACACTGTATTCAAACTAATTTTGATGATTTCTGTTACGCTACTGAGTTTTTGATCTTTCGGGTGCCACCGTATGTTATCTTATTAATCTCACATTAAACAAAGTAATTACGTATTAATATTGGTGAAGTTAAGAAACTCTATACTCGTTAGTTGTTGGATACCTCTATTTTTTGTTCCTAATTGTAATATGATACGCGTTACAGCAGTTGTGGTTCTAGTTTAGAATTTCATTTGGGAATTATTGAATATGAAATGTTGAATATAATTTAACTCTTTTGCAGTAAACGCTGTCTTGTTAGAAACGCTAAATAGAAGAATTTTCCGTCCAAATTGAAATTTCAATATATTATATAAAAAAAAATTAAAAAATCATGGATATTGCTAGTAATTAAATATGTTAATTGAAATATTTAACTTAGAGGTCTAGTCGACCCACTAATCCATATGACTCCTACTATTCTCCTCCATTTTTTCCTAGAGCAGGAATCTATCTCAATATTACTAATTTTGACTTTGGTTTGTTTCCTCAAATCCTTTTGCACTACTGCTAATTAGGTTTTCTTTGGATACCGTACTTTTCTCTTTTGTCTTCAATTCTTACTTGAGGTAATTTATGAACGAGGCATATCCCAAATAACACACACTGTTGTTTTAAAGCTTCGAAACAAGCTAAACAACGAATTTATAAGAAGGTATTAGAAAATAAAGTCTCAATAAAAACATTAATATACCCAAAAAGGACTCAAGTTATAAGAATATTTTACTTCATTATAGCTTTATTATTTGCTTATATAACTCTTATATAGTGATTGAAATTTTCAAAGTGTTGTTAGAGCAAATATGATTATCTCATAAAAAAAAACCCTTTACTGAAAGAAATAGCTCTTTCAATAACTGCTTAAACATAGTTATTACAAGATCAAAATTTTAGAGTTGTATATACAGGGTGCTAAAAAAAAGATCGAATATTTGAACAAGGTATAGTATGGACCAAAATAAGTTCTAATAATCATGGGCCCGCAAATTGACGGTTTCGGAGTTACAGAGTTATTTATTTTTGAAGCATATTTAGCGTTTACACATTATTTTTATTATTTACAAACAAACGATAGAAACTTTATGTATTTTCCTTTTCTTTTTTATCATTAATACCCAAGAGTTATTTCACTTATAAACAAAATCAAAAGAAAGAATGTTAGATAAGATGTTCAAAATGACCTCCTTCCATTTCCAAACAGAATCGGGGACATTCTTGATTAATTCGTTATTACAGCTCTTCGAGGATATTTTCAGGAATAGTGTACACTAAACTTTTTAAATAACCCAAAAAAGAAATCAAGGGGGTTTAAATCAGGCGATCTTGCAGACCATGATACAAGCCCGCCCCTTCCTATCCATCGACGTAGAAACGATTTTATTAATAAGTTTCTATCGCTTGTTTGTACACAATAAAAATAATGTGTAAACGCAAAATGCTTCAAAAATAAACTCTCTGTATCTCCGAAACCGTCAATTTGCGTACCTTGTTCAAATATTCGATAATTTTTTAACACCCTGTATATTAAGATGTCGGAATTTCTAAAATAATACGAACACAAACAATCTATCAAATACCATCAACAATATTTAATAATATATATTTTTTATTAGGAGCAAAGAGCATTTGTTACTGTCGAAATTGATACTTGAATCTCGATTGTTAATGTACTCATGGTATTTAAATAAAATATTAGGGTGAAAATTATTTATTTGGAAAAAAATCCTGCAAAATCAGGTTTTATAAAGCTATTTAGCTCCATATTGACAGTTACAGCTGTTGCCGTTGATTTCAAATAGTTCTTAGCAAAGAATTATATCACAAACTCAGTAATTGATTGTTGTCAAGTCATTATAGTGAAACACATCTCAAAATTATATAATTTCAATCGAATAAGATTTAAGAAAGTGGCTTTTTCCAAATTGCTGAAGTCCAATTTCATGTACGTCTATTTATGTACATCCATTTTTTGATAAAATTGTATCCCCATTATGAGCATGTTTTCTTATGTTGAGGGACATTTGCAAAAATATAGTTTTTTGTTTATGAAGATGAATTAAGGATGACTTTTGTAAGATAAATAAATTCTTATTGTTTCACTCAGCCTCTTTAATTTCCAATAACCAAGTAACGTAGTGGGATAAACCCCCCTGAACGTTATTTTTAAATCTAACCACCTTTCCTTTATAACAATTTTCGATATTGTCAAAAATAAAGGCACTTTACTTTTGAGCGAAATCATATCTTCTGATAAACCTCGTATATGACTGAAAAAATGTGATATCTAGTGGTTGCTTTTTAGGTTTTAGAACTTTTTATGAAGAATAATTTTTCCCCAAAATTAATAATAAAAAAGTTTTCCATATGGGGCCAACTTACGTAGACACATTGTATATATCATCGTTATTTGTTCAGTGGCAAAAATTTGGTCGCTTCCTATCTAGAGTGTAATTCATAAATATACAACAATCAAATAACCCCTTTATTTTTAATCTCTTTCGTCTAGTTGTATCAATGATTTTTTTGCTCAATTTTAGACTATAACAACTATATAGCTGATATTAAAAGTGGTTATTTCAGAATTACGCGTTTGTAAACTAAAGCTGCACATTGCACTTAGTTGCATCTGCTGAATATCACATTTCACCAGAATTTGGTAATAACAAAATGCTAACAAATTAGCTATATTGTAACAAAACATAGGATGACCACATTCCTATTCAAAGGTGTACGTACCTTCATGTTACCCGAGAGGCGCATTTGAATTCGTATCGTTATAAATATCGTGAGTAATAAGAGCACATACCCTCAATGAAACTTGAAACTTATGTGTGGATCAGAGTCAATGTAAATGACTATATATTTCCGTGATGTAGGTATACTGGAATTTGAGATATAATTCTAGAAGTTCCGTATTTTTAATCCGAATTACGCGCAAATGGAATTAAAGAATTTTTTTCAAATTAGTATTTATCCTTTAACTAATAAAAATGGTTTTAAAATTATGTTATACTTCTTATCTTATCTTTTACGAAATTTTTTATATCCAGGATCCAGAAAATGCAAGAAAAACTATCCAAAACTTAACAAAAAAACAACAAATTTTTGTAAATATCGGTACATAAACAAATTTAACACAATTTATTAATAATTGTTTGAAGTACTAAAAAACATTGTGTTTGTTTTCAAGAAAAAATATTTTTTTTAATCCTCTAAAAAGATGGTATTTTTTTGGCTAATAAAAACACTTTATTGATTACTTCAAATTTCATTTTTCTTTCTGGAAGCCAGAATGGACTAAATATTTAATAATTTACCCCATTTTTTGGCAGAGTTTTATTTAATTCAGTTCAAAATGTTAATTATGAATTACAATTTTTATATATATATATATATATATATAGAGTGGGCCGCAGAAAACAGTCCACCCCGATATTTGGCAGTATTCATTAGATCTTAAGAAAATGCTGAAACACGTCGATTTTTGTTCTAAGGGGGATACATTTTTACGATACAGACATCTGCCAGTTGTCAACCCCCTCCCTTCCACGTCCCCAACCCCTTAATTTTAAATTGGGATTATACCATGTTGGCACATCATTAGAAAGGCATTTACATGGAGCATTCAGGCATATAATCATCCACGATTTTTTTCGATATTTACATCGTTTTTACAATATTTAAAGTGCAACACCTCTTAAAAATGAAACGCGACGCCTATGTTTTGCTAATGTTTTAATTGTTTCTTTCACATCAAAAGAAAATTAAAACAAATTTTGCAAAAAATTAGTAATTTGATACTAAGACAGTTTGTTTAACATTGCTGTTAGTTAATCAATTTAGGTATTTTTTGAATACTTCCAAAATGGAATATTCTATTGCAGAACGAGTTAAGATTATTTCCATATTTTTTGAAAAGGGAAGTGTGCAAAAAAACAGCGAATTTATTTAATCAGCTTCATGAACACAAGCAACTTCATCGCTCATACACATTAGAGCTAGTGAGAAAATTTCGTCAAACAGGGTCAGTAGCTAATAAAAAAACGAACTATGAAAATCGTGTTAGGTTTGAAGCCGCAGAAGTAGCAATTTTAATTCATATTAATTTAGATCCTACAACATATACAAGAAAATTGGCCGAAGAATCTGGTTTTTCGCGAACAACCGTTCGTATGGTTTTGAAATATAAATTTCATCCCTACAAGATATATTTGGTACAGGAAATAAATTAAGACGACCCAGACAGATGACTACAGTTTTGTGAGATTATGACTGACAAAATAAATACTAATACAAACTATTTATTAAATATTTGTTTTTCGGATGAATGTTCCTTTTTTGTAAATGGTACCGTAAATCGACACAATTGCCGGTACTGGGCTGACGAAAATCTTAGAGTATTCCACGAAACACATACCCAGCATCCTCTTAAATTAAACGTGTGGGCAGGAATTTATGGGGATCATATTGTTGGGCCATTTTTTTGCCACAAAATTTGAACGGGGAAACATATTTCGAATTATTAGAGAACACTATTGATCCTGCTCTCACAGATACAATCGGAAATGATAATAGGTACTCAGAAGATGATCTGTTTTTCCAACAATACGACGCACCTCTACATTATAGTAGAGCTGTAAGGCAATATCTTAATGAACGAATTGCTAGGCAATGGATTGGAAGAAGAGGCTTTATTGAATGGCCTGCAAGATCTCCCAATTTAACGCCCCTGGATTTCTTTTTGCGGGGTTATTTAAACTTTAGCAAAACATAGGCGTTGCGTTCCATTTTAAGAAGTGTTACACAATTATTTAACTTTTTTTTTGCAAAAACGGTGTAAATACCGAAAAAAAAATCGTGGATTCCTGAATACTCCATATAAATACCTTTCTAATGATGTGCCACACATGGTATATTCCCTATTTAAAATTAAGAGGTTGGGAAACTGGAAGGAAGGAGGTTGACAAATGGCAGATGTCTGTATCGTAAAAATGTATCCCCCTAGAACAAAAATCGACGTGTTTCAGCATTTCCTTAAAATCTAATGAATACTGCCAAATATCAGGGTGGACTGTTTTCTGTGGCCCACTCTGTATATATATATATATATATATATATGTATATATATGTATATATATATATATATATAGTTGTTTTCCAAAAAAATGATCCTTTTCAAAAAAAAAATAGTAAAAAATAATAGTAAAATTAATTACTAATATTTAATCAACACCTGTATAAAACAAACGGTATCTTGTTTCATCTCCAAGTTTAGACAATGAACAAAGATATAAAAATTTATTGATTTTCCTATAGAACGCAAGAGGCAGAAGGTAGACTGGTGCTGGAATATTTACCACAAAATATTAATTTTTTAAGGCCATTTACATTTACAAAAAAAAATTGAATAAATTACTGAAGGGGAACTCTGTCCCTCTTTTCTTCAAAAAATAGAAACTTATCCTAAAACAGCCAACTCACTTAAATGGTTTATTATTAACAAAAATACCTTTAAGGTGGAACTGTTGATTAAAGCCATGCTTTTTAAAGAGTTAAAATAGACAAGAGTACAGTTTTTTATCAGATTTAATAAAGAATGAAAATTTGGTGCCGGATTAAAAACTAACTATTTATGCAAAAAATTTGAAGTAAATTAATTTTCTTCTAAAAACTGAAACTATTTATAAAATCGGAAGAACTAGAACCATCTTCTATTTATTTATATTTGAATGTAAACCGTTAATAACTATTTTCCTAGAATCACTCAGAATTTAGAAGTTCTAAATAAATTTATAAAATTTAATCAACTTAAATACGGGATGAAGTTTAAATGGTAATTCCTGAAATTTAAATTAACTCCTTCTGCGTCCTGAAATATTGACATAATTATTGTACTTGATTATTGCCCTTTAGAACACTATATTCAAAATATTTCCTTTTGACTAACTAGCTGTTTTGAAAGGATTATCTTATCAGTTAAGGTTCGTTCTTTAAAACAATAAACTAAATTTGTCAAATAATTGAAAAAATTACAGTTGGAAATACCCACTTTCTCTTTGAAGGAAGCAAGCAATTATTAGCTCAATAAGTCAACACGAAATATCTTGGAATATACTTTACCAGGAGTACCAAATAGCAGAACGGCAAACCCAACGAAATTTTGTTAAAAAACTATATATCACCCCATAAAACAATAAATTACAAAACTGTTTTTTAACACACTAATGATCTCCATCTGATGTAAAAGAATCTAGAGTTATTTGTAACTAATCTTTCATTGAATTGAAGAGTATATCTTTATATAATAATAAAAAAACTAAAACTGGTAATCACAAACTATATTACATATAACAAGCAAAACTTAAAAAGTAACCTGTACTAAAAAGTACCTCCATTTTTAA
The DNA here is from genome assembly GCA_951812935.1 of Hermaeophaga mercurialis. Taxonomy (NCBI): domain Eukaryota; kingdom Metazoa; phylum Arthropoda; class Insecta; order Coleoptera; family Chrysomelidae; genus Hermaeophaga; species Hermaeophaga mercurialis. The sequence goes on from OX638358.1 coordinate 37,932,337, forward strand.
AAGTGACCCAAAAATATTAAAATAGATATATACAGTACTTTATCTTACATTTCTCCAAATACATTTTAATCAATAATCAATAATTTAAGAAATTTAATCAAAGAAACTAGTCTTGAATTTTAATCAAAATTTTGGCTCTCCTATCAGTATTTTGAAACAATGCTCTTATCAGTGATTTCAACTCCACAGGTTTAAATTGTAAAGCCAAGGGGCCTTTACCATCAGCCCATCTATCGTTGATGTCTAATAAACTAGCACCTAACACAAAATTTAATTCGTTTAATTTATACCATAAATTAACATATAAGCTAACTTCTTTAGGATCAGTAAACAATTTGACCCCTCTACTAATTACAATTTTTATAACCTCCACTAACTGTTCAGCAGATTTTAAAGAGATATCTTCAAAATTAACAATAGGATTAATTAAAGCAGCGCATAAAGAGTTAAGAATTGTTCCTATTGTTTCATTATAAATTTTATATGACAAAACCTTGTGCCACACAGTTTTTAAAATCTCTTGTTGTCTGAGACATTGCCGTATACATTTTTCTGTTATTGGTTTCAAGTCACCTTCCAATGTAGCACCATGTAGCTCGCTATCTTTCATTATTTCATTGATTTGTTGGATCTGGCCTTTAACATAAGCAAGAAATATTTCTGAACCAACTTGTCTTAAAATATTAACTTCTATTTCAAATCCATTAGTCTGTAGACTCAATGTAGAAGGCATTTTTGATAAATAACTTGAATTCCAATCACTTAAAATATGACTAATATAAAAACAGTTATTATGAAATAGAGCCACTTGTTGAGGAATTGTCTTTAAGAGTTTATTATGATATTCTGGCACAAATTTTGTGTAATTGTTCAGTATATTTTGACAAGTAACAAACAATCTTCCTGCAGCCATGTTTGAACTTTTTAATGCTTGTTGGAGAATATTTTCACAAAAACTCAGCAACTCTTTAACAGATTTTGAAATTGCGTATTGTGAAAACTGTCCCATTTTGGATTCAAAAGATTTATCAGGGTTATAAGGTTCTCCTACTTCAGTCACATCATGTAAATCTTTCTTCATTATTTGTTTAGACTGTAACAAATACTCTTCACATTTTTTATTAATAAAGTGGAAATCAATATTATTTGCATAATCTAAAAGCGATGTTTTGTCTTCGGAAAAGAATTTAAGCTCCTTTAATGATGATTCTAGGTCTTTTATATCTTCATTAACTGATTTGTATTGTTTTAGTTCTTCATGTGTAGAAGGTATTGTATACACTAAACAATGTTTAATAATCAATTCTGATAGATTATCCCCTTTCTTTAACCCAATATATTCTACTGTAGATAGTTTCGGGTCAGAATCAGTTAAATTAAAGTTAAAACTTGTTTGTAAAAATTGCAGGACTATCTTTATATGAGAAAAAACATTTTTGTAGGAAGGTTTCTCAGAACTATTAATAATGTCTAATTTCAGCATGGAATAATTGTCATTATTTTCTACTTTCATTTCTACAACTTGCTCTACAATTGGTATAAAAAAGTTATCCCATAAACAATTGGCAAACTCCTTTAAAGTGACATTGTCGGATGAAATATAATACATTACTAAGAGTGCTTGATCCAAAGGTTCAACTGTACTAGAAATTGTTAAAATAACACATTTTCCACTTTGGCTGATGGTAACTTTCTCTTGAAAACACTGCCTTATTTTATTTAACAGGATATTATTATATTCTTTTGCTTTTAATCTCAAATGATCAATAACAACTAATCCTTCATCTTTAGGAATATCATTAAATATATCATTTACTTCATCAATAATCTTTCTGCAGTTGAGAAACTCATTAGCCGTCATAAACTTTGCAAACTGTTTTAATTTCTCATCGATTTTAGCAACTGTTGATAATATTTCCAATGTACAATTTAGAGTATTCAGAGTATGTATTTGTTTGGTAAGGTTATGATTTGCTTCAACTAACTCTTTTTTTGTGACAATTTCTGCATTTTTCTTCAATGTTTTCATTTCATCTTCGATATTTTTAATCGTTGTAAGAAGCTTTACCGTTTTCTTAGGGAGTCCTGAACTACTGTAATTGATGTACACATTGTCAATTTCTTGAAAGAGATCAATCTTTAGTTTATCTAATTTCCATTCTAACTCGGGAATTTTCTGACCAATTTCTTCAATTTCAATTTTTTCAGCTGAAGATAATACTTCAGCAAGAAAATTCATTTTGAAAAGTTTAACACAGTATACAACGACCAAACATATGTCAAAAACTAAAAATGACATTTAACAGATAAGCTTCTTCTTTTTTCATTCTTCCCTTGCTCTACACAGCAGTTGGCCACCAGATTACAAGGTAGGTCATTAAAAGTACTACTAACCAACAAATATTTTATGTTGTAATAAATTAATACCTAATATGTACTGAATACTTTTTAGAAATGGTATATAGTTGGTGAAAATGCCAAATGTAATTTAGTTAGGTTATATCTAAATTACTAACTTGTTTGCCTCGAAAACTAGAAAACTTAATAGCTCATGCAGAGCTTGTTGCTTCGCTAATGTAATTCAAACAAGAACGTGATACTACTAGATCGGATGCTGCTAGAGGAGAAAATTAAGATTAAGCCTGATTAAAAAAGTATATAAAATTTCTTGTTTGTTTCCGCCTGTTACAACAGAACTGAAGCATTTCGATTTTCAGTGGCATTTCAGAAGCAGCAAAAAATAATTAAGTTTTTAAATTCCCATCGAAAAAACGTTCCTTTAAAAAGACTACAGGAGCAGTAGTAAAGATATTATTTATGAACTGTATGAAAGAAGTAATTATTTTAGGTTGTTCTGATGCTTTCAAATTCAGTACATTGACAAATACTTTAATCTAACTATTCAGTCTTCTGATGAGTCATTGATGGAGATAAAACACAATTATTCAATAGATCTTGTATTTCAGTGTGGAAGCTTTTAAAAGAAATATGTTTCCTTTGGAAAAAATAATATGGAAGGCATAAGGGGAGGACTAATGGAATTAGCTGACATTCCAATAAAAAGAGTTAGGATTTTAAGAAACTACAATAATAAATATGCAAAAATAAATAATACTTATCTTAAATTTCCACAGTCTTCCAAACCGTTTTAATATGCATTCAAGTCTACCTAGGTTTTGGTATTTTGACATACCAATTTCCAAGACAGAAATTCTTGAATACTAATTAAAATGCTTTGGAAGACTGGAAATTCATGATAAGTATTATTTATGTTTCCATATTTATTATGAATAATTTTTATAAAGTAAGAGTTGAAATAATTAATTTAACTACAATAATGAAATAAACATCTTTATATCAAGGGAACTAAGATATTTCAAAGTGATTCTTGGCAAGATGTCAATAAAAAGGGTGTAATCAAATTAATATTTTAGATATTTCATGGTTAGTAAAAGAAATTCGAATGAATTTATTGAAGGTACACAAACTATATTTTCATCAAAACAGAAACTTAGTGAGTACCATGGTGAAATGAAGAGACACATTTTTTCAATAGTTTAAAAATAAATTACTCCTAAATTCACATAACCCTTCACTAATTTTTATGGATAATATTCCTGTTTATGATTCCAAATAACATTTAAACCAAATCCAGTCGATTTTTTAAAATATGATTGATTTAAAAACCTTAAAACCTGAATTGAAAATTGAGAAGATGACACGGATTTGAATCTATTATTCATTTATTTATTTTTTTTTTTTTATTAGAAACAAACCGCCTAAAATATATGAGAAGGCAGAATTATGGGGAAACAGTTATATGCATTCCATTTCTTCCATCCATATCATTGTGTATTTAATCTTATTGAGCTTGTTTGAGATATTTCAAAGCGATAGTAAAATAAACTCTTTAGTAGAGATAGTAATAAGGAATAGGAATGCATAAATATCGTCGTACAAAATGTTTTGCATTTATGAACGTCATAAAATTCGTTTTTGTAATTTCTTTATTCATAGATATGACGTAATATATATGCAACATACAATACATAAAGGTTTAAAGTATTGCCTGAAGTTTGTGCATATTTGACTTTTTTTCAACGTTAATTCCAATAGAGATGAGAGTGATTACATTACTTAGGATTATTTTAACGAACATTGTTAAGATCATTTCATTTTGAAGAGTTCATGACAGAAATTGCAAAAAATTATGTTTGGTTATGTCCACAGAAAAAATTATTTGATCAGTAAAAAAATTTAAGTTTAATTTTTTATCACTAAATAAATAGTTCTGAAAATTGCTACAAGTAGTTTTAATCTCACATGTTTGATATTTCCTGCTTTTTTGGTATTGTGCCGATTTCTCAATATCTTGTGGCCAAGAATGTACAAAGTGTATCGACTCTTGCAGTAAAAATAGAATATCCCCCAAAGGTGAGTTAACCTTAAGAAAAGTGACTGTTTTATTCAACAAACCAAAGAAAACAAAAAAAAAACATTATTAACAAAGCAGATACCAGATTTTTATTTTAGTGATTCCAATGGAACGATTTTAAGCTGGTTTTCTCCATCACTATTAAGCGCGATTCCAAATTCATCCAGAACTTTTGAAGGAACTGTTCCTTTCTGGTGCAAACCCGCAATAACATTTTGATTTTCAATATTATTGTCGCATAAATTCTTGATTGCTAATATGCACCACTGAATTATAACTAAAACTTTTTAAGGAAATATAGATTTAAAATATAAAGTTAATAATCCTAATAGATTCTCTTTGAATTTAACAAACCTAAATGGTAATTTCTTGTGCAGCATATTATATTTTAACAGATGTTAAATTTTTACCCCAATTTTCCAATTGGTATAAATGATAAATTAAAAATGAAACATATATATATACATATATATATATATAGATTGTGTAAAAAGGATACAAGGGTTTTTAAGATCAATATTGCAGCAGTCTAAAATAACAGGTATAATCTCAGCTTCTCGGGCCTAAAACAATATAATTGAAAAAAAAATACATCTAGTAAAATACAATTACTGACCAAGTTTTGTATTTGTTTGTTTTTCCAGCACATATTTCCTAATAACCTGATCAAATCAGCTTTTAAACACATAACTGGACTATTTAATTCCTCTGGTCCACTTTCAGAAAGTTTCTGCACTGGAGTAAATAAATTATTGGCTTGTTTACCCAATTTATGAAAATTAATTAGTAACGCTGCGCCTGTTACTAAAATGTCTTTGTTTTGCTGAAGAATGTCAATATATTCATCTTTACTAGAGAGAGATGATAATATTTCTAGTAGGGTGGATACCTCACGAACTTCATCACTGGTGGCATTGTTAATTTCAAAGAATATATGGAGGCTTTTTAAAAAACTTGAAATTAAACAGGTTACTCCAACATTTGGTATATTGTATTGCTTATCCTGAATTTGTAGGGCCCCTAATGTCTCTAAAGCAATTAATTTATTTGGAATTTTTAAATTATTATAAAAATGCCAGAATTCATTACAGTTAAGCTGGTTTTGTATAAAAAACAACAGAAATTCATTTTGATTAGACTCATTAAATAATTGAAACATAACTTCGACCTCTTCAATTTTTAAAGGAATGAATAATGAAATATTATAAATAAGGGCGGAACACTCATATATATGTATATCTTCTCTTATGATACTTATAAGAAAATTGATAAATTGAATATAAACTTTCTCACTAACATTCTTATTTGATGTAATAATATTTATTAAGAATTGTAATATGATTTTCATGCATAAGTTATGTTTTTCTATCAAGCTAGTAATAGCCTTTGTTGTTTCCAAAATATTTGTTTTGAAACATATATAATTTTGTGAATCCTCATTTGTAGCAGAATTCCGTAAACATCTGTAAAGTTCCGTTATTACATCAATTTTGTCCTCTAATAATTTGCTCGATTGTGTTATGCTTAAATATTCTTCTAAAAACTTGAAGACATCTTTAGATACTTTCAGTCTGAAAATATTTTTTTATAAGAAATAAATGTAGAGAAAACGAACTATTATTGTATACCTACTTTAAAATGTTTTCTAATCTTTCTATTTGAAAATAATCTTTTAGATGTGGCATAAAGTGTGCAATTTCTTCGAAATTGGAAAAAGATACCCGGGAACCTTCTTTAACGGTAACATATTTTGTATCATTTCGGATAATAACTAAAAATGGGTCGTTTTCTATAGAAATACTCATTATGAAATTGTTTTTAAAAGTTTCTTTTTGTCTTCTAATTTATTAACCTTATTTTAACTTCTTCATTTTTATTTGAATGTAAATTTGCTTTTAATGTCGGAAGTGATAGATATTATTTTATTTATATTTTTTGAGTAAGTTTTAATAAGTCGTTTAATTTAAAGTGTTTATATCACTAAGACAATTTTAAATATTTTTTGTTAAAGTTCTAAGATACTAAAGGACTTAAATCACAGGGAAGAAGATGTCTGATATATAATTGACGTTGACATCTAGTGGTAAAGTTGTTACTTGCAGATTTTTGGTTGTCGCTAGGTTTTCTAATTTATTTATTAAACTTGTTATTAGTTTCACGTACATATATTACCTCATTTCTAATTTCCTAAGGTAAGACTGAGTAGATTTAAAAGTATGTATCAGTTAATTCTATTTAAGTCAGTAACCGCTTTGTCATTATCCTAACCTAACCTCGGTTTTTATTTGATTTAGGATGTTTCTTACAAGAAGTGAATACGACAGAGGTGTAAATACCTTTTCACCAGAAGGTAGACTATTTCAAGTTGAATATGCTATTGAAGCCATAAAATTGGGATCTACAGCTATTGGAATATGCACAAGTGAAGGAGTTGTACTGGCCGTTGAAAAACGTATAACGTCTCCTTTAATGGAACCCACCACCATTGAAAAGATTGTAGAAGTAGACAAACATATTGGTTGTGCCGTTTCTGGTCTTATGGCAGATTCAAGAACAATGATTGATAGGTATTCTTATTTTCTTAAAATAATTGGGTTAACCAGCAAAACAATAAAAACACTTAAATTCTCATGTGATTTTTGTAGAGCAAGAATAGAATGTCAAAACCACTGGTTTGTTTATAATGAAAACATTAGTATCGAATCCTGTGCCCAAGGGGTATCCAACTTAGCAATTCAATTTGGGGATTCAGATGATGATGGGGCTGCTATGTCTAGACCTTTTGGTGTTGCTATATTATTTGCTGGTATTGATGAGAAAGGACCTCAACTTTATCATATGGACCCTTCTGGTAAACAAATTAAAACTAAATATCCAGCAATATTTACTATATAATTATATAGATTCAAAGAGAATTAAAATTCTATAAGCAGAAATCTTTATTTATCTTTATAATGATTGCATGGATTCATGTATAGTATCAAATATTTTCTTTGAATCTATATATCCAGTTTTAAACATTCCAATGCTGTTTCCTTCAAATTCTATTGTTTTATATAGTACTAGAGGATTTATGTACATATTATAGGTACCTTTGTTCAGTTTGATGCAAAAGCTATTGGATCTGGTTCAGAAGGAGCTCAACAGAGTCTTCAAGAAGTATATCATCGTAGTATGACTTTAGAAGAAGCTACAACTGCAGCCTTAACTATTCTCAAACAAGTTATGGAAGAAAAACTAAACTCTTCAAATGTAGAAGTAATGACAATGACTCCTAAAGATTATTTCCACATGTTTACTAAGGAGCAAGTGGAAAAGGTAATTACTAAATTATCTTAATTAAGTTTTCATAAGGAAAGGCATATTTTAAAGTGAAATAGGGAGGAAGTATTTTTTTGTAATTTAAGACAACTTTTTCTTTATAAATATCAATATAAAATTAAAATTTTTGATAGGATATTTATTAAACCTTTTTCCCTATCCAATATCCTGATAGTATGTATATGTAAAAGCATTTTAATTTATATTTTCCAGTATTGTTACTTCTCTTTTCAGTGTCTATATTTTCTTAAAAATGATTGAAAATTTTCTTTAATTCATTAGATATTGTACTCTGATAATTATTTTTGCACATCTAAATATCCTTAATTGGATAAGTTTAGGTACAGAGAAATTAAACTTTTCTAATATTTTTACAAAATAATCTTATTTAGCTTCTTTAAAATTTATTAAATAAAAAATAAACCTGAATATTCCGAGTATTTGGCAAGTCAATGGATCTATTATGGTTGTACTTTGGAATGCTTAAACAATGTGCTGCCATCTCTTATTAGGTGTTTTATATCTTAAATTTTTATTGATGGAATTTATTAACATCGCATTTTCATACAATGTTATTATTGTTTATGATTAACAGTGTCTGACTTAGTAATAGCAATGGTAACAGGATATATTTAGAATACTTATAAAATTGATTAGACAAAGGTTTTAGTTTTGAAACTTGTACAAGTATGCAAAAAACGGCGCCTCAAATATATAAATATTTTAAAATCACTACCCATTAAAATAATGTAAAATGTGTAAATAATTGCGTTTTATTAAATACATATTTTTTCAATATAACATATATTGAAAGTATTACCTTGTTGCCAAATAAAATTATACAGTTAGAGATTTCTCTGCATGCGTATTTAATTTAGTGTTTCATTTTGTGCATAGATGGCAACACATTTATATAATTTTAGCAAGGAAAGAAAACAGGAAAGAAATAATATTTAAGGGTATGCATAGATATATGTTAAGATTATGTTTCCTAACGCACTAGAGTTCATAAGTACTACCCTGACTCTTAATTTTTAATAAAATTTTAAAACACTGCACTAAGGTAACTACTCCGTTGAATATTTTAAGTGGCAATATAGTTTTTTCGGAAGGGTTTTTAATTTCTTATTTAAATGTTTAAACAAGTTTAAATTTGTGTCATTAGGTTTTTAGTTCATTGAATTTAAATTGTTGTTAATAAAATATAAAGGACCAGGAACGTTCTCAGGGATAAATGGACTTCTGAAATATTGATATGTTCTAGAACTTGTTGGCCTGATAATAAGTGCCAATAGATCCAAACAGATCCTACTACTATATGTAACGTGATTTTCTTGTACAATGTTCTTAAACTTAGTTTCTGGTTAAGTTTTTGTATTTCGTCAAGGATTTTCCAAACTTTTTGTTAAAGAACTTTGCCGAATGTTTTTTGGAGATCTGTAAGCGCAAAGTGTGGTTTTTCTATTTTTCGCTTTATAATTTGTTGAATTATAATTATGTAATACTAAACACTCATACCTTAAACAAACAAAATTAAACCCATATATTATAATATGCAAAATATATTTCAAAAACAGGCATTTTTGGTCTTTTGCACATGGTAACGTTAATCATAGGACCTGTTTGGGCTAATGAACACTTTTTGTAGGGACATCCAGTTCTACACTATTTCAGAAAATTTTATTAGTGGTGGTATACTTGCGAGAAACTTAACTTAATCAATTCTGAGCTTACACATAATTTTATGCAGACATAAGGACATAATCCTATCATTTATCATTAAAAAGTGAAGGTATAATAAAATAGTATAAATTAACAATGCAAGATGCACTTTCGATGTACATGAAAGAAAAAGAAAAATTAATTGTACCATCATCTTTTGGTGTTGTTTTGATATTTCATTATATTAAATCTTCAACGTATTTATAGTTATTCAAAGGTCTTGTCGAAATAATACCCACTCAAACCATCTGTTTCCTGCTTTTGTTTGCTTCAAGACCCACATATATAAATAAATGATTAAAAAGAAAAACTCCAATTATCACTTAAAAAAGTCAACTGTATTCGTCCATTTAAATCATTTCAAACAACTCGATTGCAAAAGCTTCAATGAATTATTCCAATTGCCTTGTTTTTTTAGTTTTTACCGGCAAATGTACGTTTGTTTAAAGAGTGCGTATCTATAATTGAAAAATGTGGGGGAAAGTTGACTCCTACTAATATACCAGGGGAGACCCAGAAGTTGGTTGTTGTTTACAAAGAATGATTATGGTAGAAAATATTAACCCTATAGAGATTAAGTTTCAAGTTTGACGATTTTACATTGTTTAGTACTTATTTACCAGTCATCAATATTGAACGGTTTCAGTGAATTTTTAAACATGGAAAAATTGGTCATCATGATGTAGTACAATTAAACATCGCTGGGAAAAAAGTATTGAGCTAAAAGGAGACTATGTAGAGAAATAAGGATAGTTTTCCAATTTTTTTTTCTGTTTCTTTCTTAGGTGAGGTACTTCTGGATTTTCCGTTATGTTAGAGATTTGGTCATTCAGTATAATATTTTGTAAAAATCTATTCCAACGATTGCTTAAATATCAAGGTTTTGGGAATCTTTTATTTTAAATTTTCCTCTTAATTTTGAATAAAGAATCACTAGTTAAATTTAACTAAATAAAAGATCATTAATTAAGAATAAGTTTCCCTTTTCAAGATTGAATGTGCGAGGTCTTCGGGTATTATTTTTGTAAAATTTTTATATCTATTTGTTTATAACAACTCTTTAAGGCTTCAACTTTGTAAACTAAGAATGTTAATAAATTAATCCCATAGAACATTTGTCTGCTCAGTCACAAGTTCGCATTGAGAGTGACATTAAAAGAAAATATGTCCCACTCTTCCCCAAGTCGTTAGCAATGTGAATAAAAGGAGTGTTTAAGTGCTTACCTGCAATTCGCCCTCATCTGCTTCAATTTAAACAAATTGTTTTTTCTAATTGCCCATTTGCACGTCGACTTCCTAACCCATTTTTAAAATAGCTAGACATGTCGTCCTTGGTATTTGTTTTGGTTTCTTCTTCATTACCAGCTCGTGCTACTGTCCGCAATCGATTTGGAATAATGTGACATGAAGTTAATGAGAAATTTTAATAAAGAAAACCAAATTTTAATTGTAAATTCGATTGAAATGTAACTTTAGTAAAAAATGGGATTATAATTGGAAATTTTAATTTAAGAAGGACTTTTAGTAAAAAGCGTCGAATTTTGATATAAAGGGCCTAATTTTAAGAAAAAAAGTTTAAATGTCGAATTTTAATTTAAAAGATGGACAAAATGTTTATTGTATTGAAAAAATGCCAATTTCAACAATGAAGAATCAATGGGGGGGAAAGTACAATTTGCAAAATAAATATAGATGTCTAAATCAATATATACTGCAAATTTTTGCTTCCTTCTAAAATGGTAGAAAGCTAAAATGTATAAAGTTTTATATCTGCTAATGACATAATAGAGAGAAATCTACGTACTTCAGATTTTGTATCGTTTCTAACATTGTAGATTGTTGGGCAATTTTATATCATTGGAATAGGTATTAATTTAAAATGTTTCATTTTTATAGGTACTCAAACAAATGGACCGTATAGAACCAGAACATCAACGCGGTAGTTTAGAGAACGATTACAAGAGACCGTCAAATTTAATGTAACATATATATTTAAAACTTTACTTTTGTAATTTGTTTTTTATTTTTTTTTTGTTTTGTACAACACGTTACTATGATTTCTCGTTATTGAAACAAAGACTATTTGTTATTTTGTTTGTAAATTGCAATTGGAAGCAAATTTGATTTTGTAGCAAAAAGTTTAACAAAATGTTTTCCACACATTCATAAAACGTTCCTTACTAGTCGGGAATATGTCTAATTTTTATATTCTTCTTTAGCGAAGTATATTCCTTCTCTAAAGCAGCAGTTACACGGTGAGTGGTTCGGCGAACTAGAAACTAGTAGTTGGCAAAGCGGAACCTACGGAGTTAGTCCGTTAATCTTCGTCTGGATGCAAGACAATATCAGGACAATTGCCTCGTAGGTTTAAATAGGGTATGAACCTGAACAAACCAGCAAAAAATGTCACGACCAATACGGTGAACAAATTTTTACGGTTTGAAAAGTCAGGTTTGCCGAATAACCCACCATGTAATTGCTCCTTAGGCTCTACACCCAGGGGGGTATTCATCAGTCCCTTAAAGGACAACAAATTCAGAAGGGGCCAAAAATGGATTATTATAGAAGATTCCGATTTTGTTGTACTTATTATGTAATAAAGATTTGAAGCAATACTGATAGTCTTTTTATATAGATCAATAATTAACACCATTAATAATTTTTCATATTGCAAATTGAGAATACTAGATACAAAATATAACGATTCTATTTCTAATATATTTTGTTTGTACTTAGTAAAACGTTTAGTCCATTTAGAACACTAATTTTTTAGTTTCTTACTATTACCAGAGGCATAGGGGTAGAACTTCGTTTTCCCCTTAACATTCTATGGCATTATCATACCTGTCATAATTTTTAAAGTAAATATTCTGTTCTTTTGTCTCATTATTGCGATAGTTAGTGGTTTTGAAGATATTTGCGCCCAAAGGTATATGGTTTCTAAATTTCACTAGAATTGATGATAAAAATTAATAGACCAGTATGAGCTTCTCATATATACTTTGATTTTTTTCAATTTTTGTGAATATGAAAATTATACAATTGTGGTTAATAGGGTCTGTTTTATTAATAAAAGTGTAGTTGGGTGATACAAAAATATTTTTTTCGTGAAAATGCAACATCATAGCAATCTTTCAAATGCAGAAATCCTAGATAGGTATGTGTTCTAAAATAAAATAATCAAGGCTTTCTGTTGCTCAAAGGTATCTACAATTATATCCTAACAGACCACAATCCCATTACAAGACTTTTAAAAATCCTTAGGACCGATTAATGTAAACTAGTCAGTTCCATCCAAAGCGAGATATAAAACGTCCAAAAACAATTATTGTAGGTAAGGAGGATGATATTCTAGAAGGAATTTTTAATATTCGATTAAGTAACTAACGCTTATCAGCAATTACTGGAATAATCCATTTGTCTGTTTCCAGAATACTAACAAAAGATGTCTTAAGCAATGCCATTTCACTCCAGTCAAGACCTTGTTACCCAAAGATCTTTCTGATTGAATGAAATTTATACGTTTTATTAAGGAGAAGACAATTCTGGTAACTTCATTCTTTTCAGTGAAGAAGCCACTTTCATACATAAAGGCGTCAGAATAAATGTTTGCTTATCATTGCATAATAACCCTTTAAAGCTTGAAAGACAGATCTGCACCGGCCTGTGCAGAGTAGAAATTGGAGCAGTTACAGGTTTGATAAGCGATAATTGGCGCCTAACAAAAACTTGTTCATAATATGGGGAAATTGTCGAAGATCTGAATATAAGTAATGATTAAACCTCATGTAGGTCAGAAACCTCTTCAAAGACTATCAGTTAGAAAGGAAGATTCGATAAATCTAAAACGATAAAACAGTCTGTCCTATCATTTAGTTTTATAAAGAATAACGTGTTCTTTTTAGGACGAAGAGTGTGAAAAATTTCGATATTTTTATCATATTATGAAAAATATTAAAATAAACAAATTGAGACCTAAGCCTCTTAGTGTAAATTTATGAGGCTATTTGTTTTCTATCTGAACTAAACGTAAATTTATTAAATGAAACACTTCGTATAATTTTATTACTTATTGCATACTAATTTCAAAGCTAAACTACAAAAGATACTGAATTCGAAACGCCAAAATAAACCCTCTCGATCCAAACCCACTAACATCTAACATCTAATTCGCAAGATAAAATTTTAATTCATGGTTCACGGAGTCGCCGTATTGCCAACCGAGTGGTTCTATTAATATCCTGAATAGAGGCGTGCCAGGCTCTTCCAGCGTCTGGATCCGCCTGATAGAGGCCTCCAGAGACGCGCTTTGTGCTGCTAAATCACTCATTAAACCCAAACCGCCCTTATCCTTTCTCCCCTGTCACAATCGTCAGGCCTCTGTTTCTAGGGAATGAACTTAAATAAACTTGGTCGAAGATTGATCAAAGCCGTCAGGACATTCGTAGAATAGTTGTAATCTGGTTTCTGGTTTTAGTTGGTATTCCTACTTTCGATTTTGTATTAGAATAATTTTATATTGCGATAAATTCTTTTTCAGTAAAAAATGAGTAACACTTCAAAACATGATTCTACAAGCGATCATACTTATATGCTGCGGAAGAGAGATAGAATGATACAAAACCAATATATACGAATGAGAGCGATTAATTAAAACCGAACCAAATTTCATTTCGTTTTTGTTTCTGGTAAAACATCCTATTGGAATGTTTTAAAATGTCACTACGATTTTATTGATCTGTCAGATATTTTAATTCTTTTAATTTATGTTAATACGCGGTACAATCCATATTATTTTTTATATCCCACATTAAATTTACTAATTCGAAAGTGGAAAATTCAATAGATTGAATTTTTTTTGTTAAATATATATCTAATATATCTCTAACATGTCCACGCAAACCGAAATTACTTTTACTTCGGCAGTAATAGAAAAAATTAAAATAGGTCCACAAACAACGTCACTGAATCCCGAAGAACGAAAACTAGCAAGAACGCTAAGAATTCAAAAAAGACTAACCACTGTCCTTGAAGCTAGTGGGTGAGTTATTTTCAGTATTAGATATTTTTAAATTAGGAAATAAATAAAAGCGAGTCTTTACTGTTACACACGGTTCTAAGGCAGAAACAGAAGTTGGGCATGAATTTATTTAAAAATACAACTTAGCCTAGGTTACCAGGACATTGTGTTCCAGATGGGGACAGGACATGAAGACGAAAGACAAAAAAACAAAGAATTTAGGTGACATTAAACCTGGTAAGAGAGTGTTAAGGTTATAAACGAACTTGGTAGTCAAATTGACCCAAGCCTGAGATCTAGGGTACTAAGGAACCAAAAGCAACTGAATCTCTGATGAGTTACCAAAGTGGGGAACATTAATAATACGACCCGAAATCTCCTGCGGAGTAATTTAATCTGGATAAACTACCAGTCAAAAAAATTAATTCTTAAGGAGACCATCAGCCAAACTGACAATAAACCTAATAAGCCAAAGGGAAAGAACCAGAGTATTAAGGATTAAGGATACCATCTAACTAATTTGGAGACGAAAAACCAAGGTCTTCATTAATAATGTTTCGGCTCACTCCAGATTGAATTCTCATGTCATCGAGTCTAGTTCTTTTATTATAATGAATATTTGTTTTTTTTTATGCAACTAATAATTGCCAAACTGTGTAAAATTAAATTTCTTCATTAATAAAGAACGGATTCTCGGGCAAGTTTATAATCACTTTAACAGCATTTTGTCCTAGGTGTACACTTAGGATATTTAGTTAACAACATTTATTTCATTTTGTAATTTCATGGGTGCGAATGTCTCGACAGTACGCCTAAGACAAAATGAAATTAACGTAAGTGACCTTGCCTGAGGATCTTTCTTTATTTATTAGCATAGAGACTTTTTGAGTTTACACTCTGATAAAATTGATAGTTCATTGTTTTAGTTCTGGAGATGTTGGTCAAGAAGAAAAAGATACATCTGAGCTATATCAACAAAAGGTAAAAAGTGAACGTAATTTACAAAAACTAGTCAACAAGGCAGAAAAAGATCTCAATGAGGTTCTAGTCGTTAATCAGACCAATGAACAGTCCAGAAGAAATTCGGTGAAGATTAATAGGCAAAAGGTAATAGACTCATTGGAACATGAAGCAATGAACTCTCATAAAAGTTTCAACAAAATTATAGAAAGCTGGAGGGATATGGAAGACTTGACAGATCCTGTTGAGATTCATAATGGTATAAGAAATATTAAAGAGAAATGTAACGCTTTAATTGATGAAAGAGATAAAATAATAATTGCCCTGAAGATAGATATCGGAAAGTCAGAAAAGTCATTCAATAATTATCAGAAGAAGAATTTTGAGGACAATGAAATTCTGTTTAAAAGAATTAATAATCACATTGCCAGTATGAGAGAAGCTTTTCGGGCCCAGATGACTATAGTAAAAAACACTATTGAAACCGTAACAAATGAGTATATTAATTACAGGTACGATAAAATCTTTATTCTCTCTTGATTACTGCTGTGGTCACATCTTCTTATCATGTTTTTCAGAGTCTGGAGCTGCTTTACTAGTTCTAGTCTCGAATTTCTTTCTGACTTTTCTACGATGTTTATCCCTTTTCTTATGTCTATATTACCTTATTTATGCTTCTCTAATATAGATTTTAGCTTCAAAGCCTGTCCATATATTGTGCTCCATAAGATATCAGTCGTACTTATCAACATTTAATTTGAATTATTAATGGCATTCTTGTTTAAGGTACTACAATTGGAATGAGCTTTATGAGAATATGGTTAACAGTACCGAGCAAGTGTCGAATACCAAATTTAGATTTCTCAAAAAAGTTTCGAACTCTGTTGATAATTTGATAAAGTCATTTGAAGAAGACTTCCGTGGACAAAAATCCGAATTGCTTCAAACTGTTAATAAATCTAGACAGGCGTTAGAAATTGTGAAAGCCGATGTACTATTGCATTCAGAAAAATATGATTATAATTATCAAATCCTTGAAAGGCGTTGCAATGAAAGTACTATTTTAGGGGCTGATCAAAAAAGAAGGATTACAAAACTTCAAGACGTGGTTACCGAACTGAAGAAAAGCATTCACATTTACAATAGCGATACAAAACGTAAAATAAAACAACTTACAAATAATATCAAAGCTACGCAAAAGCAAATATTAGACATAGAACATAAAGCCGATCACTTTGCTGAACTGAACGATAGACTTTTTCATGAAATTTGGAATTTGAATAAAACAAATTGTCAGAATTTATTGAATAAAATTATGGGGACAGATAAAATTCTTCAAGAGCAGCAACTGGCAGTAGAATGGAATAAACCAGTGAATTTATTGGAAATGTCGGCCCTTCCCAGTTATAAGCAAGCTGTGACTATTGTTTCACTTATCAAAAAAGTTTCACAAGCAGCAGCACCACCAGCTCCCAACCCGCACTTTAAGGCTGGCATATTGACAAATGAGGATCAATCTACAATTCAATACTTAAAATCACTTGATGCTTATAAAAAACTGTTGAAGAAGATATTAGTTATAACTTCAGATAAATCAGGTTTCCTTACTGAAAAACGCATTAAATCGCTCGTAGGTAAATATAATACCAAAGATAAAAGTTTAGTAAGATTGGAAAATGTTTTGGAAACTTTACATATTGAAAAACAGGAAGATATTGACTTAATACTCGATTTTTTCTTACCATATAGTTATTGTTTAACTTGTACAGGCGATGACCAATTTACAGAACCGTCACTGATTTTGACAGGCCAACATATGTCTCAAGTCTCCTGTATGTCTTCTTATACAGCAAAAAGTTTAATAGAATGTGAGAGTTTAAATGAAGATTATTTCCCCCAAATATTTGAAGCCCTCATGTACACAACGCACCAAAGAGATTCCATAGAGGAAGCTGTCATACAAATTGTAACTTCGGATGTTGACATAAAGAATATCACTCAAGATTCTGTTGAGTCTATAGATATTGCTAAAGCAGATATGATGGAGATGTCAGAAAAAAGGATATCCAGTTCAAAAAAGAAACCTCTAGCTTCCATGAAGGAAAAAACGTTATGCCAATATAATCATTCTCTAGTTATTAGCAGTATCTATATAATCAGAGCTCTACGAAATTTTATTGAATTTTACTGCAAGAGACCTGTAATCATTCCTACGATGGGTAAGTTTTATCACAATGGATATTACAATAAATGTAATTATTCTTGGGTTCGGATCCAACGACACCACAGGAAATCGCAAATTGCAAATATTTCGAAAACGGATTCAGATAATAAGATGATTCAAAAACTAAGAGATTCAGATTTGTACTCCAAACGAGGGGAGGTACTTTCTTTTGTAAAACACTTTTAAATGTCGAAGAAAATAACAAAAAGCTATCAAAATAAAAAAAGAAAAAGGTCTCCTCTGCTTCATGCACATTTTTTAAGTTTAAAGTTTTAATGCATCTTTTTTTAATTTCAACCGTTTAGTAATAAAATTACATTTCAAATACTGGGAAAATTTAGTAGAGCACAGATTGCATCTAGGCCTTAGAAATGTACATATCTAATCTGGCAACCGTGTTGATGCATATTTACAAGGTATGCTTTCGATTTTCTATTCAAATCATAATTTCTCTTTTGTTTGGAGAATGACAAAAAGAATGTTTGTATTTTTTAAAAACATTTTACTGTGTATTTTTTAATGTCCAATTATTCAAAATTTGTCTAAAAAATATCAATATATTTGCAAATTTAAAAACTTACTATGATTTTTTTACATAAGAACTTCATTTTTTCGGTAAAATTTCAATTAACAATGAAGCTTTGTTTACATGAAAATATAGGAAATACATTTCAGCCGAAATCATTCGACCTACGTGTTCGTGGTTTTGTCTCAAAAGTTAATTCATGTTTTCATTGATAATTGAAATTTGATTGGAAAAATCCGGCAAATATTTGTTGTAATTGTTGAGATTATTAATCCATCCTTGGAAACTTTCTCCTTAAATAATTTTCAATGTTAACTACTCCATAAATTGAAACCTGACACTTATTTTATACTACACGTTTTCCCATCCATTTGTATGTGCGACAAAAAAATTGAATATACTTTCCATTAAAACCGGACCTGTGTATATCACAAAAGCATTGTTGCCAAAGTAGTTTTAGTTGAGATCGTATTTGTTTTTCTCTTTGTTTCATGTATTCAAATCAGAAGAAAGGAGACTTGGTTATAGGTCTATATAATTTTTGAAGACCTAAAAGGTAGGTGTTTTGAGTCGGAAAAAGTCACGTGACTCCTTAAACTGGAATTATCTTTATGAAATTTTTTTTAAATTTTTTTGTGGTTTCTAAATATTCCACTACCCAAAAAATCTCAAGGCAGAAAGAAACTGTTGGTGTTCTGCTCTTTATACTATATCTAAGGCCCAACGTTTTTATTTGGGTGGAATAATGGGTTTTGATTTTTGTATTCGATTATCTATACTTTATATATAATTTTATTTTGAAGGTGAACGGATGAGGAGAAAGAGAGTAACCATTTCCCGTCTTTTGAATGACAAAGATATTTTATGTTACTGGAAGCAATGGAAAAATTTATTTGACGACCGTTCGGATATTACCATGATTTGGAATGGGCTCCAAAAGGGCTTGCAATATTATCTCCAAGTACTAAAACAAAGAAAGCTACTATGCGAAGAAGTACTTAAACTTCGAAAACAAAATAAAACTTTAAAAAAGATGGTAGAGTCTTACACACATCATAAAGTTTTCTTACCTCCAATTTGTGAAATACAATGTGTATGTTCCAGCGACCAAATAAAGCCTATTTACAAGAGGAAAGCTAGGTAGATAAGTTAACGTATATCTTTGGTCTAGTTATGAGTCTTCAGTCAATTGAACACTGAAGTAGAGAGAACAATTAGAATTACAAAAATTAGGCTTTTCAATTTTAGGGATACCTTCGGGGGTTTTAAAGTTGAGGCTATGCATAGTTTATCGCCTACCTCTCTTGATTAGTGGTCAATTGGTACAGCATCAACATAAATTGTTTCAAATTTCAGATGGAATTTCATTATTATACTTGAAACTTTGAATTTGCACTAAAACTTATGGAACAAAAAGCCGTAATGAAATATGTGTAACCATCGGCATTATAACTAGACTAAAGTGGAATGCGGTAAAATAAAAAATGTGAACCTTTTTGTTCATATTTTTTGTTGAACTGTACCTTAGCTATTTGTAGATATATATAGTTTTTGTTTAAGCTTTATTTTTATATAGTATATTACATATTTTTCCAGTATGCTGTTTTATTGATATTAGCAGAATACAGTACTTCCAGTAAATGATTGAATGTGCGTCATTAATAATTATCAAACGCCACCCATTTATCTAGCATCTCTTTCTATCAACTTTAAAAAGTGCATCAAATATTTAAAATTTGTACTTTAAGGAATAAAGTATGTTGTTTGGATGATCGTTTATATCCGCAGTACAACAAAAAGATAGTATTACAAGCGGTACTAGTCTTGTTGACGCGTACTTTTCAATTCGCCCGACATTCTTAACAGTATAGTATTTAAGATGTCATCATTACTACTTATTTTTATGTTCGCTTTTTTGCTAGTTTTGGAGTATTTAGTAGTATTTTTTCTGCGTTTTGCATTCGTATATATATTTTCAAACCAGTTTTTTTGCAATATATAACCTTGCTACATTTTACTTTGAGAGTAAGTATATATTTTATTTCTTTTTCACTATAAAATATTCCTAACCTTTCGCTGACATTTCCATCAGTATTTTAATAGTTGTCTAAGATTCCTTATAATAGGGATATTTATACAACAAAAATTGTTGAACAACGTTGCATATGAGGAAACAAGGAATAAATGAAACACATTAAACAATCACGAAGCTGAAAAATAATTTTGGAACTATTATCATCAGTTCAAGAGGTAAATTTAACAATTGGCCAAGAAGAATAGGAAAGACAAATAGATATGTCATAGATTAATTGGTAAGAGAATATGGTCACCTAATATTAAGGTTACTTTATCATCCTGATATTAATGTGATTCAGTTAATTTGTATTAACTGTAAAACATATAACAAATATTTGGCAGAGATGGATATACTGATGAGAATGTATTAAGTATGTGGAATGAAGACTTGTAGATGTGTAATGCTGAAGCCTGCGCGAATTATGTGAAACACTGATGTAATAATTAAAAAATGGCTTTTTTTACTTGTTTCATATGCTTTTATTTATGACGTGGGAACAAAATTTCGGACGTACATCATCGATGACAAATTGTATATATCCACTCGGCCCGATACTTGTTAATCATATCTCTATTCTTTTACAAGAAATCGTTGTACGATTAGACTGTTGCCATATCAATAATATCAATATGAAGTTTCCATTGATGACAGACTTGTCAATGCAGAGTACTGTCATATAAGTACTGAATTTTGTAACAATGTGGCATCATGTAACTTTATTTATGACGTGCATCGGAAATTTAATTGTTACGGGTATGTACGCTCATGACCGTTTGCAACAATTTTGTCAAGCTGGGCTTAAAGATAAGGAAGACTTAAGTGTTTACATCTAAAACGATTTCATTTAAAACGTTGTACATTTGGAATGGAAATTGTATCATTTCAACAATAATAGCTGAAAGAAACCTCAGTATACAAAATATAATCCATATCTAAAAACAATTATAGTTTTTTCTTGGGCCACGCAATAGATAGAAATTTTCTTACCATGATAATAACTGAAATCGAAATCATTCTTTCACCTCCGACTGTTTACAGTAATAAAATGAAAATGAAGTAATACATAACCCAGATGTTGTATACTTATCATAATATATGTGTATGCAGGAAGAATTACATAACTTTCGCTATTTAGTCTCCGTTATAAAAAGGTATTTACGTACAGGTATTTATTCATTTGACAAATGAGAATACTGATCGGCTTTACATGGTTCTTAACACCTTTTATCAATAAATTAAAAGGTACTTGGTGATAAATTTAAGAATTTAATGTAACTGTCTCGCGGAAATTATAGCATTTATTTCAGGTAACATGTTAATTTTCGAATTCGGGCAGTTGAATAAATAAAGTTTCATGACATATTAAATAACAGTAATGAAAGTGAGAATTCGATGGACACACACACGTTAAAATAAAGTTGACTTAGTTGAAAAATCGTTAACAACGGCTTTCACTGCGTTTTATTTATTTATGGACTTCATTTGAATCAAATTTAAATAAGATTTTAAATTTGTTATAAGTTATGTAAACCACAATTGCAGTAATTTATTTTACAATTTAGAATTCTTGTCATACTACTACACTCATGTGGGGTTAATAATTTTATTTACGAGAAAACCTTCACAGAACTTAAAATGCAATTTAACGTAAATAATAGCTTACTGGAAAAGAACAAGAATAATCTATTTTTCAGATTTTTTCGTTTTTTAGCCTATGTTGTTAGTCTTGGCGAATACTATATCGAATGGTTATATTAAAGAAGTGCCAAGAATAGTCCAGTGAAAACCGAAGTTGAAAATATGACATTCTGCAAAAAACGCGGATTGTCATAAAATTTAATTTTATAAAATCTTTAGCAACGTTTCCAACTTTAAGATCTAGTTTTCTCGAAAACAAAATTGGTGACTATTTTTGTATTTTCCCTGTATCCTTTAGTTACACTATTTAGCTAGCATCATACTTCTCTATCTCGCCTACTGTCAGTTTTTTCCTGTTTATATCCTTTCCTTGCTTTCTCGAAGTTTATTTTTCGAGAATGTTTGGGAAACAGTCATATATAGTTAAATTCAAACAAAATTGCGTGTACGTCATCAACGCTTGATGTGGTGAATATATACGAAGTTGACAGATTTTGCCGGAAATATATTATTTCTCTGTAATTAATATTCCTCCAATCAACTCTTGTAAATTATTGAAATTGGGGTTTCGTAAGTAACAAAACGTATACAAAATATATATTAATAAACATCCTTTATCATTTTAAAAATGTGCACAGTTAATATTAGAAATCTTAAATCTAAATTATCTATATCAGTAGTACTTTCATTATTTTCCTTTTCTTGCTCAAAATATTGAATCAGGGAAGCTACTCGTTCCTTACACTATTCAATTACTTCGGCATGTTTGTTGTTTTTTTGATATCGCAATGTATAAGATAAAACTTAAAAATTGGACATTTTCACTACAAAAATCTACATAATATAAATATAATCTCACAAAATCGATGAACTCGTGTCTTTAAATGACGGCAGAGACTAAGTTCACGTCTTTACTTGATAGCTTCTTCATTCGAATTTTGTTGGAAACTTTTACATTAAAGGCCATCATGTCCAATAAAAACATACTAGTGCACATTTTATATGTTCTTCTAAATGTTTAATACTGACTAGGTAACATTACATTCGTTTTCTTGATAAATTTTTTTATACAAACTATAATGAGAATATAGCCACCCAGTTATTAGAATTTCGTCATTCGCCAATTTTGTTTGAATTTAACTATAGCTCTCAGCACTAACTTTAGGTTTCTGGGTCTTGTCCTATTCGTCCATGTAACCAATGTTATCATAATCAGTGGTTTTCACATGTGTAATCGAACCGTTACAAAATTTATTGATTTAATACTGTAGCATAAATATTTAATTTCCACCCTGCTCCGTCGGTCGAGACCACTTAATAAAATTATTGAATTGTAATATATATCAAAAAACCTTAACTTGAACATTCAACATAACACCAAAGTACATTCTTTCTTTTCGCGTCATTTATTTCTTCTATCTTCTAACCTTTCTTCTCTCCTCTTTTCTATAGCTGCCATGTAAAACTCCCCGCTAAAATGTAAAATCTATTCCTACATATTCCTAGACATAATTACATATTTTCTAAAATGATATTTGATACAAATTCCGTTACAATATATTTATTTACTAAAAGCTTTAAATACTCGTGCGTTACGAGATAATGTTAGTGAATATACAATGATAAAAATCGATAGCTATTGCAGCTCGGATTTCAGAGTCTAACAGAGTAATTGGCACCGCTAAAGAATAAAAAGCCGCGGGATGGCGCCCAATTCTTATCGTTATATCGCGTAAATTGAAATTCATTCCTGACAATGGGCCAAGGAACGAGAGGTCGATTCTATTACGTTTCGTTAGAAGTATTCATTTGGTCGACAGCAGTTGTGACAGTTTCATTCTGGTTTCAGTGAAATGGTGCATGGTTTAGGAGGATTTTCCATTTTTGAACATTAATTGAAAAGCGGCAGCGTTTATTTTTAAATCGCTACCCGTCAGAGCGTTTATCACTCTCATTCTATGCTTTTGTTATAGCTTCCATATTTCAACAGCGTAATTCGACTGTGGATTTGTTAAAAGTCCTGCGGTGGCAAAACCGGAAGATAAAAATTTTCCATTAAATTACACATTACCATTTATAATTAAAACTTTATTTTCATATTATCCTTGATTATAATCTCATTTTTATAATGTATATTAAAAATGTTATTTACACTTTTAATATGTTCAAAATGTTTCGTTTACCAAGATGAATCATCATTTTCTTAGACGGAACATCCTGTATTGTTTTATATTTCATAGAAGACTATATGCCCCATAGTTTAATATAAAATTTCAATAAATGATACAAGTTCTTTGAAATTAGTGAAGAATTATTTCTTTGCAGCTACGGATTTTTGACATGGGTTAGTTTTGATAGCAAAATCTTATATTTATGAATAAAACTATTTAGAGTGTTAGGGAATATCAAATACCCGTATTGTTTTACCTTGTTTTAATAGATACTACTACTGTTATGATAAAAGTATAGGTTAAAAATCAATAAAGATACTAATAATGAAGAATAATAAAATTCTTTTCGTTCCTACGGAAATTGTTGACGAAATATTAGAAACGAATTTTTGATTGACATCAAGAATTATTATTACCAGATTTGACAAAAAATTCAAGATTTTAAATGTCTGCAATACCTAAGTAATTTTACATCAAAATTGGCGCTCAACGTGGGCCGATAGAAATATAATAAGAAAACAGTCTGTACAACAAGGGAGAGGTATGAGTTTCTAGAGGAAATTATGATAAAATATTATAATATGATACACGACTTAAATAATGAAATGAGAAATCATAGTGAAGAAATTAAAAGTAATTTGGAAGCAATAAAAACTGAGACGGTTGGTGAAATGACCAAGTGAACAAGAATATTAAAAGATTGCAGAATAAAATGGTAACCAAAGAAGATATGATAAGGATCATTCAAGAAATGAGATAAATGAGAAATAATAAGATAGAAACAGAAAAACGTGTAGAAGGAAAAATTGAAAACATTAGAAAGTACCCGGGTACCTCAGAAAAGGGGTAGAAGGGAAATTAGAAAATAGCAAGAAGAATGGGGCTAATTTAAAAAGCAAGTAATATTAATTCATTAGTCATTTTAATTAGGGAAAATTTGTTGCTATAAAATTATAGGTGAAAAATCAAGAAAGTAAAATTCCAAATCAAGAATAATAAAATTGTTGGGTGTCAAAAAATATTATTACTAGATTTGGTGAGAATTTAATAAAGATTTTGATAATTTAAAATACATAAGTAATTGGTTGGTGTACCAGAACCGTTTTCATAGCAACAAAATTTACTGTAAGAGATACTATTCTTTTAGAAAAAAAGGAGATCACACTTTCTTTCTGCTTAATTTTAATCTTGTAAAAAATATTACATTTTTTGTTTTTTATTATTTTTTTAGTTTTAAACAAATAAAATTAATATTTGTGATTATCATACATATACAGTTTTGTAAAATCATTCGTACAAAACCAACTGTTATTTCTTTTACATACACCCTTAAAAAGTACAAACAAACAGGAAAGACATTATTTTTTACATTTAATTGCAGTACCCGCTTATAATTGTGTAGAAGTAGTTAACAGCGCGATTGATTGTAAAAGAATAAAATAAACTATTAATTACAAACTTGTTTTCCTCATTTAGCGTTTTGAAGCAAGTGAGCCGTTAAAATTTGCTAATAAACGCATTAATTCGTCCTAATATTCAATAATTATTTAAACTAGGTTGCAGAAAATAATTATTTGCTTATTATTTATGTATTTACATATCGGGAGGTATTGAGTAATATGTACCGATTTAAGTAAACAGTTATAGATTTTGTAATAGATCTTGCTTCATCAAGAAAGATTAGCTGTTTGCAAGAAAGGTAGTTAGCGTTATTAATTCTTCTACTAAACAAATGAAGCGAAGTATATAATTCAATAACCTCAACGAGCTTTTTTGCACCTGGATTTTAGTGCAAACTTTTATAGTTGCAGGATACAAAAATTCAATTTATTTTAAAATACTAATGCGTTGGCTTGCACAGTTTCAGTTACTGGTATAACCACTGTTACTACAATAAAGGGTAAATTATATAATGAAACTGGCAACCTAGTGTCAAATATAACAAAACTAGAAACGTAATATATGAAGGGGCAACAGATAAACTTGTGATATGCTGTCAATACAAGTTTTAACTTGTTTCAGATATTTTGGAAAGAAAGAGAAACAATTGAAGATGAACCACGTTGTGGATAACCTCCATCTTCAAGAACTGATAAAAATACCAACATAATTCGAGTCGACTGACGGTCAAATCGATTTTGGAAGAGTTGAAATGGAATCACATCATCGTTCATCAAATTATCAGCAGCAGTTTCCTGTGACTCTTCAGCCTCTTTATTTGCTTGACCAAAGTCTAATTTTTGCTCATCTCGATATGGAAAAATGACTTTTACGAATGTCATTTTGGAACACTAAAAACATTAAAAAACTATAACAGACTAACTAGAAGTTATTCCAGTATCTGAAGTCTAAGATTATTATGAAGAGTAAAAGAACTGTCTACAGCTGTTTCTTAAGGAAATTAGTTTGAGGTAGACAATATGAAATTGTAATTCTATTCGAATAGTTTTTATTTTTTTTTAAATCAGTATTTTTTAATTTACAAACCCCGTAAAAGCAAAAACAAATTAAACTAAATTTAATGAACGCTTTGTGTAATATTCATACTTGATTAGCCCGATAGCTTAATCAACAACAACAAATCGTCGCCCAAATCAAACAAAATCAATAACTTACTCCACAAGATCAATTGGAACAAAGAACTATAAAACAAAATGAACTCAATTAGTTAAACCAACAAAAAATTCAACAGAACCAACTAAATTGAAACAGAATCAGCAAATTCAACAAAGTCAATTAAATCAAACCAAGCAATTAAGTCGTCGACAGTCGCAAATTGACCAATAAATGACCCAACAGAATCGATTAAATTAGCAAAATCAACAACAGAATCATTTGGGTCTACAGTAAATACTGCAACAGGCTTAGTTGATTCAGCAACAATTAACTTAAAATCAACAACAGGTTAATCAGAATACAATTGACTCAAATTTGGTTCAAGAATTGGTACAATTAAATCAATAGAATCACCAGATTCAACAGCAACAACTCAACATTAGATATTATTTTTCATAAATATTTTCAAATTTCGATGAAAACGACGAAACGTATTGATATTTAAAATATTTTTAAAATGTCAGACTTAATACGCATAACTACTAAAAATTGTATACAAACAAGTGTTCGCTGTTAAATGTTAAACTACCTACATTTTATACCTAATCAGATAATTTTCTTGATAAATTACAGGTTGTTAGAAATATTTAACTTTTTTCGTTCAGCACTCGACAATTTTCAATTTTTCCTTGGAGTACCCTTATAAAAAGGTACATAATTTATTACTTGACATTTTTCTAATTGACTATCACTCTACAATGTCCTTTCGAAACTATCAATAATTAGATGTCAGTTCCTCATACTTTAAAGGTACATCATGCGGGTCGGTCTTGTTATATTTAATCAAGAGAATTTTTTGTTTTTTTTTGGTCTCGTGTAAAGCTGATGATGTTTGTTTTAAATAATAGATATTATATTTTGTAATATAGGACATAAATACAGATGGTGTCATTTGATACTGGATATATAAAACTAATTACCTATGAAAATTGGTTAGAATGTTAGCACTTAATAGCTCGTTATAGTTTTTATGGATAAATTGAAAAATGCTTCTACATTATACTATATAATAAATAATTTTTTATAGACCAATAAGAAGACATCAGCATGTTGGTTAAGAAATTAATTATATTTTTTAATATTATTGTAAGGCCATTACTAAACATTTTTAAGGTTCTTTTTGGGTTGCCCTTACTATTTTATTGAGAAATTTCTATATTTTTAATTCTACTAATTGATGGTATCTTCGGTAATTTTCCTTTCTTGGCAAAACGGAAAGCATTCATGACCATTTAGAGAATTCCCAGGACGCTCTGGTCACCGGAGATAACGGGTCCTTCGAGAAATTCCTTGTCCTTTGTCAACAGGTCAATCCCCAACACGCGACCCTTTTTGCTCTATCACGCCCCTCTCAACACCTCCTTGTCATCCTCTTGTCACCATTTATTCACTTCAGAGACTCTGCCCGACTATCTGTGTGCTGCATTTGCGGTGACTTTTGTCCTAGAGGATTTTTACCCCGGATTGATTTCAGATTAGAAATGGTTTTTTAAACATTACAACATGTTACACGTGCTTGACGGGTGTTTAGCAAACGATTCGCGTATGTTTGTTTCATTATGGTAGATTAATTCTTAAGTGGATTTGTTCTTTTACAAATGTTGGATTAAAAATAGCCCTAAAGTATCGCTTGTAGCTTCAACTGAAAAATATTCAAGTAGGGTGATCTATACTAGAGCGTTACAACAATAAATATTTCAGAAACATAAATGAAATGTGATTTATGTATTTATTTTTGATCAAATATGTCAAAACTAAAATAATCTTTTACTTTTAATTAATACTCTTATCTTAATTCTTTAAGGAGTCGTAGCCTCTCTCGAAGAGCTTTTATTCTCTTCTTTTCTGTAGTCACTTGACGTTTTTTCTACAGGTATGTATTCACTTTTTCTATTATATTTCTGCATTTTTGCTGTCCTTTATTTGCTTTCAACTGTTATCTCATCTTCCTTGATCTTTCCATTTTTATTGGTATTACTTTTGGTCTATTTGCACCTGGTCTCCATTCTGTAAATATTTTTACCGCTTCATTATCTTATTTTTACATGACCGAACAATCGTAGATTTTGATATTTTATGTATCTTACTATCTACTTTTTGGATTTCTTTTCATTTAAACCGCCTTTATCGTTTTTCATCTACTTTTGTGAGAGTCATGGTTTTCTCGTTTACATGGGCCCGTTTTAGCGGTGTTTTAAACACTTTCATCTTTGTAGTCCTTTTTTATCTTATTTTGCATAATCCACTTATTCTTGTGCCTATCTGTTTTATCTATAACATTTTTGTGTTTTTTTCATTCGTATCATTAACAATCATGTTTTCACAGTTATTCACAGATTTACCATTTCTTTATTCGTCCCGCTTATGTCGTTTCTACCTGTGTTATTTTCGTATATTTCGATTTATTCTGATTTATTTCTTTTTTTGTTTGTATTCATTTAGATTTTGTTTGTAGTTTCTTTAAAGATTTTTGTATCTCTAGTAACAATAGCCATGTTATTGGGGTAGGCTGTAACTTGCACCATTCTGTTAATAATTCTTCCTCCCATATCTGTTTTATTCTTTTCGATTTGACCATCGCCATCTTCGTCACAGTTTTCTTTGATATTTCTTTCATATCCTTTAGTAGTTTTGTTCGTTTTACGTTGTCGAAAGTATTATGAAAATTTACAAACAGGATTTGTAATCTATGTTGTGTTCGTGGCATGTTTCTACTCGTATTATTTAATTCATAATGTATAGCGTCTATCGCCGATCTTTTTAGACATACTGCTATTTGCCCTTTTTTAATTCTACATATATCTTTATTTTGTTATTTATCAACGCTGTTAGAATTTTATTTGCTGCGTTTAAACATGCGATGCCTTTATAGTTATTACATTTTGTGAGGTCTTCTTTTTTAAGATTGGTACTATTATTCCATTCCGCCTTTCTTTGAGTGTTGTTTCTTTTGTCATATTTCTGTTATTATCTTCTATAATTTATTGTTTGGTATTTATCCTTTATAATTCATTAACTCATGTAATATTTCCGTGATTTGCATGTTTTAAATTTTTATGACCTCTTTGAAATGTTCTGTTATGGGAGCTATTTCAAGGTTATTACCTTTTCTCTTCTTGCCTATATATATATCTTCGTTCTTTTCTTTCAGTAAATTTTAAATAGTTTTACACATTCTTACATATATGCTTTGACCTTTATTATATTGCGATTTCTTATGTGTTGGAATAATTTTGTATTATTTTTACTTATCGCTTTCTAGTTAATTTTTCTATCCAGGTTGTTTGTTTCTGCTCTATCAAATTTGTGTTTTCTTCTCTTATTGCTTTATATTTTTCGTTAATTTTCTAATTTCTTGTTCTCACCTATGTTAGTCTCATGTCGTTCCTTCTCTTTATTTTCGTTTCACATTCTTCCATGTCTTACTTATTTTTATTCGTTTTACTGGCATCTCCTTACCTTCAGCTTTCACCATTCTTATTCTATTTCTTTTTTGTATTTTTTGGCTTTCAATGTCTTTAGATCCCACCTTTTTTTCAATTGTTTTCGTTGTTTAACCAACTTCAAGACAAGAAGATAGTCGATAATTAATTATTTTTACATTTTGAATATAACATATATATATATATATATATATAAATGAGCTACTTTTTGTATTATAAAAAATAAGATAAGTAGAAAAAAATATTTTCATGTATTTTTGACATTAGATGATGATTAACCCTTATACTATTCGTACCACAGATCACCTGTATATTTTACCTTAAATATATTGTTAATTTACCAGTATAATAAAATATACTAATCGTTCCTTCTTACTCTAGTCGTTTGTAAGAACACGTGCCTCTTACATATATAGTCGGTTATAAGAATAATATATTATTAGTTATTAAAGTATAAAGTTGCCTTTAGGGACTATAATTTTTAACATACAATTATTACTATTTTTTTAATTTTTTTATAGACTATATGGGATATTATAGTTAATAATTTATTTCAGAATTACATTTAAAAAATATTGACTGTAGGCATATTAAAATAAAGCCATTGTATCAGCTTCATACTTTTTTCTCTACAACGACTATTCCAAATACAAATAGTTGACAATTTGACAAATTAAATACAAGGTAAATGACGGCTTGAAGATGTTTGATAATGATAATGATATGTATTGGATTTTTGATTCACACAACGATTCATGCAGTCCTGTATCTCCATTGGTCTTCAAATGAATAATGAATAAGTCAAATTCGAATTTTTTCCCACAAAACAGGTTCACTTTTCATCAAACGCGTATACCTGTTCATAAATTAAAAGCGTATTGCCTTAAAGTAATGTAGAAAGAGCAGAGGAACCATATCCTCGATGCATAGATAAACTTTATAAAAATGTTTGTCGAGTTACCCACATTTTTTTGTTTTATTTCCGAAAAATATCGAGACAAGTCAATCCAATGATGTGATACATAAACAATGTTTTTTAGGATTTATAAAAGTATTTCATTGAAATTTATCATGACTCCTTAAATATGTCTCTGCAATATTAACATCATTATTTATGACTGGTAACAACATTCTTACGCAGTTCTTTATCTCATAATTATTTTACATCTGCTTTACATAAATTACCTTCCCTTAAACAAATAGTTTTAATTTTATTTGAGCTATCATTACTACAGTAAGATAAACTAAAGTTTAACCATTGGCTAAAAATAAAATTAAAGGCTTCATGCATTAGACACTTTTGAAACCTGATGGTTCCATTTTCAGGATCGTATTTAGAAAATATGGTTTGAATTTTATAATTGGGGAGTATTTAAAAAATATGAAAATATAATAGTGAAATACATGGTTTTTATTATTTATTGTTTGTGTAAGTACCTAAATAATTCCAACTTAAACGTTATAGAAAAATTAAATAAAACGGATAATATTTTGGCCAACAATAATTATTGTGACGATATTAAATAGATTAATGAGACTTCATACAATTATAATTAAATAACTTTTATTACGTTCAATCTAGAACTAAAATCAATGGTTTAATATGTCCAAATATTACAGCAAATTTTATAAATGATCACAATGATATTTTCTGATTATTAGTAAAATCTGAATGCACATTAAAATTGGATGTAACAAATTAATATATAAAACATTCAATGATATTAATTATAATTAATATTATTTGGATATATTTTAAATCTGATAAGAAAATTCGATCAAATCTAGACATGTCAAATGTAGGCCAAGGATTACCAAAATGATGAATTTTTATAAAATAATTGAATGAAGAGCATGAGTAAACAGTATTAAAATTATAGGACTTCATTATTCAAAATCAGGTTTAAAAAGGAATTTGTTCTTTAAAACATAAAATAAAAATATTATGAAGTAAATATTGACATCACGTCATATCGTTAACTATTAAACAAATAAATCCAAATTATTTAAAAATTTGTAGTCAAATTTATTTAAACTCAATGTTAATATGTAAAGTTTGTCATAGAGAAGAATTAAAATTTGAAAAATTGAATTTAAAAATCTAAGACACAGAGTTTATTTATTAAGATTTTTTGTTCAAATAACGACTTATACTAGGAAATAGTATTATCAGTTTTTAGAAAAAAGTTTAGGCTTTCTAAAGATGTAATATTTAGCAAAATTTTATAAAAATATTAGGAATTATGTGTCAAAAGAAATTATCCGTGTAAGTTGGTTTTGCTTAAAAAAAACCCATAAAAGGACTATCAAAATTATTAGTTAGGGACTTCATTTTTGACCTGTAAAGAGCCCATATCGTTGGTTTAATAAAAAATCCATAATTCATTTTAAGTTTAACCTTTATAGTGTAACCTTCGCCGACATCAAGTTCAATACATAGGAAATATGTGGAATTGTTAAAAGTTGTGTTTATCATCATCATAATTTATAAGAAAAGTTAAATTTATATGAAAAGTAATTTCATTATTAAATATTAGTCATAATACAAAGTGATAATTACCTGAGTATGTACTGATCTTTTCTTTAATAGAACAATAATCAGTTTTCTAACCTAAACTTAAAATGGACATTGTTTATAATTGTCTTAAACAAATATGTTGACATTAAGTGAGCGTAAATAGAATTGGACTAAAATTTACATAACTTTTGCTTTTGCTGTTGTATTCAAAATTATTAGAATTTATTCAATGAGCATCATCACAATTGTGTTTTAATTTAATTTTCAACTAAGTTTTTTTAAATTAATTTTTGAGCCTCACCTGAGATTAAATGAGTTTCTATATTATTTTAATTTTTATAATAAACACTATTACGATCATTCAAAATTTTAATCATTTAAAGAACTCATAAAACCGAAACAACACAATATCTACCGCTTTTTTTATACGTATACTAATGAAACTTTAATATTTATAGGGATGGTAATAAGGTGATATTCCATATATTAAATTTTTGAAAACCAGCCCTGAAAATATCCGGGTGTTTTCATTAAAGATATTAATCGCAATGTGTATCAGTATAATGCATGGTGCAGTCTAATCTTTAGGTTTGACCGTGCTCTTGTCTCTAATTTGAAGCAGGTAAATTAAACCAATATCCTTAATTATATCTTCCTGAACATGGTGGATGGAGTACTTAAGTACTTAGTAAGAGAAATAAAAATTAAAAACTTTTCATGTTATGTTATATGCCAAAAATACCAAATATTTTTTCCAATAAAAAGAATTTCTAAGAAATTATAATACATACTAGGAAGTAGTACAGCATGTTTTGGACTTTAATTTTAATGTTTTCTGGTCCGGAATAATTTTTACTCTTCATTTATTAATTATTTAATTAAATATTTATTACCACTTACGGCTATCACAGTAGTATTAAAATAGCACGAGATTTTTCTTAATTTTTTAAGGATGAATATACAGTGTGTACATAAAGTATGAAATAATTCATTTTAAGCTAAACAAACAATTTTGAGGAAAAATCCTGAGACAAATCGGTTTTTGATTTTAATTTAATGTATTTTTACATAACAATGAAATGTACAGGGTAAACCATTTGGGAGTAACGATGTCATCGACAATTTTTTTAAATGGCACACTATTTTTTTTTTAGATTGCGGTAATTAATAGTTTTGCAGATACAATAATTTTAAAATCTGTATTTTTGAAGACCTTTAATTAAATTAAAATAACAAAATATTACAACAGTAACAATAAATTCCCACACAATAAATTACAGTAAGTGTTCGAATTGTCTTCCTTCTTGTGCTTGACAGTTTCCTAAGTGATCAATAAATTTCTGCTGAACTTTATTAATAGTTTCTGCGAAATGTTATTTATTTCTTGCCTTATTCTATCTTTTAAATCATTTATGTCGTCGGGTTTACTTTTAAACACATTTTTTAGATGACCCCACAAAAAGAAATCTAATGGCGTGAGATCCGGTGACCTTGCTGGCCACTCCATGGGTCTTCGTCTACCGATCCACTTATTGAGGAAAACTTCGTTAAGATATGATCGAAAGGCGGCTGCATAATGTGGCGGCGCCCCATCTTATTGATACCGCAGACTTTCATCGATATTTCCGAGAATGTTTACACTAAGGAATAAATGCATTAAAGTTGGAATCAAAAAGTTCATTAAAAATTGCAGATCAGTTGGCCTGTTCACAGTTCCAGAAAAAAATAGGGTCCAATGATTTTATTTCGAACAATTCCTACTCAAACATTAATTTTCTGTGGAAATTGAGTGTGATGTTCTCTCATCCATTTAGGACTTTCCTTTGCCCAGTATCTACAATTCTGTCTGTTTGACTTCACCGTTTAATGTAAATGTGCATTCATCAGAAAAAATAACGTTTTTTGCGAAAGTGGATCATTACTACACATATCCATCAAAGTTTCGCTAAATTCAATTTTACGATCCAGGTCGTCATCAGATAGTTCTTGTACAAGGTGCACCTTAAAGGGATACCACTTTTAATACTTTATGATCTCGACTAATTTCCGAACGCTGTTCTGTGGATTTTCTTTCATAGCCAATAATTTGCAATCTAAAAAAATTAAATATATACAGGGTATGCCATTTAAAGAAATTGTAGGTCATATCGTTACTCACAAATGTATATTTCACTGTTATATAAAAATACATTAAATTAAAATCAAAAACCGACCTGTCTCAGGACTTTTTCTCAAAATTGTTTGTTTAGCTTAAAATGAATTTATTCCATATTTTATGTACAATGTTGGTTTTATCCATAACCAGAATAAAGAAAAATTAGGAAAAAACTAAACTTTTATTAGAAAACTCTGAATAATCTACAAAGTCGATTTGCTTTTTTTTTGGTAACAAGCTGATAGATCGTCACTTACGACAATCACACCAACATTAAAATAACTCGACATTTTTCTTTATTTTTTAAAGATAAATACGCAAGTACTGGTTCATCCATAATCATAACAAGGAAAATTTAGAAAAATTAAACTAAATATTTATTGAAACACTCTGTATAATCTACAGAGTCGACTTGGCTTTTTTTGGTAACTGGCTAATAGATATTTAAATTACCTGCATTATGTCACGTTTACGAGCACGCTCATTTGTGAAATCTTATTTGTAATTATTAAATTGTTAAATTAGTAAATGGCTTTTATGCCAAGAAAATTGACCTGATTAGTCTTCAAATAACAATTTACAGGTGCGCCTTACAGAAATAGGGATCGTAACTAGATTTTAATAACAGCTTGTTAACATAATTTAAATATGTGGGTAAGATAAAATTGGACGAGTAGCAAATTACAAAAAATTACAAGATTTTTTTAAATATTAATAGATAAGTAAAGTCTTATATAAGTTTGTTATTTATTTTATTTACTATCGGAGAGAATTCACAAATATAAGATTTGGAAAATATACAATAATACATTTTCAGGATTTTCAAGGATAGTTTATCGTTTCAATAAGCACAGATCGGTATCTAATAACTGTAAATTATAAGGTTGAGAAAAACATTTTTTTGATATAAGAATAACAGGACATTCTTGCAGAAACGGCCACGCCTTAATTCTAAATTATAGTTTGCAGGTAGACAAACAATAGTTCTTAATAGCTCCATTATAGATAATAAAAATGAAAATGATTCTTATTGTAATTTTATTATACCTAGCTTCCAATTTTCTCATTATCATTTATTTTTAAACTTTTTAAAATTTACCTGCAATGCATTCAACAAGATTAATATTAATATTAATCGAGGACTAAAGACTTTCGAATGAATGGGGTAGAGCTCCGAGATTATGAGAAAGAGAAATAAAAAGTTATATTGTCAGCTCTTCGAGAAAGGAGTACCTTGGCTGGATAACACATTTTGCTCCATTACTCCATTGTTGCTTGTTTTCCGCTTTTCTTAGCTAATTTCTTACTTCTAATTCTTTCAGGGCTTTCTCCACAATTTGCAAGTACATTCGTTTTTTATATACAAACTTTTAAATAATTTATTACCCCTTTGTTTTGTTGAATGTATTAAACAAAGAAAATATTTTTATACTTACAATACTAGACTGAAAGTCCAAGTACAGATTTTTCCTACCATATTAATGAAAACCAAGAAAAACATATATGATAAAGGAATTATAGATTATAATAATTTACCTGAATATAATAAACTTTACCAAAACTTAAATATTTTCAGTAAAATATTAAAATATTTGCTCAGAACACAACAAAAAAAATTAAAACAATTTTATAAGTAATTTTAAAACTGTAGATAATATTTTAGTCCAATATCACCAATTTTAGCAAATATTTTTATAGATAATTTGGAACAAAAAATATTTAATTGAAATATCTACAAATTGTATTGTTTTGGTATAGATGTGTTTTGGCTGGTTTTACAGATAGTTGGATGTTTTCTTTAATTTTGTTAATAATTTACATCCAAAAATAAAATTTGCTGTTGAAATTGAAGATAACAGTTCTATAAATTTCTTAGATATAAATATCAAAAGGGTAAATTGTAATCTTCAATATTCAATTTATCGTAAACCAACTCATACAAACATGACTATCCCTTATAATTCAAATCACCCTATGTCACATAAATTAGCAGATTATAATTCAATGATAAAATAACTGATAAATAGAGCCTTTTCAATATCTCGTACAACATCTTCTACAATATCATTTAAAATAAGAAATATTGTATTTATTCTTATTAAATGTGCAACCTAAAATTAATAAATTTTCAAAATCGGGTATTTATAAACTAAATTGTCCGGATTGTAACGCCATCTATCTTGGCCAGACATTAAGAAATTTTAACATAAGCTACTGTGAAAACTTATGAGCTTATATATTAAAACGACCAGATAAATCACATTTCGGAAACACCTAACACTAATCACAAAGCTACTCTAAACAAAACAATTGAAACAACGGTGGTGATACTTCATATAAGTGACAAAAAAGAAGAACTTGAGTATTTTGGAGGAATTTGAAATAAAAAAATATCTAAAATGTCCTCAGTATGTGGTACTGAATGAACAATTCATCTTGGGAAGTTCGTTTATTTTAGATTACCTTTTGGACTAAATTCCTAACCTAACCAAATTTTTTAGAAAAAGAAGAATATTATACTTTTAAAAAAATTTTGCAAGAAATCCTGGTGTACATATTATTCATAATGATTGGTTGAAATGTTTCTGATATGAAGTCAAGTACCCTTATTAGAAATCTGTCTATCGTATATCACTCTTTGAAATTGCGATTTAGCGACACATTGGTCAGAGAAAAGATATTTTAAAATATCTTTGAAATACTATGAAAATTCCAGATAAGTATAATTTATCATTTATATTTAATATTTTACATGTTTTAGTTAGGTAATGGAAACAAATATGTCATTTTGTATTTTTGTATTTATTGTATCCTTTAGAAGCTTTGGTGCAAATTAAATGATATCTCTCTCTTCCAAATAAAGATTTTCAAAAATACAACATAAAAAAAAGAAATATATAGAAGCACTTATAAACGACCAGTGAAATTTGAACATCCAGAGGAGGAAAAAAGAAACAATAAAGAGAATGGGGAAAAATAGGCCAATAGACATTCATGAACTAAAGAAGAGTAAACGAAGCAAGAGTTCTTTTACTTTTATCCCCCAAATGAGTACCCATTTTTTATTCTCCTTGTACACACTCACAATAAGTAAATATTTATACTGCCTATGCGTTTTGTGCTATCAGGAATATAAAGGACACAGAACATTGGTAACAGAACTGTGTCTTGTGGAACACCTTAATTGAGGTTGGATTGTAATTGTCCTTCAATATCATTTCTCTCTGTTAATTTATTTTAATTCAAATCCAAACAAGTTTCTAAATTCGATCAAACACCACAATAAATGCGAATATATTATTTAAAAGTCACTAGAATGGTGGTTTAGAAATTCATTTCAAATAGTAAAAATAATGTTCAAATTGCAAAACACCGTATGTTCATTAAGTCTAATTGATAATTTCTAGAAACGCAATAGTAAATAAAGCATTCGATTCTCTACCATTCCAACAAGTTGGAAGCATTAGCCTCAGGCGCCATATGTCAGTACTAATGATTAAATCACCACACCGCATACAATTAGTTCCGACTGAGTGATGCTGAAGCACACTGCACCGTCCACATGGTTATCATCGTTTTTACTTTCACTCAAATAATGGGAGCAGACTAGAATACTCCATATTATGTGGTCACAGTATACAGGGTGATGCGTAATAGTGTTTCAAACAGCAATTTGAACTGAAGGGGTAGGTGCCACCTCCCTGAGGAGCCAAAATATTTAGTTGAATGGTTATTTAAATCAACATTTAAGTTTTTCTTGAACTTAAGATTATGTAGAACGATTTGCTAAAACTTAACAATACTAATATCCTCCCTATATACTTTCGACTTGCCAACCGTGCCTTGTGTTCGTTAACAACATGGAAAATTCCGTGCACACAGATTATTATGGAGAACAATAAATTTTTAACGAGCAATTTGTTTAAGATAATAATTCAGTTAATTCAATTAACTTTCACTGTTATTTCAACAAATTCGTTAAGACCAATCCCAAACATTTATTCAATAAGATGTTAATAATTGTAAGAGTGTTGCAATTACTATTAGAAAAGAATATCTACATAGTAGTTATGTCTCGTTAAAATAAATAGATGAATAGCTAAGAAGAGCTTCACAAAAGGGAATCATTAATTGGTTCGAAACACACTTTGTGAAATTACTTTCTTACAACATATGAACCATCAGATTTTGGAACTAAGTACTAGCTTTACGTTTCCATCTTCAAACTCAGAGTAACCCGTAAGAAAACACCAATCTAATACCCTTTGGAAGACTCTTTTCCTAAGACATGTCTGATGTATTCGCCTGTCTAAAATATTGTACAAATTATTGTAGTAATAAATATGTTGTTAGAGCAGGTTTAAGTCTAAAATTAAAATGAATTGGACATATATTTTTTTCTATAGTTAGTATTCAGTCTATGTAGGGTTCATCCCTAATTGTTATATCAATACAATGTAATTTTCCAGAAGAAAAAAAGGTCTTTGAAGCGTTGCTTTAATAGAAATGACAAGTCACTAAGGAATTTTTGTAAGTCTTGATTAAGTTTGATCTGAGTTGTTCCCTTTTCGCCATACAGTCTATTTGTTTATTACATTTATTTAAGTTTATGGGAAATAGTATAACATTCCAGTTTAGTTCTATTTCTTTTTAGAAACTCAATAAAACGTACATATCAAATTAATACTTTTACATTGTACGTTTTGCAATATTGATAATAATTTTAATTAATAATCGGGGTCACATAAAGTAAATACCTACATTTACCAACATTTATATGAAATCATGATGATATTGCACACATGATTTTTTTGGTGTGCTGACTATTACAACATATATCATTAATGCAATAAAACATAAATAGGAGAAATCATTTATTTAATAAAAAAAGTAGATAAATATACTAATTAACACAGTTTCTAAGTAATAATACTGTACGCTTCCTGGTTCCGAGGAAATTCTGACGTATA
Organism: Hermaeophaga mercurialis; assembly: GCA_951812935.1. NCBI lineage: Eukaryota > Metazoa > Arthropoda > Insecta > Coleoptera > Chrysomelidae > Hermaeophaga > Hermaeophaga mercurialis. Next base: position 37,972,133 of record OX638358.1, read on the forward strand.
AAATGATGAAATGGAGTATTTCTTTTTTTACAACAGCATGTGGCAATCTTGTAATAACAATCATAAAGATTCAACAACTATACCTTATTTGCGTAACAAGCAAAAATTTAATCAACTGGGTCTAAATTATCCCATGCGACTAGTAAGTTCTGTTATCGGTAGCGATCTACTGAAAACTTCAAATTCAAAAGAATTCTACTGGACAGTGTCCAACTCTTCCTAAACTTTGCTGGTTGCTCAAACAAGGTATATCGATACGCACTAAGAGTACTATTTAGTGGTGCCCGTATCCGCCACCGTTCCCGCCACCGTATCCGCCGCCGTATCCGCCGCCGTATCCGCCGCCGTATCCGCCGCCGTAATCGCCGCCGTAATCACCGCCGCCATAATCACCACCTCCGTAGCTTTCTTCCTGATGGTGACCTACGTGTACTGGTACTGCTACTGGTACTTTCACGGGGTATGGTACTTCTTTTTCTACTGGCACGGGTATTTCTTTGATCACTGGATAGGGTTTATCTACATGTACCTGCAGAAACAAGGTCAATATTAATTTCAAAGTTTGTCTTGAGAGATATAAATAGAGTATGCACGAAATAATAGAATTTGCAATTTTTTGGTTAAATATCAGTCTGCAAAAAATACAATATACATTTTAACTACCAGGAACTGGTAGAAATAACCCAGTTCCGGTAAATTTAGAAATTACTGCTTTCTCATTTTACCTCAAAGTAGATATTCGTGATAGCACGTGATTTTAAACATATATTTATCAATAAGAATGGTTATTATGATGACTATATAAGATTAATATTTAACAAATAAAAAAGAGGACAAATACAACGACCAACTCATTAGAAATATTTTACATAAAGATAGAAATAGAAATTCAGCGTACTACCTAAATAATTAAATTAGAAAATCAAATAAAAAAATCGTGCAAAAAACTAGGTTAATGTTTTATTTATTATTAGAGTTTATACCTTGACTGGCACAGGAACTGGTTTCACTATTTCTACTGGTACCTTCCTTTCTACGGTGTAAGGTTGAGGTACTGGTACTTTGACGTGCACAGGTACAGGTTTAGGTACATGAACGGGGTAAGGTTTGTCAATTGGTATTTTTACTTCATAAGGTACTGGTTTTTCTACTGGGTAAGGTACGTGTTTTTCGATTGTTACTGGGTATGGTTTGGGAACATGTACTGGGTACGGCCTGTCGACTGGTACTTTAACTTCATATGGGACCTTCTTCTCAACAGTGTAAGGCTGAGGAACTAGAACCTCTACTTTAACTGGGTAAGGTACTTTCTTGTACACAGTGTATGGTTGTGGGATTGGTACTTTTACTGGCACTGCAATCTTCTTCTCAACGGTGTAAGGTTGAGGTACGTGTACTTTTACTTCGTAAGGTCTCGGTACTGGTACCTTTACTTCATAAGGTACCTTTTTGATAACCTCATAAGGTTGTGGAACGATTACAGGTACTTTAATAATTTCTTTTACAGGGTACGGTACTTTTTTGTAAACGGTATAGGGTTGTGGTACCGGCACCTTAACTTCGTAGGGTACTTTCTTTTCTACTGTGTACGGCACATGCTTGACTACTTCGTATGGAGTTGGAATTTTCTTTTCCACGACTACGGTTTTGACGTGTTCATGGTGCCCGTGGCCACCTAGATCACCGCCTCCAAAATCGTGACCTCCAAAATCGTGACCTCCAAAATCTAAACCTCCTCCATGGTCACCAAGGCCATAAAGACCACGTTTCTCTTGTTTTTTACTCTCCTGCGTCACTTCCTTTTTTTCGGACTCTGCAGCTAGAGCAAAGCAAAAGCAAACGCTGATGACAACCTTAAAATAAAAAAATAAAAATGAACCTGTAACGGACTGGAAAAAGTATTCGTCTTAGAAAATAGGAATTGCTGTATAAATTTGTGATATTGATTAAAATTAGTGTATTCAATTTTTTGTGACATAACAACAAGCTAAATAATTATTTGTTCTTGAATCTTAATTCGATTTCAAAATTACACTGGATTTTTTAATTAGAACATGTTTTATGGAAAAAGTGGTGTCTCAAAATAATCATCTTTTTTTCATTTTTTGAGTTTTAATTATGTGTTCTATAAAATTTAAGGTTACAAGAATAGATAATGTTAAATTTATATGTATTTAAATGCATGGAAAAAACTGTATTGAAATTATAACAGTTTTTCTATCATTATCTACTTCAAAATTATTCAACGAATATTAAAATTTAAAAATTAAAAATTTTTCACAAGTTACAGCCATAATTAATTCCTATTTTCCATTTAAGTTTGTATAATTCCAAAGATTTTTTTCTTTAGCAAATTAATTTTAATTTCATGGTGTTTACTATTCCCAATAATATGTTAAATGGAAAATATTTATGTAAATAAATATTCATAGTAATTTGTGTTTAAATTGCAAAATTAAAAACGCCATAAATATTCATCTTTCATAGAAATTTTTTTATAAATCTTAAATGATAATGCAATTTTTGAGTTTGGTATTTTAAAAACTTTTGCAAATGTCTGTTAAAGAACTTTTTTTTTATTTAGTATACAAAAAATATTTTTGAAAAAATGATTTATTGTATTAAAAATTAAGTGATTTTATTAATATTAATTGTTGCTAATTTAAATAAATCTCAATAGATTTAAAAAAAATATATACTATTTAGAACAATAAAAGAAACAGTCATGTTTTAAAGCAATATTTTTTCATAATTTAATTTAATCAAAAATAATTAATAATTTTTAAAATCATCAATCAAAATAAATATACACTAGGAACCAAACTCAAAATTTTAAATGATCTATATCACTTCAATAATCATGATCACTTTAATTAAACTTATTTAAAACACTGTAAAATCCCATGGGGGTATCCTTTGGTTTGGGGAATCACTAAACACCACGAAATAAACACACAACCACTGGTTCTTACCAAGGCCTTCATGATGGTTCACGGAATCGGAAGGCTTTGTGTGTCTATAATTCCTACTTGTGGTTTATATATCTACCACGGGCATACTTTCTATGAAACCGTCGTTTACCACCTCGTTCATATATTTCACTTTACTTCCATATCCTCTTCTTATGCAATGTAAGCATCCAGCGTAGCATAGATAAAGAACGGTCTTCAAACAGCGGTTCAAAAAAAAATGATACCATTTCTACAGAGTGTCCTTGAATAAACCTTGTTTATTTTTTAATTTTATAATTATTAAAAATACAATTATTTTAGAGAATGAGAGGTTGAAAGGTATGTATATTAATTGATCTATTAGTATAATATTTGTCAAACTTAACGACTGTAACATAAAACTGGCAAAAAGTTACTTTATAAATTGTCACTTAGAGCACTAGAGCTGACTAAAATTATCTCACTATTTGTTAGGTATTCACGAAAATTATTTTTGATTTATTAATTTATTAAACTAATTAAAATATTTGTAAAAAAGTATTGTAGGATATTCAAATCATATAATGTAATTTATTATTTTTTGTAGTCCATTGGTCCATTGTGGATTAAAAGACAGGAAATACAACTAACGCAATAAGTTTTCAGCACATTTTTTTCTTGTATTTTGTCATTATCAGACTACAAAAGATAAAGAATACCACAAGAATGTTAGGACTGAAAACATATTAATAAAACAAGAATATATCAAATTTTATATACAGGGGGACATAATTTTAGGCATTCAGTGTATTAAAAGTGTTTTCTTTTTTTAATTGAACACATGTATATTGATATATAATTTATAATAATATAATTATTAACTTTTAAAGATATTTTTTCTTTCATTTTTCCAATCTGACAATTTTTAATTTATTGGCATCTCTCCAACTTGAAGTAAATTCCCTAGTTACCAGAAAAAAAATGTAATTAATAAACTAATTTGATCGTTATTAAACTATGCAATCTCAATTTCTTTGAACTCCAAGTACTAATTTATAAAATATCTAAAACATCTATGATAATAATGATAAATAACTAAAATATAAAGGTTGCATGATCTATGCTTGCAAACTATAAAACATCTATGATAATACACTAAAATTAACAAATATGTCTTTGTCAATTTACATTTTTATCTTCAGTATAATAATCTCAGTATTACTAATTAATAAACATATACAATTTGTTTTTAAACTCTGAATTTTCCCCAAAGGTATTTAAAAATTGCATGAATAAATAAAAAAATGACTTTAATTTTATAAATTGAATTCTGCACAATGTTATTTATCTTCTTGATTTTCTTCTGTATGATATTTGACTTCTCTTTCGATTCCTGTGACAGCATTTACCAATTTATAACTATTTTGAGCATTTTCTATTTCCACTCTGTAAAGGCCTTCAAAAGGTAACAATAATTTTGAAGAAATCTTTAAATCTTTAAATTTTTATTTTGTCTTTCAATATATGGTTCAACATTTGTGATTTGTTCTTTCTATCCACATTCGTTCTTGTAACTCCCCGGTAAAAAAGTTTATTACTTTTGTATACCTTTCGGTAAGTTTGGAAGATGGTAGTCGAATATGAATTAAATATTTTTGTACAATATGCACTTGGCAGGATTTATTAAAAATTATAGAACGATAATCGTTTCTTACTTTTTTCCAATTCACATTTTAGTCTGTGGTTCATTTTGTAAATATAACTTTGAGTTACTTGTACTATTCTATTCACCTCATTTTATTCCTCCCTTAAATTGTATATGATTTTGTAGTTTTAATTCTTGCATATTATTATGAATTCTTTCTCTTTTTTTATATACTAGTGTTGGTAGCTTTCCAACTAATTCTTTTTTAAATTCAATCTTTTCTTCATTTTCCACTTATTCCTTTTTTAATTAAAAGTTCTTCTTCCTAAGTTGAATCATCCATTCTTTTGCATTCTTCTGTAATACTCTCTTTAATGTCTGCCTGATTTTGCCTTTTTTATCTTAATTTCTTCCCCTCATTTGTTGTAAAAACATCAATTATTCATTTTTCTGTCTTCTACTTCTACTCTGTATTCCTTATTCATAAGATCTTTTTCCTTTTTCCAAATTTGTTCGTTATTAAACTATTCTGTCTTATTTCTACTCCATGAGCAGATTTTAAAAACGTAGTCGATGGTTTCACCGTCTCATGTTTCAAAGTTTTGGAGAGTCCAAAAAAATGGCAGGCAAACAAGTTAAATTTGATCACCCTGTACATAGCTTTGCTTATGGGGACGATTAATTTTTTCTGGTTGATTGAATTTTTGAAATATTTGGTATAATGCTGAGTATAGCTATGTCATAGATTTGTACCTTGTACTTACAGATTATATTTTACACAGCCTTAAATAATTAATAATAAAAAGTATGATTATCGGAAAAATATGGGTACATGAGTAAATATGGACTTCCTGGTTTAGTTGTCAGCTACACCACATTGAAAAATGGCTATAGAATTTTTACTAAAAACCCGAGACAAATCATAGAACACGTGGTTAAATTTTCTCCGCCACATTCCTACAGCGTTGTCTAATCGACACAAATATAGAGAAAATCGAGAGAATAGAAGTAAAATCTAAGGTTATGTTTCATTGTCATAGTTTAAGGTGTTTCTAGTCAGGTAAAGCAAAAATTGAAGGAATCTGCTCGACCGACGCCAAAATCTGATTTTCACTAAATTTGGCAACGCTGCCTCGACAGGCCACTTCCCTCAATACATACATGCGCGGTCTTCATATACCATAACCTCGGTCTCTGATTCGTTGTTTGTTGTCATTTGAAAATACATTTTGTATCAAAATCAAAAACGAAAGTTCTAAATTCTAAGTAAGAAATGAAAAAATGACCAAAAAACCCCATCATTAATACTCTAGGACCGGGTTAATACGTTCCGGATTACAATCTTTCCAAAAAACACCCGAATAAGCTCGCCCGAAAAAATTGAGTCCACATTAATAACCTCAAAGACCTAAATAATCGTTTTCTAGGCGTAAAAACCTTGATTCTCTATGAAAAAGATCATATCTCCCCGTCAATCACGAATCAGCCATACACAGGTTTGAATTTCGCGCCAAGCTTGCGAATTTGCAACATTGCCACTTCCTCTTCAACAGAACCTGAAAAGGCATTTTTCTTGCAGTTATTAATTTTTTACTCTTAACAAAGCTTCCAAAATGTTATAAACTAATTGCGAAAATAATTGACATAATGTTGTCGTCCAATAAAAAAAAAATCAATAAAATCTGATCGCTAAATTTTATGTAATCAAAGAAAATCCGAGTGCCCGACGCGTTTCTCCATAAGAGCCCATGTTATTTTTGGTGATTTTGCTTATTTAATTTCTCGAGCTAGAGCTTCCCAATCTGTCTGAAATTTTCAGAGAGTGTTTTGAGTGCCAAAATCTAGCTCTCCATAAAAATTTTTGTCCAATTCTGATCGTAAATCCTTTTTGACTAGAACCACCTTAAATGTTAGTTAATAATTATTTTTCATTTGCATTACGAATGTTTAACTTCTCATACCGTTAGAGCACACTTTAATTATGTAAAATATGTAGTAGAGTAAATTAAATAAAGACTTTGACCATTTTTGATACAAAGTCATTGTTGTGAAAATTGGTATTTATATTTTTTATTAGTAAAGAATTCAATTGTATATATAATATGGAAATAAAGATTATATGTGCTACGTTATGCATCTAAAAGCAACAGTGGTTATGTGCTCTTTCAAAATACTTTATATTTGTTCTTCAAAATCCCATGTATTTATTATTGCACTAAAATATAAATAAAAATGATATAATAGGTACAAAACGTAACTAAATAATAAGAAATACACTTGGCAACCGGGTAAACAGGTTTGCCAACTTTATGCCATTCCTAAAAAAATAGTCGGTTTGTGATTGGCCGGAGTATAATTCGAATTCGAATTCGAATTGTTGTGCTGTCAAGCTCGAGTAGTTTTCGAGTTTTCATTGTACAAATTTGTTTGTACTTACGGATATTTGTTTTTACTACTTTGAAGATTGATGACAGTGCCCTCTAACGAATTTTACTTTTCCCAAAAGGTTTATTAGATTAATACATCTAAATTTTTTATGGAGTGGCACTATTTTTAAAAAAACAGTTCATCATTCATCACGTGTATCGGTTTTTGTAGTAAAAATATTATATACACATTAGAGCTTTGCAAAAATATATTGATTAAGTTAATATAATATTCAATACAATTGATTGGGCTTATTCATTTTATAGAAATTCGTCAATTTGTATAATTTTAATGTTAATTATTAGTATAGTATAATATTAATAAAACATATATTTTTATTTTATGTAGAGCATACCTACCTGCATATACATTCCATTTGATATGCATTATATGTAAATTAGATTGAATTAAATATCTATAAAATAATTACTTGAACGATGTGCTTTTTTACGTAAGCTATGGATATGGGGTTACCCAGAAAGAGTGAAATTATTAAATAATCGGAGAGATTTTTGAATTACAATAATTTCAGTAATAATTTTTTATATAATTAATTATCAAAGACAAACAAATGTTCCTTTGGTAACTTTTGTTTTCCACATTTTCTAGCGTCATTCTGAAGTAATAAACATTTTAAAAAATGGAGGCCATTATGGAGAAAATGTTTTCCTTGTTTTTTTTCATTCAAAAAACACCCAAAAACATTTCACAAATTCTGTATTTGTCACTAATGCTTCAACAATTCAGATATAATTTTTTTACTACATTACATTTATAACAATATTGTTTTCTGTTTTTTTAATCTTAAATCTTAAATTTTTACATATATATTATATATTATTCTAACTTTACAAAATAAGAATTATACACCGAAATGTTTCTTAAATTCATCGAATGCACAAATTTTAGTTACAATTTAAAAAAGTGTGTCATCAATTCTAACATTTTTACAGCAGCCTGTTTTTATTAGCATGAACAGGAATATTAATGAAAAAGTTTTTAATATTTTAACATATATTTAAAACCCATTTACACAATTGTTTCCTTAAAGAAAAATTGCTGTACACTAAATAAAGAACGGTTACTTATCGCAATTGCTATCGCATACTGTTAATTAAAAGTTTCAGTAAGCATTTCACTATTTCCTTGTTTATAAAAAAAATATTGCTTCCTACTGTTCCGCTAAAGTCGGTAAGTAATGCGTTCTAGCTTTAATATGGGTTACGGTAATTAAAGAGCAGACTTTCCATTAGTCCACCTAGAGATTACCAGTTTACTTTTACTGAAGATGTTTTCCAGGGCCGTAGCGAAGGAGACATTCCATTTTCTTTTGATGAAAGTGAAACCAACAAGTTTATACTTCTAGAACTTATTGAATAACATTTTCATTTCTTCTTCTCCTCATTTTCTTCTGCCACTTCTGAATTTGCTCTCAAAGTGGGATCCCGGATAATCATTATTAATATTTTCACGTTAGATGATGACAACTTTATTTTTCTTTTCTCTTTAACAGTTCTTTTTTCTTCATTTTCTTCTGCCACTTCTCAGTTTGCCCTCAAACTGCGATCTCGGATAATCATTATTAATATTTTCAAATTTTCTTCTAAACAATTCTTTTTTTCCTCATTTTTACCATTTTAGGAGTGGTCGATTGGGGTTCCAGAAAATTATTGCTATTATTTTCGACTGAGATGATGGTAACTACTTTATTGTTCTTTTCCCTAAAGATTTTCGACTTAGATAATTGTATTGGAAAAACTTTTAATACAATTTTATTTGAGCGGGGTTTTGTTTGACAGAAGATGTTGACAGGAATTTTGAGCTTAAAAGAAAAGAAAAATAAATGTCATGAGATTAAATGGCAAGATTTTGTTAAATAAAAATAAATATATGTAAGAAATAATATAAACGTATATTATAATTATTAGTGAAATTTAAAAAATATTATAATTGGCGCACGACGTGGAACAATGAAGTTAGTAAACCAGTTAAAAATTTGGACGACCTAGAATAAGAAAACTAAAATAAATGCAATTAGAAGAGTACAAAAAGTTACAAAAAGGTTAGAAAAGATATTTAAAGCAGATAAAGAAGAAAAACAAAATAGAAGAATAAAATACATGAAAAATTTGATGAAGAAACCAAGAATATAAATGAAACAAGAAATGAAGTAAGAATTAAAAATAATGAGTAATAAATTAAACTACAATAAAGCAGAAATGAATAAGAACATAGAGAATAAATGAAAAATTTCAAATAAAACTAATAAGAAAATAGAAGATGAATAAAATAATAATAAATAACAAAATGAAAGAAATGAACCGTCGAGTTATGATTAAACTTCAGAGTTATATCGAAATGTTAAATGGAGATGCTGAGGAAAATTGGAAGAGCAAATTACAAAATTAAAAAAGATGGAGAAAAAGTCAGAGAAATTTGAAACCGAAATAATAAAAATTGAAGAAATTAAGAAGAAAACCGAAGCAGATCAAAAAAATATGCAAGAATTTGAAGAGAAAACTGAAATAGAAATATCAAACGACAAGGCGTCTTCATAAGGTATTAAAAAAATACACTCTAAAGGCAAAGACTGATGAAAAAAATAAAAAAAAACTAAAAAATTTGAAAAACGTATTGACAATTTTAAAATGCCAATTAAAGAACTAAACTCATAGTGAAATCAATGAACATAGACGTCCAAAATAAGAAATTGGATATGTAAAACCATAGAAGAAGAGATTCGAATGGTGTTATAGAAACCATGTAAGAGAACTGAAAGAGTTTTAGAAAAGAGAAAAAAAGAAAATTAGAAAAAGAATAAAAAGGTAGATTTGGTGATAGTGATATTATTAAGATAGATAATAAAAAGAGAAATGAGACATTGCAAAATTTGAATTTAAAAAATCATAAATTGAAATTTTCGGGTAGGTGTTTTTGTATCACTTTACGCGTATGCAACGTAGTTTTTTTGAGAGAAGATGTTAATAATAATTTTGTTGTTGAAAGAAGAGTTTTGGAACTAATAAAGTCATGAAATGAAAATAAAAGATTTTGTAAAATAAAAAGCTATAAAAACTTATATAAAGGTATATTATAATTATTATTGTGATTTAAAAATATTATAACAATAGATTTAGGTTATAAAACGGTTTTATAATTTCTAGTTTTTTATAAAAAAAATGTTTGCACGTACATAGAATTACAATTAAATAAAAACTTCAAAGTTGGACATACATATACTTTCTTCTCAATTTCTACAAAGTAATTTCAATTTCTAATCAACGCTCACTAAAGATGAGGAATTATAAATTTGTTCATTAAAATTAAGTAATTCCATTCATTAATTTTCACTAATGAAGACGGCTCAAAACGTAAAAAGAAAGAATATTTTTTATGGTATGCTTACCTTCACGGTTGATAAAGTTTTGAAAGTGCTTGTAACAATTTGGTAATTTGCGAAATATTAAAAGAAATGCAGTTAATTTAGAACAATAATGTGTAATTACATTAATAAAGAGATCAACACTACAAAATATTGGATATATTTGTATTTGTATTTTATAAAATTGTGCGAATTACCAAATATTTATAATAAGCTTCTTTTTACACAAAACTTCCTTTTAGAATATTAGAAAACGTGTTGCAATTAACCGTCTAATAATGAAGTTGTATCGTTTAATTAGAATAATATGATTTTTCTAACTATGTGTCTTTTCCGTTTAAAAAATATATCGGGATTGTAAATTTTAATTTAATGTAGTTTATGAAAGTATTCGAAAATACCTTCCGATAAATTCTTAAGTAAAATAAAGAATTTATTTCATGTCTATCAATGGCGATCTAAAGTAACTATTGGCAAGATATAAAAGCTAAAATTACTTAAAAATTTACAACCGTGTTATCCGTTTGGTGAAAACATCCTTTCAAAACTAGTAGCGATTTCGAAGATAAAGTAACTAATAAAATAAAACGCAAGTCAATGGCAACCTCGTAAAAGTTTTATGTTTTTCAAATATATCGCAGGTGTAAAATCCAAATAAAATTTAGTGGAAAATATCGACTTTAGGACCAAACGATACAATCCCGTCAAGATGGATCCGTAATTCATTAGGTAGGCAGGCAGATATGAAAAATGCCCGAATTTATTTTAGGGCAAACATTTACATTTCGTTTTTGCAGGTGTACGATATTTCATTTTTGGGGTAGTTGAGGTATTTTTATAAAAAGTCGACGAAGTATCCACTTTGATCAGGACAGGTGTAGTTTAAAGAAATACGACAATTAACACTAACATGATAATTTTCAGTTTACACCTATTGAACTTATCAAGAGATGCTAATAACGCTCTTTAGATATCGCTTTCATGTGCATAATTAGGTAATTGGTACCAATAAGGGCAGATTTTGGAGCCTCCAGGCCAGTTAAAATTTGTATTCCTTCACGAAAGGGAAACGAGCAATTTTGGCACTTTGAAGAACACTTAGAGAATTATTATTATATTAGCTGTTGTATATCAATGTTTTAAGCCGCCAGGTATCGATTGAAATCTAACCAGAGGATATAATTCGATAGTTAGTAAGGTATAATTTTCAGATTTCTGACTACCAGAACTAAAATATATACCTTCTATACCTCCAGTTTCATATATTTAATCACTATTTATAATTCATAAAAAATAAATAGCATGGTATTCTAGTTTTTGCGAGCATTGTTAGTATTTTTGTATTAATTTAATTTCTAAACGAATTTTCTTAAAACTAAAAACTACGAAAACTGACGATAAAAAGTTCTATGCTAAAAAATTCGAAAATAACAAACGCTTTTTAAAAACAAATTACCAGAAGTAATTATAACTTAAATAAAACATTACATTACAAAGATTTTTATTGTTTGATCCTTTCTCTTCTACAATAAGCATTTAATCTCTGTGCAATTTTACTAAAAAATGTTGTATTTTAACAACCAGTTATTTAATTAGTATTTGTGTATTTTTATATCACAATTACTGATCAGTTTAAATTCATGCAGCCTTAACTGCTATCTTTGATAATTCGTGACACAAAATATGCACCAATGGAGGTATAAAATATTATCTTGGTTCGGATAATTGAAAGTAACCTACCGTTGATAACAGAGAGAATGAAATAAGGGGACAATTTCACATTTCTTAGTTGATAATGAATATATAAAAACCCGCGTAGTCTTATTGTTAGTAGATATTAGTCTTCTGACCTATGTTGAATTAATTTAATAATATGTAGGTATAGTGGACAATGTAACAGTCTCTAGTAATTTGTATAATAGTCGATATGGAAGGATTTTTTTGTTAAAAAAGTGATGAATATTAATAATATATATATATATATATATATAAATAATATAAGGATATACATTGTAGTGGTGTAATTCATAGCTCCTCTCCACCTTTTCCTGATTTTTCTCAAACTTTTTTATGTCTATTTGTTACATTAGCCATTTTCTTTCTTCCAAGATTTATTCCCATGCTTTTGATGTCCTGAATTACTTGGTTCTGCCATCATATCTTTTAAACTTTTCCTTTATAATTTCATCGCCTGTTTCTGTTTATGTAACCATAACATCTAATTCTTTTTTTATTACTTTGGCTAGGTTTTCTTCTTCAAATATGTTTAATACTTCTCTGTTCATCAATCTTCCATATTTACTTAATTGTTTGAACCCCTATTTTGTCGAAATTATCCATAATAAATATTAAAAACTTAAATTGTACTTACCTGAATTTCCACTAAATTTTTAAATTATTTGTCTGACCAAGATTTCATCACGACACTGTGCATTTTCAAAGACAGACAAGATTAACAGATTAACAGAGTGTAAACAATTTCACGTCACAAACATTTCAACCAACCACCATTAAGCAATATGTACAATTATATTATTCTTTTCTAAAAATTTTTTTTGGTTATTGTTATATAGGCGTTTAGTCTAAAAGGTAATATAAAATAATTGGACTTCCCAGGTTTATTCGTTCATTTAATGCTATATACTGAGGACATTTTAGGTATTTCTTTATTTCATATTCTTCCAAAAAATCAAGTTCTTCTTTCTTGTTACTTACATGAAGTACTCCATTGTTGTTTCTATTGTGTTGTTAAGTGTCAATGAAGTGTATTTTTAGCTTAATAGACGTGTAACAATAAGAATTATAAAGTTTAATAATTTGGTAATAATATTCAGTTATATGAAAGTAACCAATGTAATTCAAAATATAAAATGGAAGGAACACTTCTACCAATTTCACTAATAACTAAAGGGGGTGTTATATTGGCTTTTTCTTAAAAAATACGCTTTAATATTATAGATAATAAAAACCACTGTGCTGTTCTCCCTAATATTTATTAGACTAAATTGAATATTACATTACTATTTAGGTTAGGTTAGTCAATAGTTATTTTTGGAGAAGCTTTCTTGAAGTTATGTTCCAATTGTAAAAAAACAAACATTAGGAGATTTATCAACTCCAAGGCTAAACAGGAGCTTAAAATATAATCCCCTATTTCATCCCCAACGCGGCAGAAATGACATTTCGATGTATTACTCAGACATATCTTTTTTAGATGGTATCACAGACCATACTCCAATTACTTCATAAATGGATCTTTGATAGTGCTACCTTGGGGTTGGATATTAACGTTTTAGAGTGAGCTAAACCAGGAATATCTTTCGATTGTTGGACGGTTTTCTTCACTGCTCATTTAAAGATAGTGTTTTTGATAATATTTTTGGCAATGCATTTGTCAATGCCAAAGAATGGTTCCGATCCAACGAACTCGATTTCTGCCCATATTTTGGCGAAGGTTTTAGCTTTCTCATTGCTCTCCATCTCTTTAACTTTAACTCCTTTAAAAAATGATTCCTAATATTTAAATTAAACAACAAATAAAAAAAGTTCAAAGTACATTATTCCAATTTACCCTTTTACCGAGGCTTTAGTGGTTTTATTGAAGATTAACAACCTGTTACTGTAGTTTTCGATCGAAATTCCTCATATTCGTTATTAGAGATTTTATAATATAAATGTTGACATTTAGAAAACTTAACTCTTTGGTACCAACGTTAAAGTATTAAAGTAAATACGCCGTAAACGAGTTTATGGTTTTAGAAGATGATAATTCCTATAGGACTAGAGTATAAAAATTTTTAAGATATAAATGTTATAAATATAGATGACTCTACTAAAGAAGCAAATGATGGTATTAGGATTGTTTATGAATGAAAATATAAATTTTATTTCATTAATATTTTTAGCAAACGAAATATTTAATAGTAGTTGTAAATATTAATAGAGGTATTAAATATTCATATTTAATGTAAATAGAACACTTTTAAACCTACATTGTGGTTAAGTAATAGAATATAATCCCCAAGGCAAGCTTATGTGGTAATATTATAAACACCAAGCTAATATTTCTGAAAATGTAAATTAGTATAAAGTATAATACAATATGGGTGACTATTACGTTTTGCCTAGATGAAAAAATCTCAGTATTCTGTTGCGAACAATAACTAAGAAAATATGAGGAAAAACATTGTCTTCCTAAATTATTATTTATTATTATTACTTAAAAACCTTTCACTTATAATACAGTATTCCAAAAAAACTTACTCTCAATGTAGGTAATGTTACAGGGTGGACGTCTAATAATGAGTTTAAAAGGATAGCTATTTATTAACTACATTTCATAATTTGTTCTAAGCAAAATGTTCAAATAACTAGAAAATTCATTCATTAAATATAGACAAAAAAATAAAATTTGTTGTTAGAATGTCACCCACGTTTCTACCTTTTGAAATAATGCTTAGGATGAATTTTAGTTACTATAATTAGATGAGACTGCTTCTCCCAAAACGAAGTTACGATTCTAACATAAGATTTAAGGAAAACATAGAAAGAAGAATAGGAGAAGCCAACAAAAAAAAAGAGAAAATGTACACAACTCATTAATTAGTATTAGAATTAATTTCCTTCAACTCAGATTTGAGAGACAGAACATTTTGTCTAAAATAATTATCTTATTATAATAAGTTAATTAGAAAATATTTATATTTGATACTAACCAGGACACAAATAACAAAGAAATCGTTAAAGAAAAATTTTTCAATTAACCTGTATTCGTAAATAGTCTATAAAACAATCTGCCAACGAGTAACTTCTTAAGATATACCATGAATATTGATTTTTCTGTGAGATTTAATTAAAATGCTAGAATAATCACTCCATGGTAATGTAAATACTTAAGATACAATAATAATGAATTTCATTTAACAGTATACAATTTTGTTCTTAGATAAAACCAGTAATGTCGTAATTTCTATTGAACTCCTATTGTTTAATAAATAAACGTGTTAAATATACCAATGTATAATATTTACGTAACGAAGATGCATACACCATCAGTGATCTTAATCTTCCATAAACTAAATCGAATGCTACTAAACCAGAACGAGAAGCAGTGAATATTAATTAAAAGAAAGTAAATTAGTTAAAAATAAAAGTGAATGTGTGGGTTGTAAACTAGAGTTACATATATAGAAATTTTTTTGATAAATAGTCAGTAGAATTGAAAGTTGGCATCATTAATTACAGATCGAAAGGAATGTAAAAATTATATAAAAAATATAAATTACAGATTTGTAGTAGACTCCTAGACGCATCAGTCAATTTTGATGTTCGAGGTTAAATAATATGATTCGAAAGTCAAATGAACTAGTTTTAAAATTAATAACTCGTTAAATAATTTTGTAACTATATTTGTTTATTAATAGTTTAGAAAACGATTTGTTAAGTAAAAGGATAATAATAATATATGTAATGATTTTTGCTTTGTTTTTGATTAAATTCATTAAGAACATTTTCCAAATAATTTTCCTTGGGTTTTTATAAAGCGAAATATGCCTATTTTATTACAAGTTCTTTTCAGTAATTTGAAATTCATGGATTTAATTTAATAATCTTATGCCCGGTTTCACCAACTATAAATATATCTCTAAATAATTATTCAATGAATAACTTTTATTCTTTGGTTAAATATTTTGACGCTTTATCAACGCTTTTAATCCTTGGTTAGCTATTTGAGAGTTTACGCAAATATTTGTCTAAATCAACCTTTAAAATGCATTTCTTTACAAAAAAAAAGAAGAATTAGACATTGACAATTAAATTCGTTACACGTTTATTATTGTGGTGGCCAATATTTTGTTTAGTTAAGTTTTGTTTTATTTTAATTTAAAATCGATAAAAAAGAGAGAAGCAAAAATGAAAAAAGAAAAAGGAAAATTGTGAATTGTGAAGGAATTTAAACATATTATAGAAAATCAAAAACAACAGATGCTACTTCTTTTCAAGCGAAAGTAGAAATAATAAAGGAAAGGGAGGAATACGAAATAAAAATAAAAAATATATATGAACAACAAATAAATATTTGTAAACATTTATACATAAATCATATTTAACTTAAAAAACTGTATTTATTAAAGCTGTTCTTACAGACACATTATCATCATCATCGAAATCGTCAATATTTGTAACATCTTCAAATAGACGGAATATAATATTTGGGTCTTCATTAGGCTCATTATCACCAAATTCAGTGGCAATATTTTGCAAAACCAAAATTGCCACAATTATGCCTAAAATAATGTCTATTTTTAAAATAAGTCTCAAAGATAGACAATGAAAACGTCCTTTTAGAACGCCAAACGGTCTTTATATACCATTGCGAGTCCTTATATGCACAATATTCTAAACATCTTCTCATCTTGTTTGGAGATTTAATAATGGAGTGAACAGATATTTTCTACATCCATACCCATTGTCTCCTATAAGTAATGTACGAGCATATTCATTATTTTAAAAAAAATGCTCTTACTAACGAATCATAGAAAATTGTAGCATCATGGTCACTACCAAACCAACGTATTATTTATTTGTGATCCTATGTTACTTGTACATTAATAGAAAACCATCCTTTTCTATTTTCCTATTCTATATTTCTCCACCTAGTGACTGTATACGAATATGCGGGCATTCAATAACCCCAACAATTCTGGGAAAACTGTTTATTCTATAAAATCTATTTTGAATTTGAATAAGCTAATTAGCATTTTGAAGTATCCTTATGACTGATGAGCTTATATCGTTTACCTAAATAACCTAAATGGTTTCCAATTAAATTCAAAGTTTCGCAAATCTAGCACCAAATCTTCATCATGTTTCTTAAACATTTATGTTTTAAAAATTTTATTATATTGTAAGTATTGTAAGGGACAATATATTTGAGAAAATATTTGAAAAGTCTACATCTAACACCTCGTTGGTTGTAATCCAGAGTACTGAAAGAGTATTGAAAATGTAAAATAAAACAAATAAATTTCCTTGAAAATAAATAAATTTCCACATATTATTAATATAGTATCTTAAAATATAAAATCGTAGAGAATAACATTAATGAATTTTTAAGTAACAAATAAAGAAGAAATAACCGCCCTCAAAAAATCACAAAAATTTATTTTCAAGTATCATACTAAGAAGTTGAAATGCAATAGCCTATAATCAAGAAAATATTTTCTATCAATAATTATTGATATAGTAGTATAATGAAAA
Organism: Hermaeophaga mercurialis; assembly: GCA_951812935.1. Taxonomy (NCBI): domain Eukaryota; kingdom Metazoa; phylum Arthropoda; class Insecta; order Coleoptera; family Chrysomelidae; genus Hermaeophaga; species Hermaeophaga mercurialis. Next base: position 37,989,777 of record OX638358.1, read on the forward strand.
GTAAGATAATTGTCGATATTATGAATTGTCGCTTAAATTGTCTCAAGTCAATTTCTCATTTCGTTACACACTTTAACACATTTTCAGATAAAAATACTTCAGATTTGTCTCAAATATTTTGTCCACTAAAGTACACGAATACTATCAGTATTATGTGAATTATTCTATTTATGTGAAGCCGAAATTTCGGGCACGACGTGATTTTCAAGGACCTCCATTCATGTATCCCAAATTTTTATTTTGCAATTCGAAACCGAATCCTGGCAGTCCATATAAACCAATTTGGGAGTCTTGCACTAAAGAATCAAACATAATGCTAATTTACAAATTACACCTTAATTGTATAAAATTTCAATCCTTCTAATTTTATTAGATTATTTAAAATATAAGTAAATAATAAATAAATCTCACTAAATCATATAAATCAAAAATTTAAGATATTTCAGTCACGATATTTAAGTTACATAGCCATAGACAGGTGCACTAAAAGCGGTAGCAGTTATTTTACAAGATTTTTACCTGTGTAACCGTAAAAGATAATAATTTCTATCCACCCTCAACCAAAAACACGAAGACTTTTATGTTCCTTTTTCAAATCAAATGAATTTTAAACAAGAAAATTTTATTATTCTATACAATTTATTAAAATTATTTGATAATAGTGTTAAAATCTCAAGAAAAAATCCATTTTAAAGCTGAAAACAAAACAAACAAATATCTATTTCACTCTTCTAATAATTATCCTTTTTTTAAATGCACACGTGCACTCTTAATCCTAAAACGCAATAACAAAGTTGCCGATAGAAAACATTAAGTAAAAGTCATGTGAACTTTCGACAACAACGATGAGCCATTATCTTTTTTAATACTTTTAACGAAGTATATTCTCTCATTAACTTTTGACGGATAAAGTATTATTTTTATCTTATTACTACCAGTAATAAAATCAATTACATAGCACCAATCAGACTTATTATCATTGGAAACTATGATTAAGAAGTGTAAAACGGAAATAGTAAAACCTGACTTGACTCTATTACAAAGAAAATTTGGATTGCAATTTCTTCAATTATGAATAATAGTCAAAGTAGTGCTCAGATTATGGGCTAGTGTTACCATAAAATATAAATGAATCTATATTAAAGTTTCCTATATTATATTATCATCAAAAAATAGTCAAAGATAGAATAACACATTGTGCCCACTGCAAATTTCGCAACGTACTTACCTACCAGAAATTACGCCACCGGTCTCATTAAGAAGTCGATTTATGTGGAATTAAGCAACAAAATAGCCTTAACTCCGCCGATCTCATTAAATCTAATTTATCGTTTATTGTTATTTTCTTTCTTGCAAATGGAACTGCAATAGAAAACACATCCGATTTCGTCAACCAAAATATCTAGATAAGTACGCCTATTTTGATATGAATTATCATGGTTATCAAGGTTAAGAAATTGCCTCAAGAATTGTGTGTTAATCAAATATTATTACTATTACTATTATTATTAATATTGGTTATAGTGTTACATTAATAATTGTCCATATTCTAACTGGAGAATCCTTTACCCAAAATATGACGATTTAATCCGAAACAGTTACATAGAATATTCCTCCTAAGGTATTTAAATATTTAAAAATGTTGTTTACCCATTATTACTATACCTGAATAATTTTTGATCAAAAAATGTATACATATTAGAAGACTAAATTATTGTATAAATCATTTTCTCGTTATCACATGAGGGTACAATAGGGATTGAGACTCCCCCTCTACATTTGTTAAAATTGGTTCTAACCTGCAAAATTATGTTTAATTTATTCCTAATAAAAATTGCAGATTTGGAATTTGTTTTATTAATTCTTGTTAGGTATCAATCACATTAATGACTTAGATATAAAGTCATTTAGGGGTTAAAATCGGTACTTCGAGCCGGCCATTAAAATCATCTTCCTTTCCATCTATGGTGAAATTGTTTATTTACATAATTTTGCACCACTAAGGGGAAATGTGGTGAAGCACCATCTTGTATAAACCACATACCTCTTCTTTGGTTTAATGTCAATTGTTTCAATTAATCAAAAAACTTGGTTGGGAGAAATTGTAAAAATTAAGTACCGTATAAGTTTACAGGTAATTCGAATACGAGGACTGGAAAAGAGAACAAAAGACACCAGAAAAAATGATTAGTAAGAGGAGAAACAAAAAAGAAACTTTTACCGAGAGACCAAAAGACTGAACGAAAATATAAATAATTATCAAGCAAAACTTATATTAATGATAAAAATTGCAAATTAATAAGTGATCCTCGAGGAAAAACACAAATATCGGCCCAATATTTCGAAGAACTATTAGATAGTAAAAGTGAAATGAAGACCAAATATTCGAATGAGAAAAATGCCAAAAAGACCAAGTGGAGGTACCTATACAGAAAAAAATTTTAGAAGAAACTTATAACTTAAAGACTTAAAGAATTCTAAGAGTGCGTGTGGAAATGGAATTTCGGTAAAAATATTAATAAATATAGAGGTGAAGGGACACAGAAAAAAATAACAAAATTAATAGAAAATATCTGTAGTGAAAAGCAAAATACCGGAAAAATGGAAAAGTACAGTAATAATAAAATGTACATAAAATGAGACAAGAAGGTAGCGAATAAGATAGTAGTGACCAAAAATAAACCACTATCAGCATTAAATTGTCGAGGAATACTAAAGTGAAATTAAAGAAGAAAGAGGAACTATGAAACAAATCTTTATTATTAAAAACGAAAATTAATAAAAGCTAGGAACACAATCTAGGATTAAGTTTAATGTTTATAGATTTAAAACACGCATTCGATTTCATAAACAAAATGCATAATGCTCTGATTAATCCGGTGATTCCCATAAAGATGGTTAAACTGATGACATTAGAAAAAATGTTCAATAGTCTAACAACAGATGGATGGCATCATCACTGTAAAATTCAGCATGAAGAAGATTGTAAAACAAGGTTACCCTTTATCGATTGTATTAAACAATGTAGTTTCAGAAGAAAATATAGAGGAAGTTAAAGTAAAAGTCAAGAGGAATTATATATCACAAAGTGGCGACAAATCACCGCATCAGATGACCTAGTTTTCCTGACGAGATCAAAAGTAAAGAAGGAAGGAACCTTCAGGAAGTTAGAAGTCGCGCAGAGATATGGATAAAAATGAACATACATGGAATTATAACGAATAGAGAACAAGATTGTGTAGAATTTATCACAGAAGGGGGCGTAAAAAAACGAGGAAGAAGTCGAAATAAAAAGAAAGAATGATGGTGAGTACAACCATAGAAACTTTAGGTAAGTCAAAATATCGATCTTTATATTTAGAAGAGGAAAGTTTTAGGGAAAATTTTGGAAGGATGAAAATAAAAAAGGAATAATAGGAAAAAGAAAAAGGTAAAGGAAATGTGCAAATACCCAATCATAATTCGATTTATACGAACACAAAGAGCAAGATGGTTTGGGTCAATACAGCGAATGTCAGGAGAAAGACATACAAAGAGAGCAAGCACGTTTGAAAGAGATGGAAGGAAATCACAAAAGAAAACTTGCTAGTAAAATATGGTTGAAGGTAGTTCTGGAAGATGTTAGAGCCGTTGAAGGAGATCATAACAGGTAGCAAACGGGAGTTGACTTATATATAGAAAAAGAATAAAATAATAAAAAAAACCGCTTTAAGTTATGGGTTTTGAAGGCCTATAGGTAGTGTATGTAAAGTGTGCCTTTCTGGCAAAACGTATCTGGGTTGAAAGTATTATTTTATTTAAGTATTTCAGGTCAAACGTCATATTTGAGATCAAGGATTCCTTATTTGCAAGATGGACAATTATTAATGTGCAAATGTTGTAGTCGACAACACTTCCAAGTAAGTAAAATTCTTCCTAAAAATTAAATTTATTTCTTGATATTTGTTGCAAAAGCAATATTTCTAAGGAACAGTACTACTAATATTAAATTTATTAACTGTAATAATGTCATCTACAATATGTTCTCTGTTTTTGTAAATAACACATTCATTCTGTATATAATCATGTTCTAAGTTAATTGTTTGCTATTCCTTTGTAGATCGATTACATTCGATTGATCCAAGAATCTGCTGCTAGCAACCATTATGAATTAGAAAGTATTAGTTGGAAAGAGGAAATCTTATCATTTATTTTGCTAAAAGACGCATATGCTTTATGAACAGTGACGTATCCAGGGGCACAAAAACAATTTTAAATATTTTATATACTCTTTATAAAAAGAAGAAAAATGTATTCCTATTAAAAATAGGTAAAATAAATAGTTTCAATAAAACTATTGCCAGTTTAATCATTTAAACGTTATATGAAGAAGTTTCTATTATATTGTGTTGATGTCGCTCCAGTTATTTTACTTATTGAGACAACTAAAACATCTTAATAAAAAAAATAATTATATAAAATAAAATAATCAAATCCAATATAAATAATACATTAAATTAAATGAGTTTTTAAACAATAAGAAATCTAAAAATTTGATATTAAATAATAATAAACCAAAATATATCATACCTACAGATTGTATTAAATTTTACAATAATTTCTTTGTTGTTCCGACCTCGAATTACTGTTTTTCTATTTCCTATATAGACAAGTTTTAATTATCTTCCATTGCAACTTATCCTTTTATTTATCCTCTTTCCCTTTTTTATTTTTGCTAACTAGGATATTATTATCCTTTCTTTTGAGATATTTGTATTTCGATAATTGACGATGTTAAGTTTAACAAGAAAAATAAAAATAAAAATGGTGCTAGGCAAAATAGTACAATCATATTCAATCGTTTTTTAATTGAATCCGGCCCTGACTAATAGCGGCAAACATCGGAAGTTCATGTGACTATATCGACCAAATCGAATAGACTATAGCAATTATATAAGGTGTTGAGTATCCGAAAGGCGCGTTTTACTTTAATTTTATATTTTGCAATTTGTAGTTTGAACGGATAAGTATAGTCCTGGATATGTAATTTAAGCGAACACTTGATTTGTTTTTCGTTTTGGATAATTTCTCTTTTATGAATTTACATTTTGCAATTAAACGTCACGATTCAATTGAATAAATTGCAAAGAATCGAAAATTTAAAATTTGTTTGTTGCAAAGGATTGTGCCAAAATGTTATTATTGTTAAGAAACCCATTCTCCAATCATTAACAAGTACTAAAAATCATTTGTAAACATTTTTAAATAATATCAAACATGTTTTAGCTAGTTAGGATATCCTTAAAAATTACAGTTAATTTTGGCAGTTAAAAAATATGAAATCGGAAGTAATTATATCATTAACGGACTGCAAAATAAAAAATGAATTAATCTGTATTTTTATTAACATCTTGTTATATTTGCCCCAATTTTTCGACCTTCTATGTTAACGAATTTCTGCAACATTATTATTGTTATAATTAGATTATCTAGTTTTTTGGTTTAATTATGACGGCCTGGTTCATAAATAAGAATGTAATAAAATGCAATTACTAATTTACAGTTTTGTAAATGATTTTGACCAAGGTAAAACTTCAAATTATAAAATGTGCACCTATAAAGGATGTTTGATAATTACATCAATATTATTCTTGGTATATTCGAATAATTTAAGTTAAATAATAAATTTGTGTTTCAGAAACAGAATATACATATACAAAATATTCCAAAAAGAGCCGGAACAAATTAAAATTGAAAGTGATAAAAAAATGAAAACTATTTAAGAGTAAAAATAGAATGGAACATAAATGATACCTACTGAAAAAAAAGGTTATAAGAGGAAAAAAAATTGTAACAAGAAATGGAGTATAAAGTTCAACAGAAGACAAAATTAGCAAGAAAATAAATTATTATAAAGTATAAAATTTTTTTGAATAGATTAAAGAAATTGGAGCAGGATAGTCCCAAAATATTTTAAATTAAATTTTTTAGATCAGAACTCAAATATTGTTAATTGTTGATACTGAAATTAAATTTGACTATAAAAAGTATTTCATTGATTGTTAACTTAAACATAAACTTAAAGCCAAAGAAATAGAAAAAAGGTGAATATTATTTATTAACAATTTGGTCAAAATCGAAAATATAATAATATTAATTCAATTAACCTTCAGAATATCTATTTATGGCACATACAGTGTTGTCGCTTCACCAACGAGTTAATTGTGAAAACTGTCATTGATGTTTAAGTATTTTTTCAACAGGGACACAGCTTTCTAGTCTTTCTATTATATATGAAAAAAATCTTCCGAGATTAAACAATTAATAATTAATTACTGAAATTTAGTATTTCTGTGAATATTATTTTATGCGTTTAAAAAAATCGTTACAAATATGAATGATTTTGATTTATTTCTTATTAGACTACATGTAATGTTCGTTCATTAACATTAAATTAATCTAAAAAGAATTATTTTTTCACTTTCTCATTACTTCTGTCTAGTGATCTAAACTTCTCAAAAAGCTTAAAGGAAAAAAAACAAAAAAAAAATGGGAAAAGTAATGAAAACTAAGGAGGTTACGTTACTAGACAATAAATATTTATTGCGACAAAATGTATGTTTGGCAAACGTAAGAACCATCAAAACTGGGCACAATTTCAATCTAAAGGATATAACAATTTTTAGATGAAAAAAAAAATTATAACCAGAGGCGTATTTAAATTTATAATATTAAAAAATATTTTACAATCAGGAAATTCTCAAATCTCGAAACAATTTACTTTAATCTAATTAAAATTACGTCGTAGTTATATTTTTCTTCAGTTATTATTATATCAAAAGATAACAAAATTTATTTTAAGCAAAATTACTTTTTATCTGTTTTCTTGTTCTGTAAATGTTTAATCACTTATTTGTTAGTTTTGTATTGTTTCACTATTTTAAATTTTAAAATGTATAATTTTGACAAGGTAAACCTTTATTAGCAATAAATATTTCATTCTAATTAATTTTGACTGTAGCCTTTACAAATATTTTTAATTATATCTATATAATTTGTTTTCCTTTTTTATAATCATTTTTAATTTTCTAAATTATATTTATTTATTATATACAGCTAAATGTATTATATGTACTATTGACTTTTAAATTGAATATATTTGTCCTGAAGCGTAAAATTAAATTTCTCTTCACTAATTGGACAAATATTTTTCGTCCTAATTCTAAAATTAATAGTGTTGTTAACATTTTAGAGCTCAATAAAATGATAAATTTTGAAAGTAATCTACTAAACTAATACTATACAGAGTGGATCTATTTAAACGATACAGGGTGTACATGTCCAAATAATTCTTTCATTAATTCATAAACATTTGGAGAAAAATTTCGTTGATCCAATTGGCTGTAATTATATAAGAATTATAAAAATACCTGTTGATGGATTTCTTTGAAATTCGTTATTTTCATTTTGAAACACCCTGTATGTCGGTTTTAAATGTAACATTATTGGGGTTACTTGAGACTTGATTGTCAAAGACGTATTGCTGAATTTTTAGTAATTCAGCAAGCAATTATTTCGAGTATAAAAGTTACTTTTGTGCGGGTTGTGGAAGTTGGAGCTTTGTTTTTTACCTGCTCCTCTTATTTAACTAGTAGATTTTTTTTAAATTTTATAATACAGGCTATGCGATGCATATGTATGGAATAAATTATTTTTTAAAGTTATTATGAACTTTTGGGGAAAAACCTGAAGCAAATCGATTTTTATTATTAATTTTACAAGTTATGGTATAAAAATATTACCTCGTCCTTTCACCCCCTCTGAATTATAACAACCCCACTGAAAATTTTTAATAAGAAAAGGGGTCGTGTGATACCTCTTTTGAAAGGGATTTTTATTCTCTGTTCAACAATATACAGGTTTTAAATTTCAACCATTCTTAACTGAGAAAATTATACCCTGAGATTATATTAAATATTCTAGGAAAATTCCAAGTTCGCATTGCTAAATGTCACTTTAAACACTTAATATAATTGTAAAATAAATTAGAAAATACATTCTCAATTATGTGAGATTATATGCTTCATTCTATATAAACTTTTGAAGTGGAAACATTATCAAAATTTTAAAATCAATTTTCTCAGTTATTATTACACCAAATTTAAAAACCCGTATATTTCTGAATAGAGAATTAAAATTCCTTTCAAAAAAGGTATCACACGACCCCTTTTCTCATTAAAAACTTTCAGGGGGATGGTCATAATTCAGAAGGAGTGAAAGCAGGGGGTAATATTTTTATACCAAAACTTGTAAAATTAAGAATAAAAATCGACTTCATTCATTATTTCCCCAAAAGTTCATAATAACTTTAAAAATGAATTTATTCCATAGTCCATACATATGGACCGCACTGTATATGTACAATAAATATATTTATAATCGCTCTCTATAAAGTATATTGATTACTTCTTTTTATAGAAAAATAAATTTAATGTTATTGGCGTTGACAGGGTATTAAATCACCGTAAGGATTCCCTTTGAGTCTATTGATCTCATCATTAACAGGTTGATTACGTGGTGCACTAGTATTTTCTGGTCGAACGATCACCCTGTTTACCGCATCTGTTGATGCAATATAAATAAGATTCAGTCATTTCACCCGTACTCATTATCCATTTGATATATGTTGTACGCGCTATGGTCTTGTTTCGGTGGGTGGTTTACAATGACACTGTCATTTTTATGGGAGAAAATAATTTTATTACATTCGTCACATATTTTCAAAGTACAAAATCAAACTATTATTGCTTGTATAGATATTAGTATTCACAGTGTCAGAAATTAAGAAAATTTTCGTGGACACCTCACTATTCTTATGGATTTTGGCCACCAACGAAATTTGATTCATTATATAACCTATAACTCTTTATATATACAGGATCATCCTAAAAATATGATCAAATCATCTGCTCTTTCAAAAGGAACTCTACAGTTTAATTTTTGCACTTGTGTAATTTAAATGAAGACACTCTGTAGAGGTATTAGTTGCATTAAATGCCGTGATATCCAATATGCACCAAATTGCGTGATTGCAGGTAAATGAAATAAGCATACATATATATACACACATATAGAACGTTTTTATATAATTTAATAAAAAGTTGAGAAATCTTGTTATGCCAATGTGTATCTACTTCGATATAATACTGTTATTAATGTCAAAATCTGGGACACACTACGAACACTTGTCTATACTAGAAGAGTCTCTAGCTTAATATAGTAGGTAATTAAATAACGCGGAAATGTTACGTAACTAACTTTTTACAACCTTGAAAGTAAGAAAAGAAATTCGAAATTTTTGCGATCTTAACACGAGTTTCTTTTTTTAAGTTTAATTTGTATCAGCACATATTCACACTGAAATATTATTTATGTGACATAAATTATGTCTGACACTTTAAATAAAATTTGAAGCGCCTTTTTTTATACAGAGTAGCCGCGAAAATAATGCTTATTTTTAAATGGTACGTAGAACGTGTCAACATATTCTAATATTTTTTTTTCTTAACATCACTAACTTACACAAAAATTCACTTTAAACATTTATTCGAAAATAGATACGTGGCAGTACGTCATACTTTTAATAAATATAATTATGTGTCATACAACCAAAAAATTTCTACCGAATGAATCATAAAATTGTGTTAGTTTGCGGAAGATCCAGATCGTTTAATCGTTTTACTCAAGTTAAAAATATCACGTGTTAATTAATCTAATCCGCGATGTTTTGTATCAGTGTTCCAAAGATTGTAGGAAACGTGTAGTGTTTTACCTAAAAAAATGTAGTTCCTGTAATATTTCCAGAGAATACGTTTTACAAATTTAAAAAAAGTCACTTTCTAAATTTGATTTAAAAAATCTTTCAGATTTTGTTTTGTTTTCTTTTGATTTTTATGGAGATGTTTTTTACGTCAAGTAGAACTAAAAAAGTTGTCAGACTAGGTAAAAGAATTCAGAAACATTGTGGTAATACAGTTTCGTTATAATAAATATAAAAAATATATCAGATTAAAAAAATCGATATGTTAAAGAGAAATTGACTAATGAATTATGTTTAACTGACATCACAGTGTTCTAAAGAAATCCTCAAAAAACAAACAAATTTCTTTGAATTAAATAATCGATGCGAAAGACCCATAAAAAAACTGCGGATATCAAAAAATAAAAAAAAATTAGACCTAAAGAAGAACAGATTTAAAGGTTACGAAAAAAAATAAATCTAGTTTTGAAAAATAGGACAACGGGACAAAAGAATGAAATTATAAATATTTCTGAAAATGTATTTTAATTCGAAGAAATAAAATTGGTAATTAAGTTTAAAATTTATAGAAAGAAATTGGAAATAAAAGTTATTGGACGCAAATTAAATAATTAAAGTAAAATTAAAAATATATAAAATCGTCATAAAATAATTAAACTAAATTCAAAATATAAAAAACTAACTAAAAAAACGTAATAAAAACTCAGGGTAGTTTTCAATTATGAATGTTATCGTAGGATAAAATAACAATTGTTCCTAAAAAGTGAATAATTTTTTAATTTTGACGTATTTGTTAAATAATTGTCAGTAAATTATTTATTAATGAACTACGATTGAAGCTTTAAGATTTTTTGAGTTTATTTCACTGATTGTTAATGATTTAAATTTTAAACTAATATAGAGTTCTTTTCTCTGTTGTAATAAGTCACATACAATGTACTGATTTTGGAGAATCATGGTAAAACTCTTTTGTTTTCTCAGGCAAATCCAAGACATTTATTTTTATCCAAACAATCCTCAAGGATCAATCCATAAAAACAATCAATCCATAAAAACACAAATCTGTAGGTTCAGTAATAAATTTCAAAAATTTCACTTATCCACAAATAATTTTTTTTATGTTAGATTTGATTTCTTCACAAAAAACATGCAATTATGTTAGAGGTTATAATAGAGGATAAAATTTAATTTTTAATAAAATTAGAATAAATTGGAATTGATATCACTTTTATATATTTTGAAATTTCATAGTCCACTCGTTTAAAAAATTTTTATACTGACATCAATTTTCATAAATTTTTGTTAAATAATTAACTTTAAATTACTAGAATCTATTTTATAGATGTTTTCTACAAATTAGTTATTGAAAATGAAAATTCAAGCTTTATATTTTAATCTGCTCAAAACAGATCTTGGGCTTAATTTTGCTAATTCAAAATTTTATTAAATTTTAGAAAGCTAGTTCTGTAGCTTCTGACATAATATTTTTCAAGTTTTAGTATATTTTACCATAAATAACAACAGAAACAACTCTAATAAACTAGAAATTAATTAATGAAACGATTATACATATTAAAAGAGTTGTTTATTTATTGCAAAACAACAATACTCGACATAATACTTAAATCTTTGAATTCCGATTTTACCTGTTAATTATTCATTAAATAATTGAGCTGTGCTAAAATTTAAGATATTAACCGATCTTTTTACATATAAATTATTCATATAGATTGCTTATAATTTATTAAATGCATATTGATGAACCTTCCTTCGGTCTCTCAATAAAAATTCCAAAGTGTCACATTTTGGTTAAAATTTTAACAATAATTACATTTCGTGATTAGTGGTTTGTCGATGTTTCGATTGCCATCTTCAGACTTTCGGTAACTGGCGCTTCTGCTTCTTAATTATCCACTATTTTGATAATGTTGTGTTATGAAATATTATCATATTTGGCAGAAAATCTAGACAATCTAGGATATAATTTTTATAGTATGGATAATTAATAATATCCTACACATAGTTTTAATTGGAGACTACTTGAAGAAAATAGAAGATCTTATAAAGTATATGCAGATTATGCGCATTTACTACTTGAACAACTTAATCGCTTTTGGCGTTAATGAAATAATAATAATAAGGATGTAGATGACGGTGAAGGAGATGAAAAGATAATTTTGTACCTCTGATTACACGAAAAGAAATATTTTTCGACACAAATCTGTTTTTTAAAGATAAGATTTATGTTTGCCCATATCAAAGAGTCCAAATATCTAAAATGACACCGTTACTTCTGCGAGTTGTTTGCGAAGTCCCTCACAGGTGTAGGTACAAAAAAGGAAATGAATTCACACATGTATTAATTACGGTTGACAATAAAAACTTCTGAATTTTATTATAATGACGATTGTGGAGCAATACCCCAGCAGGAACATCAAAATGCAATAAACGTAATTATATGCATATATGAAAAGTAAGTTTGAAAATCCAAATGGACGGTTCAGATTTAATGAGACTGGCACTTAATAACAGCTTAAATACCCATCGTGGTGATACGAAAGTGGCTCATTGGTACTCTTTAATAAACTATAGCCGGGTGCGTTCTCGATTTTTATCTTTGGATTTCCTTGTACCTTTCGGCAAGTACAAAAATTCCGGCAGTTGTTAAAAATTGGTAAAGAAGCGCAACCCTTCTAAACTGAAAACTAAAAAAGTTAGAGTTACGTAAATTAAATCAAAAAACTTTGTGTTACTTATACAAAACAAACGGTAATGAAAAAATAAAAATTGAATATATATTGTAATAGGATATTTAATTTTTTTAAATCTGAAAAATTGATACGCCGGATTGATTTCATATGACTATTATAATTCAAAATAAAGGATTTCTAATTTGGGAGTAATTAAAAAAAATAAAATGATGTGAAACAAAATTATAATATACATAGTTGTTTGGAACCAATTATAGTAAATAGATTTCAACAGTAAGAATACATTTTAATTTAAACGTACCATATAACATGAAAGTAACTTAAATAGAAAATTCTAAGGTTAATCGCCATTCAATATTAACAATGTTATATAAAGAATTTGCAACAAATTATAAATAAAATTCAAGATATTTATATTAAAACCAGATAGAATTATTAAGAAATTTTAACAAAGAATATGTTGTATAAAAAATTATTATTGGTATTGTAAAGTAGAAAATATGAGCTTTCTTAATTTATAATCATTTTTTTTTGTCAACTAGTATGTATGTAAAGATAACATAAGTTAAATTGTAAGAATATTGTAAAGTTCTCCAAAATATCAGACAAATTGTTAATATTAGTGTTGATAAAGTGCTGCGATCTCAACAATCTATAAATAGACTGTGTGAAAATCTGACAAAAGATAAGAGGCAACACCAACCAGAAGAGAAAATACAACTAGACGGAACGAACATTGGATGGTCCAACAGTGCTAAATACCTTCGTGTAACTATGGATAAAAGGCTGACGTTCCAATAACACGTATAGAAAGTGAGAGACCGTATAAAGCAGACAAGAGCCTGGATGAACTGCCTACTAGTAAGACGAAGCGAGCTGAACCTGAGGACCAACATGGCGAAGACTCACAAGGAGAAGCTCCAGAGGCAACAAAACATCACCCTAAGAATGGCAGTAAACGCCTCCAAATATACAGGGAAACCACTGCTAGAGGTGAAGACGGACAGAGCGCTCTTCGAAGAGTTGTTGAACCACCCAAACCAGGAGCTAAGGGAACTAGTGGACTACACCAGAGAAGAGGCACGAAAGGCCCAGGAAGCAAATAGAAGAGGACGAAGACCAGGACCAATAAGAACCAAGACACCACTAAGAAGAGGATACAATCAAGAGCTAAAAAGGGCGCGAGGTGACAACAAGGGAGAAAAGCGCTAGACGCTTCCCCTAAAACCAAAAAGGTAGGACAGGTTGTATCACCCCACCCAGCCCAAGAGGTGATATATTGTGGGAAGAATGTGGACGAATGTATGAGAGAGTGTCTGGAGACAGGGGGTAGTAGAATGTATTCCCCATCTTCTATATCAGTAATCCAGATATGAAAAATAGGAGACCAGAGCTCAATATACTCGTATATATGTGTGTGTGTGTGTGTGTAGGTGTCTGACAAATGAGATTTAATTTTTAACCTGTTAAGGGTGAAGATCGTCAAAACTGTTTAAAATCAAAACAGCCTTTATTAATAATTGTGTAATAAAAATAGAAAGTTTGTACACAACCAAAAAAGGAAAAATTTGAAGATTGAATTAAATGTTAATTTCATCACAAAAGATGAATAAGTAATTACTTTCATTCCTGATTTTCATTGAAAATGATTTTATTAATTATACTGAAGAATTTATGTAAATATTCAACATGTTCCTGAAGTTATTCATAACCTAGAACTTGAACATGTGTTAATCCATTAAAATAAGTATAGACATTTAATAATATTTATCTAGTAAACTCTTTATGAAAAGTTAAATTGATAGTGGTACGAATTACAAAATCATTGTCGTATTTTTATTTCCATTTGCATTCGAAGAAGAACTAATGTGTGTCTCATATGACAATCGACACATTAATCTGCTAAAAGAATACAAAACAGGACCGCATCTAAGGACCTATGGAAGTGTCACAATATTTTTGAATTTTTATATATATTATAATAAAAAAAATATATTGTAAATTCATTATTATAAGTTAAATTATTTAATTTGTTGCATACTACATTAACATTACATTTTATATTTTCTCTGAACTAAGAGATTAATTAATTAATAATCATAAGATATAAAAAATTTTAAAAATAAAAAATTGATACTAGTTACAATATGTATGAAACATTACTAGAGTATAAGTATTCTATTTGACCATATTGAGATGGAATAATTTAATGACGATCAAATTAATTTATTAATTAAAATTCATAATGAACAATAAATTTTATTGGCAAATAGGGAATTTACTTGAAGTTGGATAGATATTAAAAAGCAAAGTATTGCCAGATAGGAAAAAGTAAAGATCTTCAAAATTTTAAAATTATATTATTACAAATTATATTATTTCAATCTTCCTTGAAATATGTTGGAGTACATGTGGCGATTTAATAACACAAAATCCAAGAGCAACATTACTCATTATTCGGTGTTAATAGACTGTTGGGTCAATGTTGACACGTTCGGGAATATAGAGTGTTCATTGTACCGAGACCGCAAACTGTTAACGGTGTCATACACCAGCGCTCCCAAATGCTTGCTACCCCATTACCCATTATGGATACGTAGTTAGCTTACATCATATCGATCTGTGTTCTCGCATATGGTCCATCGTTGTGTCAATATTTGATAGCGTTTTTACAGCCATGGACTCTGCATATTATACAATTAAAAAGTAACAACTTTGGAAAATCAGTGTCTAAATGTAATCATTTCAAAAAAAAGGTGTTGTAAAATCTCAAACGATAAGAGAACAGAAAGTTTAAAATTATTGCATGAGAAAAAAATGGGTTATTTGGAAAATAAAAACAAATAAGGGGTGTCAGGATTAGAATAAAGTTTCATACAAATTGAGAAGGAAGATTTAAAGATATACAAATTTTAAAGTAGAAGTATTATTATAAGGTTAGAAAGAAAAGTATTAAAAATAACATATATATATCTATAGTTTTTTTTATTTTGCTACTGATCGATTAATCCATATTTTATTTAATATTATAATTTCAAAATTTACTAAAACTCTGATTTATATATAAAAACGAAAGATTTAAGAACTATTCAAATACACTTTAAAAATACACGAGGTCATTTTTGGACAGGTGATAATAAAAATCAGTTTCCAATTTTCCTATAAATGGCTAATATTTCTAAATTATCATCGCGTGCATAAAATTTGGTAAAATTACGTTCAATAATTTGCTGTCCTAAAATTGATGTTATTATTACTCCTTGTTATGTTTTAACGATATACAAACCATTAAAAAAAAATTAACTCGTTTATACAAAACTTAAAAAATATATGAATTAAAAAATAATAATAACAATAGTTATAATAATAATAAAATTCAAGATAATTGTTCCACATACATTATTAAAACCATTTTAAAAATATATCTCAAATTCATCTTCATCTTCAGTATATGTCTTTACCTGCTAAAAATCTTAGTCAGTTTTTGTAAGCAACATTCTGAAAACGAAATAATTTCCCTCCACTAAATAATACCGAATTCACCTTTTAATTTACCAGTTTTACCGGTATAGTTAAGACATAAAAATAATTAATCCGAATGCTGGAACATAAACTATTAAGGTTGAGCGAAAAAGAAAAAAGAAAGCGAAAAAGGCGTGTAATACGGACGGATCTCTAATAATTATCGCGGTGCGTGCAGAACGGCAATAAATTATCAAGATGGGCCTGTCGTCGACACCAGTCAAAATATTACGATGTTTGACATGAACATTTAATTTTCTCTCTTCAGATATTCATTATTTATTAATCAATATCTTTCTTAACACTGTATAAATCATTGGATCTCGGAACAGATGTTTATTGAGAACTGCAGGTCTAATTTTTGACGCGATTAAGCGTAGATGAAAGTAGAGAATAAAAATAAAGTGTTTTTCAAGGAAATTTGACGATTAAAAATATTAGAATTTTTTACGTCCATATTTTTTTGCGAAATTAGATGAAACAATATCGGTGTTACAAGATATCATAAACGTTAAGATTTCTGGTGGATTCAAAAGCGACAATACGTTAGATCATATTCCAAAAGCTTAAAAAATATAAGATTCAAAAACTAACTTCCCAGACGATCATACAACCTAATCCAATCCCCGTAAAAATACCCACCACTTCAATGGCAATATGCTTGGAGTCTAACCATACTTATTTATTTGATGAACTCGCTTTTCCACATTTTTCAATGAAAGTGATAAACGATTTTCTTGCCGAAACTATACCTCGAACTTATAAAGGGTGTTTCAATAAGAGCGCAAGATTTTAAGGTTAAATAAAACATTATTTTCTCTAACAAAGTATTGAAATATTTATTGATTTATAATGTATACATTTAGGAATTATGTATGAAACAAAATATCTTGTAAATGACCGCCACGGTTTTGCTGGCACATACGTACTCTTTTCACAAAATTTGAAATAACATTATTGTATACATGTGGCGGTATTTCATTGATACAGCATCTAATTTTGGCCTTCAGTGCTTCGGTGGTCGCGGGCTTGTTGGTATAAATCTGTGTCTTCAGATAACCCCATAGCCAGAAGTCCAAAGGTGTCAAATCACAAGAACGTGGCGGTCAATGCTGGTCATCAAATCGGGAAAATGACACGACTAGGAGCAAACTCGTGTAAGACACTAAATGTTTCACGAGCGGTATGACGTGTGGCACCGTTCTGCTGAAACAACATGTCATTAAGAACAATACGTTCCAATTGAATCACAAAAAACTGCGTTATCATAGCACGATAACATTCGCCATTCACCATTAATGCATTACCTTCCTCATTTTCAAAGAAATACGGTCCAATTATTCCTCCAGACCACAATGCACACCAAATAGCCCCTAATGGGCCTCATCACTAAACATGATTTTGTTCGCAAAATCCGCATTCACTTCTGTTTGCTCAAGGATCCAATTGAAGAACTCTCTTCGCTGTGCATGTTTTGTTGTGAACGAGCTCTTGTCGTGTGTTTTACATCACTAACTGAACCAGTACTTTCGAATTTTTCGATTATTCTTTTCACAGTAGATAAATTAAGAACATTATGTCGACCGATTATTGGATGCACTTTACGAATTGTAGCAATCAAACTTTCACCATTTTGATAATAATGTTTAACAATCAGAACACGTTGTTCTATCGAGTAATGCTTCATGTTTACTAACTCCGATCTGTCGACTTTCGATCTGTCACTCTATAATTACGTGTTATTATGACGGTGCAACATGGCGGGCAATTCAAATCTTGCGCTCTTATTGAAACACCCTTTATAAGTAATTGAAGAAACATTACCTTAGACAGAAGTATTATTAAACATAAGGTTATCCATAACACTCAAATGTGGTACAAAGGTTCAAATCCAAAAAAATACAAAATCATACCACATACTATTAAATTAAATATTAAACGACAACTAGTTTCGACCCCTTAAGGTCATCTTTAGGTCTGAAAAGATAATAAAAAAACACATCACAATTTTTTTTTATATAAAATAAAATAATAAAATTACCAAGTAAAACAACAATGTTAAAATTCAAAGTAAAAGGAGACTCTCACAATCTCTCCCAAAATGAACCAGAATTATACAACTTAACTAAATTAATATAATGCATGTGGTACAAAATAAAATAAAAATAAAACTGGGTTATTATCCTTTTGTTGGGCTCTTATTGAACCCCCACTCTTGTTTTTCCAAGTTCCTGTTTCTAGTTTTTATACCTATCTTACCAAACTTGAGTTTTTATTTTTTCGCAAAACCTTTAGTTTGACATTATTAGTTATTTTTTCGTTTATTGTTATAATAATTATCAAACTATACATATATCTAAATATGTTCCATAACTGTTATTTAATAAATACATTTAATAAATTGTATGTGGTTTGATTTTGTGTTTTATTGGATTTGAGAAGTATTATTGCTGATATTAAAGAAAGCACAAACGTAATCAAGTCCAAATCAAATAAGTGTGTACTTTTTAAACCAGAAGGCACTGAAGATTATAACCTCAAGAAGTAGAACTGGTTACATTCCACAAAAGCCTAAGTTCTTGGCGAAAAGAAAGGAGATGTCAAAGTTATTGAATCATCAAATAAAAAAGATTTGAAAGTAAATCATGAAGAATTGATTCAAAATGATCCAGCATATCTTAAATTACAATACTAGTGATAATGTATCCAAATTTATTGATTCCTCGGAATGAAAATTGAACAAATACCGTTATATAAAATAACACTTTTTGGATATTAACCCAATTTGAATATAGCACAATCTGATGAAAAGGAAGAAGGCGACTTAAGAACCAAACAAGAACTAGAACAGATAACTGCACGTGTGTCTAAAGAACCTCGCAATATGTCAGAAGAACCAACCACCAAAGAACCATCGGTTGAAGATCAGAACCTTTTTGATGGCACTATTCAAGATTCGGTAATGAAGTTAGCTTTTTGATGAATGAATTCAACATAAAACCGAAAGTATTTACAGAGAAGCAGGTGATCTCTCCTGATAAAAAACGTTTCAGGTAAGCAAAAAGTGCAAGTTGTCTAGTAACGGTACTGAATATGCTTTAGAGGATTCTGTTTACACTCTAGCTGATACTAATAACATTTAAATAGTCAATAAAGTAAAATACATTCCTGCAAAATAAGAAGATGTTATAAAGATTATAAGCGGATAAGATCACAGAAACATTCAGAAATGATTGTTAAATAGACAAAGATGACAACATAAAAACAAACTGATAAAGAATAATCTTGCGCGTGCACAAAGTACAATGACAAGAAAATATAAAAGTAACTATTTGTATACATTTACAACTATTTAAATAATACTGACTTAAACTCATATTTTATAAAGGTGGATAAAATATTTTAAATTTTCTATTGATTAACCCATTTTTTTATATGCGCTGTAGGCCTTGTGTTAGGTTCTTATTTATTCTCTCCTATTTCTAACGGTCAGCTTTTGTAGATCTTCTTACCTTCTTACATACCTTCATATCAATGATTTCTTAGTCCGCCTTTTCTTTTTTCTTTATTAATCTATCTTGCAAAGCTAATTTTGGCATCCTTCCTGTTTCTCTTATTTCAATATATTTTAACCATCTTATTCTTTGAGCACGTACCACATCTATTATTCCTGACTCTCCGAATATGTCTATTCTTTATTCGTCTCTATTCATTTTCAGGATCTGATAACTCTTTTGTATATTCTGCTTTTCATTTTTCTGAATGTGTTTTTGGATTTTAATGTTATTAATATTGTATTTTTCTTATTTCCTTTTGTAATTGTATATTTTATTTCTTCACTTTCTTGTCCTGATTGATTTACGAATACTCCTAAATATACATATAAATTCTTTAATTTCTTCTTTCTATTCTCTTCTTATATTTTCCTCTTGTTGATTGAACTATTAAGGATCTCTCTTCATTTGGATCAGTTTCTCACCCATAATCATAAATTCGGTTTTTTCCTGATTTATTTCAAGCCTGAAATCGCACACTTCTTCTTCTTCTGCACTCTTAAAAAGCATGTGGAGCTCTTTCTTGGATTTGTATGATCCCATAGTTCTTCTACTTAAGGATTTCCTTCTCTACTAGGGTTTAGATTCCTTGACTTTTTCTTCCTACTTTTTCTAGTCCTTTTATCTTTCAGTATACTTAAAAAAAATAATATATGATGTTGCCACTGTCATTTGTAGTTAAATTTTGTTAATAATTCTATTTTAGTACTAAATATTAGAAATACAAATATGCACGCGTCACTTTATATCAAAAGAAGCCGAAATATTTATTTAATTTACACTGTCTACATTTCTTAAATGATTAAATTGCAAATCACTCTATAATTATAATGTTTATTTTGCTTTGCTCAAACGGTATAAAAAATGTAGACATTACAAGTTCAAATAAACATTATTTTTCTAATATTCTCTCGATTTTTCCTACTTTTGTGCCGGTTAGACAACGCTGTACGATTGTGACGAGAGTCGGTTTTTGTAGTAAAAATTCTATATCATTTTTTCACTAGCGGAATAAAATATATAAAATATAAAAACAAATGGCTTTTGATGTATATCAGACCTAAACATTTTGGCTCTTCCTAATCAAATATCTTTCTTACTACTTCATTTCATGACCAGCACATTTTTTATCTCGTCGATTGATGTTCTAGAGCTGTTGACTCGTGCACACTGCTGATAGACGACAAGATAACTTGGCCAGACTGGAAGACCGAAAGGGAAGATATTATTTTATGTTTTGGAACTCTATCTCATTTCTTAATCAACCCTAATTAAGTAGGTTGGAAGGCGGGTGCGAACTTGATGAGGACGTTAATGTACCTCTCTCTGGGTTATTTCCTAACACTGACATAAAAATCCATCAAGATGAAGGCATTAAACGATTTTTCTGCGGTCTTTTTATGACTCCGTTTCATAATTAACGTAGTCTACTTTTTTGCAGAATTTTATACAGTGCCTTCATTTTAAAAGTAGTAAATATTTGTTGGATTTTTAGTTAGTTTGGTTTATTTGCCAGTTTAAGCCACAAAAGAATGATTGTATGATGGTGTAATTTAAAATTGTGATGACTTATATCCTGTATCTCTAAATAAAATAAACCTTATCAGCAATTTTTTTTTCATGAAAATTCCAATTGTGTTCCGGAAGTCTTGTTTGATGTAGCCCATTTTTATTGTATCAGTATTAAGCTCATATTTTATCATGTATAAAAAATAAATTTCTTCTTAGATTAGTTACTTAAAATCCAGAATATTGTCAAAAAGCCATCTCGAGTTTTGCGTCACCCTATATATATATATGTTTATCTATTTAAATATCCAGAGATATGTACTTTATAATATTTGAAAAAAAAAGAACTTCTCATGATGCTTCTAGTGCTTTTGCTAGTTTTTTATGGAAAATCAGCTTTAAATTTTTATTCATCTGGTATAATATTTTACATGCAGTCATTTTAAAAAAACTTTCAAATTATATAGAGAGTATTCGAGACAACCTGTGTAAATAAAAAATTTTTTTTGAAGAGAATAGGAAGATATTCTTCCATTCCTTCCGGTTCATTGCCATTCCCTTCAGTCCCATTATATCTTTATCTTTTCTTTTTCCAATTTCTGTAATTTTATTCTCCAAGTTTTTCATCGGTTTGCCTCTCCTTCGTTTACATACTCCTCCTAATTCTATTACTTTTTTAACAATATTATTTTCACTTATTCTAATGAAGTATCCATACCAATTAAGCCGTTTTTTTCTATTGCTGTTAATATACCCACTTTTTAATTAACTAGTGTTATTGTTATGTTTCTTTCTCTGCTTTATCCAGTTTTTCCCACAATTCTTCTAAGGAATTTCATTTTTATTGGTGTTAGTTTGCTGCCATGTTTTTTCTAAGTTAACCAAAGTTTCCAAACATGTTAATACAGATTGAACTATTATATTGTATACTTTCAGTATAATTTCTTTCTTTAGCTCTTTTCTTGTTCATAATTATATTACTTAATGCGTAATAGAGGTTATTTACTTTCTTTAATTTATTCGTTATTTCTGAGTCTATTGTTTAATATTATGTGATTATATTTTCTAAATATTCATACCGTGTTATTTTTTTTTTCTTTGTAATTATTTTCTCTTTATGTGGACTTTTTTATCATCGTTCTTCTCTCTTTTATTATTATTTATATTTAAGTGACTCTTATTAGTGTTGACTTTCATTTTTTAGCTTCTATGCTTTCCATCCATATTTTTACCAGTTCTTACATTGTTTCATTATGAGAACTATGTCATCTGCTATCAATTTTTATGAGTATTAAGTTGCTCTAACCAACCAGTGTTTGTAGCCTTGTTTTTTGTCTTGTTTCTTTTAATATCCTGTCCATTGGTATTATGAATAGTGGTGGGCTTAAACTATCTTTTTATTTAATCCCTTTTTCTAATGTTTTGCACTTCTCCTTTTACTTCCTTATATACACTTTGAAGAACTCTTGTTATCTTTGGTTCTACATTTAGTTGTAATAGTTATTTTGTTATTGTTATTCTATTAACTGTATCGGTTGTTGCTCTTAAATCTAAGAATGTCAAAAATAGTTCTTTATTTTTTTATTATGTGAATGTTGTCGTTAGTCTGTTTTTCAAGAAGATATAGTACTTGTTCTTTTTCTAGGTTGTGTTTTACTAACTTTCTGCTAACTTTGTTATTAGGTTATCATATTATAGATAAATTCAACACAGTAAGGGTTGAAACAATTAATTCAATAAAATTTTCTCTCAGAATGTACTTCATGAAATGCACGCTGTAACATTTAGACAGAAAATGAGCTCCCGCCTGTTCTCACCCGATTTTTCCACGCGCATCTTTAGAACAAATGCCTTTTTACATCTATTAAGCTGTACAGAAAATACTAACCTAATAATAAATAAGAAGTCATTTGTTTGCTCAGATAAATATACAAGTGTACTTTACGAGGCTACTTCACGATAACCAAAAACCCTTTCCAGCAACATTTTACCCTTCAAGTCGAATGTCTTCTGAACAGAAAGCATTGTCAGCGAATAGATAGTACAAAAGGGCTGCACGCCGCCAATAAGGCGCGCGACAATCCATCGCCGGGCCAATGGCGGGTTGAAGCCCTCGGGGTGGCACACGCGAACCACCCTCGGATCCGGGGGCGCCCCGGTCGGAGCTTAACGCTCTCCACTCCGTTTCCGGACGCAGACGTTCTTCGGTTCCTTCGTATTTTTTCAGTTACGACAAACTGAGGGGAAGGGATATGGAATCCGGATGGGCGTATCTGAAAGTATATATAGACTCAGTACATAAATAAACCAATCATTTTTTTTTGGATATTTGCATAAAAATCAATCAAAGAAGGAATATTGAGAGTCTTCTGGTGGAAGTAACTGTGAATCAGTTTTTAGGTGCGAAATTGTTAATTATAGGCGTAATACACGCTTGGCTATATTACTGTTTCAAATGATTCTAATATTCAACTAAAATTTAATAAATGGCGAATGAACAAGTTGCAATATTTTATAACAATATTGTTGTTTATTAAATTTTGGTGTAGGAACTTAAACTTTCCATTAACTATTTAGGTATTTATCATTCA
This sequence comes from Hermaeophaga mercurialis, assembly GCA_951812935.1. NCBI lineage: Eukaryota > Metazoa > Arthropoda > Insecta > Coleoptera > Chrysomelidae > Hermaeophaga > Hermaeophaga mercurialis. The sequence continues at coordinate 38,013,463 of OX638358.1, forward strand.
ATGTAACTTTTTTAAGTAAAAAATCACTTTTTGTTATGTTTGGATAAACTATGTTATTTTTATACTGATAATTCTTTCAAAATTTACGGAATTATCAAGTGATTAGTTATAGTTATTTTCTTAAAAAGTGTTGGCTCAAAAATTATATTATGTCAATAATTACTATTATCTTCAAGGCAATTCGATACAAATAGCATCTATACGTCTTACGATTTAGTTAAATATAATATTTCCCAGTATTGTTAAATGTTATTATAACGTTCAAATTCAATGAGAAAACGTAAACTAAAATTTAGAAACCTTAAAATTTGCCAACACTGCTGTGAGTAATAAAATAGTTTTCTAAAAGAAAATTGCAGACGAACAGGCTCGGACTGTCTTTGAGTAAATGAATATTAGTTCTATTGAACGTCTCTAATATTTTATATATTTTATAAAATATAACTTAAATATAAAAAAATAACAAATAAAATTCTTATATCTGATCAACTAAAATGAAGTGATTGTATTTAACGTTGGCTTCAAAATCTAGTTATTGTCTTCCAAATTTTATATTTTTCTCTATTTACTTCTGTCTACTACTGCGGTTTGTCATTTCTGTAATCATATCTTCTTTCACTGCCTTTAACCATTTCCTGTTTGACCGCCCTTCCTTTCTCTTCAGTACTTTATGGGTTTTGTTACATTCGTTCGACATGTCCTAACCATCTTAGTCGTTGTGCACTGCTCACTTAAGTTATTGTCAGTTTATTTCTTAATTCTTCGTTAGTTATTCTTCTGTAATTTCGGTCTGAATTTTTTATTCCTCCATATATTATCCTAAGTATGTTCCTCTGCTATCGGCTAAGTTTTTCCGCTTCTTTTTTTATTAAGTACCCATTAACAGAAAAATCTAATTTATTGAATAAATATAAACGAACTGGACTTTTATGAACAGTTAGTTTTACGAAAAAAAGTAAAAACTGATATTATGAAATCTAGGCAAACTTTTGTTCACAATGCTAAAGAAGAGATTTGCAATAATTAAAGTTAATTTTGGTTTTATATAAATATATTAAAAAATTCTTCATCTACGTCTAAAGGGAAACTTTTCAGCAAGTAATCTGTTATAATTAATTCCTTTACGTAAAAAAACATATCCAGATATTTGAAAAAGGTCTAAACGAGATCAATCTCATATTGAAAACTATAGACCTATTACAATCCTATGTAACTTTGGTAAGCTATTTGAGTCAATATTATTCGATTTTCTATCGTTTCATTTTAACTCTCAAATGTCTTTTAATCATCATGGATTCTTAATGGGGCGATCAACAATGACCAATCTTACTTGTTTCACTCAATATGTCTCAGAGGCACTTGATAATGGAGGTCAGGTAGATGTAATTTATACAGATTGCTCAAAAGCGTTTCTATTACAAAAATCAGGTATATAATATGGGCTTATGTAGTTATTTCATTCATTCCTTTTTATCATACCTTACAGATAGAAAACTATTAATTCAGCAATATGGTGTAAGGTCTAACAAAGTATTTGCTACGTCCGGTGTGTCCCAAGGCTCAGTTTTGAGACCCTTGTTTTTTCTTACATTTATAAATGTCATATGCCTTGATCTCCAATCAAATGTTGTGCTATATGCTGATGATTGTAGAATTTTTAGATCAATTACCAACACAGTCGATTGTCAACTGTTACAAAATGAAAGTTAAATTCATGGTGTACACTTAACTCCTTATTTTTAAATGTTTAAATTCAACGTCATGTTTTTTCATCGAAATAAATCATCAATTGAACATGACTGTCCACCTTCCCTTACTACCTGTTCGAAATAGCACGTTTTATTTATAAATTTGAGCCTAATTATTTCGTTTTTTTAAATTAGTTAAAATAATCTGTTAAAAATGGCCCATTAATTAAGGCAAACAGAAAGAATTATTCTTTTAATGATTAGTAGTTTTGGGGATAGAACAAGATCTTACGATGAAATGCGGCGAGTCTTCAATGATTTTTTTCATAAACGACCACCGATTTCCAAATCAACAGTCGAAAGAACTGTTCGAAAATTTCAAGAAGAGCGAACTTTGAAGAATCTTCTGAGGACTGGAAGACCGAAATCTGCAACAACTCCATAAAAAACAAAAAAAGCGTTGCTGTCTTTTGTTGAAGAACCTTCAAGATCGTTTATTAAAAGTACATGAAATTAGTAAAAGTTCTGTTCACAGAATTTTGCAAAAAAATCATTATTTCCTCTATAAGTTTCAACTAGTTCAGAAATAAAACGAAGATGACTTGGTTCCAAGTGTTCGTGCCATATGCCCTAATGGTATTGACAATAAGTGGTTCCAACAAGATGGTGCTCCTTAACATTTTAACCGAGCAGTCCGAGACTTCTTAAGTTTCCAAACCGTTGTATTGGTAGAAGAGGTGAAATCGAGTGGCCGCCACGATATCCGAATCTTACACCACTCGACTTTTTCTTTTGGGGGTATCTACAAAGTAGAGTGTATGCAACAAATCCAGAAACAATAAACAATTTGCAAAATCGCATACTTGAAGAAATCACCAATATCACTAAGGATATGCTCTAAAGGGTTCTAAAATTCAATTTATGATGGTTTGGGTCATTGCGAAATCAAGAAATGTCATCAATTTGGTAATATAACTCTTAAAATAATTAAAATAACAGGGTTTGGTTTTGGAGATGTGTTTCTTTTAAATAAAGTGAAACTCTACAAGGGTTGCAATTTAAAAATCACTCCCTAAAAAAACTCCTCAGTGTAAGAAGATTTTAAACCATCTAAAAATGTAGTTTTTATGGCCATTTAGTGATCTCCAAATTTTCAGATTTTTTCTTCACTCGTTAGAAACTTATGGCTCCGTCCTAGAACTTTTGGGAAACCCTGTATAATAGCTTTGTATGACCAGTCTTCTTTAGAGTTAATGGCAACCTTTTCTTCCTTTTTATTAATCAATCTATTTATTAGATGTAATGGTAGTTATTAGAGGTATCGATTTGTTTTATTATAGTAATCTTATAGATTAAAAGAACGAGATAAGTCACATATCATAAAACACCTTATTGACAACAAATACAAACCTACACTTAACAACACAATTAAAACGACAGTGAAGCTACTTCATGTAAGTTACAATAAAGAAGACCTTAATAGAATATGAAATAAAGAAATACCTAAAATCTTCTCAGTATACAGTATTGAATGAACAATTAAACCTGGGAAGTTCAATTATTTTATATTACCTGTGAGACTAAATACCTATATAATAAGCAAAAATACTTTTAGGGAAAGAAAAATATAATTTAGATATTGCTTATTAATGATTGGTTGAAATGTTTATGGTACGAAGTTACTTACGCTTACAAAAAAATCTGTCAATCTTACATAATTCCTGCTAATTAACGAAACCTGGTCGATAAATAATAACTTTATAAAGCTTTGGAATACTGTGGATTTTCAGATAAGTATAATTTATCTTTTCACATTTATTATGGATAGTTTCCACAAAGTAAGAGTTGAAACAATAAATTTAATAACACGATAGTTATTCAATAAGAAGGTATCAGAACAATAATAAAAAAGAAACGGCTTAATTGGTATGAACAAGTTATTATAGAATGAGTCAAACTAACAATGTTAAGAAAGTAATTAGGAGGAATAGGTAAAAGAGGAAGAGACAGGCCTGGGAAAAACTAAGAAGATAAAATTGCAGAAATAGGAAAAAGAAAAGTTAATACATGATGGATCTGAGGGAAATCGCAATAGGCCGGAATGGATTGAAACAATGGGTGAAAGATAAGAAAATTAAAAACGTAGTAATAATATTAGAGTAAGATTTTATCACTAAGTTTTTCTCAGTGATGTGCGATTTTTAGTGGTTTCTATGTTGTGTGTAGTTTTTTTTTCAACAATATATTTTCTATGAATCTCTTAGTTACTTATTAAATTTTGTAAGTAATGCCATACACGATACAATTTTTTAAAAATGTAACTGGTTTTGGGGCTAAAAAATTTTAATTCTAGATAAAAGTTAAATTAACAGCCACTAAATTTTGCGCTTGTACCTAGTGTTACTTCTAGACTGGCACTCTATAATTAATTTTACTAATTATTTGCCTACTTAGCAATGGCGTATCTCCTACAAGTCGAAACCCCTGCGTTTCAACAGAAAAATATTATTTTCCGTTAAAGCCCGGAAAACCAATTAAAAGGCTGTCGTGCACCGAGCGAGGTTATTAGGTGAGGACGAAGAACCGGCGCGGCGCCGGTAGCTCAACATAAACACCGGCACTCATAGGGCTGGCCCAAAAAGGGGCGGGATGATGGCACGACCCTCTCACGCACACGCTTCCAGCCACGGTTGTTCCGAATCGGAAGAAGAAGACCGTTTAGAATACCGTGGACGTCACAGCGGCCGCTGGTGTTCGTTGGCGCCGCGAACCGTGTCCTGCGAATCCTGCCCGTGCTGCGACTCTTTTGTGAATCCCGACCTTTCGATTCTGGTTTCATGGTGCTCTGCTGAATACTAAAGGTAAGTTTACAGTGTTTTTATTTTACAATAAACTAATTGGCAGTAAATCAAAACAATAAATTCAGGGAGAGCTAAACACTTTGCAACGTTTTATTTCATTAAATATTTCAATAGAAATTTTGTTGTCTGTGTGTGTACAGAAAACTAAATAACGATAATTGCTATTGCAAATTCAACGGCATCATCAGCGATTCTACAAGGAATACAAACTATGAACAAAATTACAATTTTGACCAAAGAAGACAATGATTAAATGTTAAAAATATCAAATCAAAATAAAATTATCTTAGAAAGAAATGATTGAAAACCATAGAAATACAGTTTAATTTAGCAAAAAATGTATTGTTACCTTTTCGTCAAAACTTACCGCATTTTATATCAATTTTACCTTCTAAGGACATCTTTAGTATAATTTTCATTTTGATGTTCAGAATATTCAGTGTTTCGATTTAGCTTCTTGTAATTTTTAATAGTAACATTTATATTTTGTTATATAGTGGCACGTTTTATTTTTATCAATATTTCATATAGTTTTACATCTGTTAATTATATTAGTTTCCTATATACATATAGGCAGTTTTTCCTTTTTGGTGTCCTAGTGTAAAACTTAATTCTTTTTAGACTTGATGATGGCTCCATCGAGCCGAAACTAGTTGTCTGCTAACTAATAAAAATTGAATTGTGGTATTGATTTAGAGTTTAATGTGGTTTAAAAAAAATATTGAAGTAGGTTATAACCAATAAGATATTTTTTGGAAATTTTATTGTAGGGTTTAAGTCCAGTTAAGAAAACCAACGTTTCGGTAATTTTATTCGGCTGTCATCAGTGCTTCTACAAGGAATACAAACTATGAAAAAAATCGTCAACAACTATCAAATGTTAAAAATATAGAATCAATACTTTTTAAATAATTTAGAAGGAGCTGATTGAAACCATAGAAATAGACTGATTTATAACACTTTTAATTTTTTATATATTAAAATGGTTGTTTGTTGGTTTGTTGAATGTTTATATTTTAGATTTTTTGAAATTTAAAGTTTAAAAGTTTTGGATTTTTAGGTTTTAAATGTGCGAACTTTTCGTGTTTCAGATTTTTAGATTTCGAATTTTAAGTTTTAAATTTTGGATTTTATTTTTAATCATTTTTATTACTTAATTTATCTGATTTTATATCTCATTTTATTACATCTTCTAAGGGCATTTTAAGTTACATTACATTTTCATATGCGATTTTAGACACAATTGAAGTTTAACATTTTAAATATTGGTCCTGTAGATCATTTATAATATCCTATTTTTTTCTGATTTCTTATAAATTTTAAAACTCCTGTAAATACCATTCAAATAGATATTTAAAAAATTATAAGTAAAATATTCGTCATTTAGAAAATAATTTTTTTGGATCTTCTTCTGGTTGGGTATTTTTAAAAATATAGAGACTTATTTCTAATTTTTTATCCGTCTGCTGCGCTAGTTAAAAAACTACTTTCCTTAGCACTTTTATTTATTTATTTTTTTTACATCCACATAATATTTCTTGGTGAATATATACGTAACAGAATTTTTTTATGTATTTTGTGTCTTTTTGAAATTCCCACGTTAGTGAAGTTAGTTGCAATGAAATTTTAGATTAGAAATTTTGTATTTTGAAATAAAATTGAAATATAATAGATTAATCAAATGTATTTTAAATAAGTAAAATTCGAAATTGGGCTCTAAAAATAAAAAAGATTACATAAATAAAATAATTCGAAATAAAAACAACTAAATTTTGTTACAAAAAAATCACATGAATTAAAATTTAAATTGCCAGGATAGTTCTTTTGTCAAATCAACATATTATGATCACGCATTTTTTAAGAAATTTATTCGCAAAAGTCCAAAATAATTTTGTTTATATAATATGCTTCCATTTTCAATACATGAATAGTTTGTTTATGTCACTTACGAAAACTTCCCCATTCATTTCAATTTTAATACCACATAAAATAGTTATACACTACAAAAACGAAAAATTTTAATACATTTAACTACAAATTCCAATAGAAACAGTTTAAATAAGATACTTGTTAATTAATTATTTTTTTTAATTATTAAACAGTTTATTTTGTACAAAATTATTTTCTCAAAATTTATAGCATGCCAAAAATCCCCTTAAAATACAGTTTATTATCCCAGGAAATTTCAATTTTGTGATTATTCTTGTATTTTACGTAAAATTCTAAATCTAATTTGATTATACACAGTGAGTTACGTTATCGAAATTTTTGAGCATAAAATATGAAAACAACAAAATACTCTCAAATAAAATGTTTTTAATTATAAAGAGATACGATTGTCTTTTTTATCGAAAAGTGTTGATCCTTTAAATCTGAAATCCACAATCAAAATAATATCAGATTTATCTGGGTATGTATTTATTTTATTTTATCTATTTAAAGCAAATTTCATTTAAAATGATATCATTGTAAATATCTCTCAATAACGGTTTATTTTTGGAACTTCTAACACGAGTCCTTGATATAAAAATTAATAACTATATCATCACTTCAAATCAAACTGACTGTATAAGTAATAAAAAATGTAATATTTTTTATCTCCAATGTACCTAATATGGAAAACATTTTATTGCGCCAGTGGAAATAGGATTTTCTTTAACATATTTTTACTTGTCTTTTTTATGTCTATTGCCACAATACATTTTAGAACAAAAATAATAAAGGCTTATTTCTAATATGATTAACCGATTAATCGAGCTTTGCCACACTAATGCGCCACCCTGTATGTTACTAATGTCATAGTTACAACGTACTTTATGCTATCATTAAGTTTAAATGAAAAGTGTATGATTAAAAAATAATTAAACAATACAGAGAATAAAAAGTTATAACTGTCAATGACTTTTATTTTAAATTTGTTAAATATTAATAATTATAAACTTTATTAAAAATCGTATCTAGAAATATTTACCTTAAAAAATAAAATATTTTAAAAATGTGAAAATGATTTGTCATAAGATTCCTTGCTATTTCTTTTACTTTATCTCGATCATTATCTTGAAAAAATATTTTAGGGCCTAAGAGAAAATGAAAAAATTTGAGATATGTATTTTGAAGGAATTGTAAATTTAGAAGACAAAAAACAATTTTATAATTAAACAAATAATCAACACACAGCAATAATTATTCTCTTCCTGTTTTATAGATTTGTCTGCGGAGTTTGACACCGTAGAACTAGTATGATAAACTATTTAGAGAAATGAAATATGTCACTGAAAAAGACATAAAAGTAGTTTTTAAAGTATAAAAGAATGTGAAAAGCAAAGTAGAAATTTATGGAAAAAATACGAAATTTAATTAATTAATGGATTTCAATTAGTAAATTAAAACTCGATTTACATATTTGCAAATACCTAATTTTTTACGAGAATAATGGTCAATGTACATATGTTTGTTTTATGTTTTTCTATAAAATTTATAACATTTGAAATAATACCAGTTGGTTACTTAGTTTTTAAAAGTAAAAATTATATAAATTATTAAATATCAACGATACCATATTATAAATAAATTTAAAAATTATATATCTTAAATAGCAAATTATAACTTTAAATATGCAGCCTTTTGTCACGTTAGTGTAAAAGGAATACTTTCCAATTAAATATATAAGAATTAAGTAAATAAATTGCGGAACAAGAGCAAATTATAATGTCTCCAACAATATAATTACATACATTAATTTCATTAATAGGTTTAATATTTTTATGTCTATATATCTATACAAAATGAATTAGAAAGATTGGGATAAACAATAAGTGGCAATAAATAAAAGATTTGCAGTCGATAAATCCAAGTCAAATGCTCTTAATTAAAAAGGTACAGGGCGTTGAAATTATTCCTTCTTGTATAACTCGACAACTGTTTATCTCAGTGAGGCAAACTTAAAATTGGTATAGGAAAATTATTTGAAGAAATATCCTAATATTTCGCACATATAATTTATAATTTATATTTATATTTATAATTTTTGCATTTATCTATTTGATTTGAAATTATGATATATTTAAATATACGTAAAACTTAACTTCTTCTGTGTCATTTTTTTTCTTACCTAATCCGTATAATAAAATTACATTCATAATTTGTTCTAAAATTTATTGTAGCAATAAACATAAAAAAGAGAAGTAAAAATATGTTACAGAAAATACTATTTCCATTGGCGCAATAAAATGATCATATAAGAAATAAGTCTTTAATATTTTGTACATCCAATAACATATAAGGTCTTCCAAAAATTAGGTACATTGGAGGTAAAAAAAATTAAATATTTTTATTACTTATACAGTCAGTTTGATTTGAAATTATGATACAATTATTAATTTTCATATCAAGTACTCGTGTTTACAATGATATCATTTCAAATGAAATTTGCTTTAAATAGATAAAATAAAATAAATAAATAAATAAATAAATAAATAAATAAATAAATAAATAAATAAATAAATACCTAGATAAATCTAATATTATTTTGATTATGAATTTTAGATTTAAAGCATTCACACTTTTCGATAAAAATACAATTCGTATCTCTTTATAATTAAAAACTTTTGTGAATAAATTTCTTAAAAAATGCGTGACCATAATATGTTGATTTGACAAAAAAACTATCCTGGCAATTAAAATTTTTATTTTTGTGATTTTTTTGTAATTAAATTTAGTTGTTTTTATTTTGAATTATTTTATTTATGTAATCTTTTTTTATTTTGAGAGCCCCATTTCGAATTTTAATTATTTAGAATACCTATTAAATTAATTAAAATAAGAATATCTATTAAATTTGAATTTTATTTCAAAATACAAAATTCCTAATCTAAAATTTCATTGCAACTAACTACACTAACGTGGGAATTTGTTGTAACTACGACATTAGTAACATACGATTAATCGAGCTTTGCCACACTAATGCGTCACCATGTACACTTTTTATTTAAAAGTGGTGGAAATATATAAATAATGTGGTCATAAATCGAAAACAACATGGCACACATTTCGAGATTTCAGCTACTCATAAAGGGCTTAATTTATTAGCGATCTTATTACTTAATGAAAAGGAAGCGGAATTAATGGGAACCACCCAAAATCGGGTCTCAAGTATGTAATAAGTATGCGTGTTTATGTAAATTGGAAATTAATAATTCAAGATGTTAAGTGCGATATAAAATCGCGATGTTGCTTAACTCGTAAAGGCAGCCAGCAAATTATTATTTTCATTCTTTAACTCTCACCTGTTCAGTTATCTGAGCTCCCTCAAGATTATTTGAAAACTGCCACGCGCTGAATCTATTTATTAGCAAAAAAGAAAAAAAGAAATTCATACGTAATGGATATAATTATAAGCTAAACTAAAGTTGCGATTTAATTATTGTATTTTTTACAGTATTTGTACATTGTAACGGGATTTTTGGTGATTTATATATTTTGAGAATATAGTTATATGTTCCTATTATTAAATTAACAAATAGATAAAATGTCCAAACTATAAAATAAAATATAATTTGTATTGAATTGTAATTAAAATTTAACAAACTTAGAATCTTTGTCTAGAGGTCGAATGAATACGAATTAACCCTAGGTTCATTGGACCAAATTTGTTAAATTAAAAATATTTTATGTGAAAAATTTATGTAATAAACTCATGGCATATTAATTGTCGGCAATTCATAGAAATTTAATTAGTAATATCGAATATAGAATTCAAAGATTGATTATGTCACATTTGATTATTAAAATTTCGTATTGTATTTTTATTTTGGGGCAAACAATGTGTTAGCGACACGTTTAATATCTAAAAACGGTAAATTAATTAATATGTAGGTATTATATTTAAATTGTTTGATGCAGACTACAGAAGAAATCCTGAATTTTCGTAGTAACTATTCTATTCCATGGTATTTAAATTTGATTTTATATGAAAATTATATTTATTAGTTTTCAAATCATAAAGAATATTTAGCAGTTGTCTTTGAAATCTGAAAGATTATAAAAGGTACATCTGAGTTTCACAGAAAAATCATCCAATTTTGACTGCATTGGTTACACTTCCTAAGAGTCAATGATGGAAAATTCAGTAGTTCTATTAATTTATTTCGATATAAAAATAACCTCACTTTAGATAAAATAATAATTGTGATTGTAAAAAAATTTTTAATGTGTCTTCATTCTGAATTGAGAACAATCAATAATTTGAAATTTCCAGGGTTAGGAAATTTTACAGTGTACGACACAGTGAAACAAATTATTCGCGCATTTAAAACTGCAAGCACCAATGTAAATAAACAATGGTTTTGGAATTTTAAAAATTAAGCAAATAGTGATAGTCATTAAACTTATAATAATTTTTTGATGACATTTACGTTGAGGATAGTAACAGGATGTTTAAATATATTTTTTTTTGATTGGACTATAGTTACAAATTTTTGTAAAGTAACCACTGTTAGTAGAAGTTAAAATTATTAAAAAAAATTGATCAAAGGATCAAAGGATTTTGAATATTTATTTGTTTGATTATTTTTAGTTTAATTTAGTTTAGTTATTTTTATTTTGAATTATTTTATTTAGGTAATTTTCTTTTATTTAAGAGGTCAAATTTCCACTTTTAATTATTAATAACATAACTTTACTTTTTAAACTTGAAATCGATTTTAAAATACAAAGTCCCAACCCTAAATTTAATTACACACCACTCCACTAACATGAAACATTAAAAAAACACCAAATTCACAAAAAAATTCTTTTATAATATACTCGTATTCGCCAATAATTTTATGATGATGTTTTATAATCCTTTATGAAGTTCCTGGTTAAATCGACTCTCAAGTGATTTTAACATCTTTTATTAATACGAACTATGCTATTTTTTAACTACCAGATAAAGTTGTAATAAACTAATATTTGGTAAAATATTATATAAATAGCAGTGTCATAAAGGCTCTGTAATTTTATTCAGTGCATAGGATTCAGCTAATAAGCAAATGAATTTACAATGTTTCAACGTTTTGCTTTTTTTTCCACTCACAAATATGAGAATCACCTCTGACCCGAAGTTCGAGTCTCGGATCTCAAAGTAGAAATATTGCAACGATGGTCAGTATAACAGCCAAATTCTTTACAGAGGTGTACCTAGAAAAAAATTAGAGAATCTGTACTATAAAAAGCTAGCAGAACCAATTCTTTGCGTCAATATTAAATGTTCAATAATCAATAGGGATTAACTAAACCATCATTTTTACTTAGTTAAAACATAACTACTTACAACTCAGTTAAGCACCCCTAAATTAGATTATTAATTCGGAAAATATTCCTCATCAAATTCATATCTAAAGTCACTTGGAGTGTAAAAAAAGTAGTCGGCAATTTATCAAAGTGGCGGATTTTTTATAATAAACCACTTATGCACAATTTATTTTTTAAGCATTAAACGGATAAATGTCGCAATTTCTTTACCATTTTCGTTCAAATATTCAAAAAAAATAGCTCAGTTCCAAAGCGGCCTCTTCTAAATTCAGGTACTGTCATGTTCTACCTCCTTTAGATATTCGCTGTGATTATAACCGACTAATCAAATACCTATCAATCATAGAAACAGAAAATTCCGCTTACATACTACCTGTTACCGGGGAGACATCACATAAATAATTCAATTATTGAAATATCGTTACGGTCGCCCTCAGCTACTGGGTGGCTTCATTAAGACTGGAAGATCATTATTATCATAACAACTTTAATCGCATACCGGCGATAGGATCCCACAAATAAATTATTAAAATTATTTTTAATAAAATGTGCACCATGCTGCGATTAGATTGCCTCTTGACGTCTTCCACATCCTTGGAGATAACGCTTCAATCGGCAGCTACTAAACATGTTTTTACGTTATACTCTTTCTTTCCCTAAAGATACCACTTACTAAAATTCATTTCGAAATGAGCGACCGTAATAAATCATTTTAGTCTAAGTAAATCGATCTTCTAACCTACAATTAAAGCAGTCTTAATGTTAAAATGGTATAATGTGCGACAAGTGAGACTTTTCTCACGAGTGTGAAAGTTTGGAATCACAAGAGTACGCAAAGTTTTCCTCTCTTGTTGCACAGTATACTTTTTCTACGAGTGTCCATTAGTCCATTAATACGAGGGTTGCTATTTACAAACAAATGAATTTTATCAAAAATATATTTATTGCTTCTCAAAATATTCTTTTGACGTTTAAGACAGAAGCCCAAAGTCCACTTATAAAGATTTAATTTTTGTTGATTCTCTATTTAAATGGACATAGCGTGTGAATTTTTTTTCCCACGGAATGGACAATTTGTTTTATTGTAGTTTCATTAAATGTGAGTACAACAATACACTTAACAATCGTAGAAAAAAAATAATAACTAATAACATATCTGAATTTCCTAAGCTTCCATGTCCAGACTGAATCTGAGGATTACTGCTTCCCGAAAATCGCGTTATTTTTGAGATATTAAACATGTCATCACTGGGGAAAATATAATAATCATCATCTTTGTTTATATTATTTAGATGTTCTTGTATTTCTGTTACTTCTCTAATCTTTCAGGGGTAGAAATGTGGAGCTTTCGGTAGTACTAAAAACTGATGACCAGACTGGTACTGCAGTTGCAGAATGTGTTAAAGGTTTCAGGTATTTATATTCGGTGTTTTTGAGACGTGTTTGTACTGACTATTCTGTTTGTCGAACGTACACTTGTTCACATGAGAAAGGGATTCTGTATATGCAGTTGAATAATAGGGGAGGAAATGGATCCTGTGTGGAGGGTAAATATTGTCATATCAGTTGTCAATTCAGTTTCAGTTCAGTTGTCAGTTCAATTTGAAAATGAAGATTCTCTAATTGCGATCGTTTTATTCTTAGCACTAAAGAAACGAAGTAAGTGAAGCAAATATTTGCTCATCAAAAGACAAACGCTGTCTTAGTTAAACTTTTTATTTTTTGCTTTGGACATTTTTATCTAGTTCTTTGTATTTTTTCAGCATATCGCAGTATTCTTTTTTTTTTGGTATCACGTACAATTCCAACTGTTACAATTCCAACTGTTGCATTATATCATCATAGTGTCTCTATAAGTTTAAAAATATTGGGATGTACTTTCGATAATTTGTTATTTAGGGGATTATGCCAACCTTCAAAAGAGTTTGTTGTTCAATGTCTTTCGCTGTAACATATCCACACCTTGTGCACAATAATATTACAGAACCATTGATCAACAAAACACTAAATGTTTGTACAAGGGGATCACTAACACAGTTTTCCATTATACTCAACCATCCATCGTCTACGCTTGTGGAATGTTTGACAAGGCTGCACACTTTCTTATATGCATTTGGATTTTCTCATTTTCTTTGTAAGAGTATACGTTAGTTGAGCCAATGTCTTGAACTTTGCGCCATAAGCATTAGGTGTAATAGAAATTGCATCCAGTGATGGTTATATTTGGAAAACGTTTCGCAGTTCCAAAATAGCTGCCTGCATCTTCATAATCTACCTTGAAACTAACAGGATTCCACGTTGGTAAATGTTTTTTTGGTAGAGAAAATAAACGAACGTATGTATTCTTTTTTGTCGAGAAGGAGTGCAAGGAATTATGTTTGTTTAGGTTGGTGTTCTACTGACGTCTGCTTGGAAGCTTAAATTGTGGACAGCAACTTTTGAAGGTGCCATCTCCAAAAAAATTGTCACACTCAAGAATTGTATTTCTCGCGCTTTTAGAAGCAAACTCTAATATTATGTCATTATCATCATTTTCAAATAGCAAAAAGTTATTAATTATTTTATCTGAAAAGGAAATATGGTCTCAGTTTTTAAATTTAATAATAGCTAAACTTTTATGTCTTGCCCTCTACAGTAGGTCCTGTCCGGCTACTATTTTCAAATTTTTTATTTTCTTTCTCGAAAACGACTTAAGTTTAATAAAATTATAACAAGGAATTCTGAATAATTGTTTAAGATATATAATTTTCCTAAAATGTATGACTGTACTAACATTATTAAGTCTGTTCGAGTCCAGGCATGGGAGTGGGTGTTGCGTCAATGTTCTGTGTGAATATATAGAAAACTAAAAATAAATAAATGAAATAATAGTAGAAACAGTGTGGTTGTTTAGATAGATCAGGGAAATTGAAAATGTTAGCAATAACTGGTGATTACAATAAGAATGTATTTCAAAACTTTTTTAACATTCATGTGCGAGATGTGCAAGATCAGTACTCTTTATCCAAATTTCCTTTTCAAAATGTTGTTGATACGATTATTATATTATAAATATACTTTCGTCTATTATACTCAATATACTCAATAAAATAAATTGATGCAATTTGTCTAGAGATTTCCTTTAAACTTCACTTTAAAATTCAATGTCAAATTATGTCCCAGCACGGAATCTTATTATTACTGTTTATGATTTATTGAATGAATTTTGTCCAACCTGTTAGCATTTAGCATTACTAACGACAGTTTAATTACTTTCTCTTAATTTTAACTAGTTTCGGGAAAACGGTGGAATCTCATCTATGCTTTCGTTATTATTCCGTTCAGACCCTGTAGATGTATAAATATTAATAGTTTGTTCGAAATGAGGCAGAGACATTTTCTAATAACAGAGTCTGTATAATCAAAAGCCGCCATCGGACGGCTGCTTAGCCTTTCAAGTTATTATTTTCTCTATTTAATCACAGCTCGATCTAACCAGATACATGTAACTACAACTTATACAAGGATACCGTCGTAAAAATTTAAATATGCCGTCTAAATTAATGTTGATCCGAATGAATAAGGGTCGAAAAATGCGTGATAGGGGATGCAAATGTGAGTTAACTACCTGAATAATTTTTGTTGAACACGTTGCGCTTGTGATTTTGATTTACATTAATTTCATATTTTTCAGTATAAAGGGTAATCAATATTTAAATTTACACAGGCTATAACTCCCTACCGTAACAACCTGTATAATTACGGTCACGCTTTTTATGACTACTAATTTTTTCGTGTGTGGTGGTATATTCGTGAGAACATACATTGCTTTTTGATACTTTCCTTTTATGACGAAATATAAAATTTGTCAACGAAAATTCTGCCGAATTAATCACCAATCATACCAATATAAATTGACCTTCCAATTCATATCATGATAGTTGATTATCGGAAAACAAGAATTGCATACGCCATTCTTACAATGAAATATCAGGATATACGAAATGTGTAAATTAAGTAATGAGACTGACAACGTACTGTCCAATGTAACAACACTGGAAATGTGGTAAATAGAGGAGCTGCGGATAAATATGTGATACGCTTTCAGTACAAGTTTTAACTTGCTGGAGCCATTTGATAATCTTTTGCCAACCTTCAGTAGGCCTACGTAGACCAGGTTTTTTTGGTGGTTTATGGCATTTTCGAGAGAAAAAGAGTCAATTGACATTAAAGCAGGCAACCGAAAGGTTTCATCTTCAAGATCTAATAAATATGTTGACAGGATCCGGAATTTAGTGTGTTTAGACAATAAGTTGATGATAAGATGCAAATGAGAGAAATTTGCGCTGAAATGGTTCCCAAAATTATTTCCCAAGACCAAAGTGATCCCCATTTTTTAGAACTGGTGGCGAGTCTTGGCTGTTTAAGTACGACTAGGAAGTCAAGCATCAGAACATGGAATGGCAACCTGTCCAAAAAAGCAAGAATGAACAAGTCGTAAATCAAATCCATGCTGATTTACTCCTTTAATAGCCACTATAAAGAGGTTGAACCTCAAGGCCGCATAATTCTTCAATAATGTAACTAAGACATTTTTATAAATATACGAAAAAAAAGTAGTGGTGGAAGACCAAAGGTGCGCTTTATCACGCAGCAATTTCAGACCGTGTGACTTTTTTTATTTCCTAAAATTGAAAAATTACATTAAGGGATGTAATTTTGGAAAACTAGAATTCTTTAAAAAGGCTATAACCGACCAATGGAAGACTCCACTATCCGAGTTCTAGCACTAGTATGAGTACTAAAAGAACCATCTTCAGCATTATGTACCTTCTCAAGGAAATTCTTTTGAAGCGGGTACTACTATATTATAATTCTATTTTTGAATATTTTTCTTTCATTACTTAATTTATGTAATAAATCTCCTTGAAATCGTACAACATTTGAACTGCCAAATATGTGCAAAATATTTCATTATTAAATAATGAAAAATGAGGTAGCACTCCAATCCCAAAAAAGGTACAAATAAATATTTGAAATCGAAAATTAAAATGATTTTTTCAATGTCAGAAATCCTGTTTCCAGTGATGTGTTATAAGTTGGCATGGTAATTTCATCCCTCTTATTTTGGATGCCAATATTTTTTGACCAATTTTAATTATTAAATTTTGTTCAAATAATAGAATCTTATTCATTTTCAGCATTTTCATTTTATTCATTTAATCTAAAAGTCCTTTTAGCGTTAGATGTAAGACTGACAATACACACTTTAATTTCAATCTGTTACTGTTATGTGCTAAATTTCTGATCTAACTCCAATGTATTCTTCTTTTTATTGTCCATCTCATTCTTGGACGTTCAAATTTTTTTTGATCAATTATTGTGCCCCAGTAGGTACTTGCGGTTTTTGACAAAATACAAATAAATACAATACAAAATAAACCTCTTTTTACCGTGTATATTATAAACTATAAAAAATATCACAGGTAAATTCTAAAATAATAATAATTTATTTATTGTGATTTCAGAAATCATCATTAGTGGCAGTTGCTGAAAATGCCTCACACTGGTAAGTAATTTTGCATTAAAATTCAGATATTTAAGACATTTCTTATTGTTTATCTACCCAATTTTAAATAAAATTTCGATAACAGATGTCAGTTTACATTTAATTTTGGCGATTTAGTCCAGTTTAAATATTCGTTGATATAAAAGTACGTTGTCATATTTTATTTTCTTATTTTTGAATTCTAATTCACTGTTTTTATTTGTTCTCAATCAAAAATAAAGAAGCATTTTTTTACATTTTGCATATGGATCTTGCAAAAATAAATATTATTTATAAGAAGTCTGGAATAAAAAAATAGTACCTAATAAGAATATAAAAATATAATAAATTTTTTGTTTATGGGCCTTTATTTCGAAAAGAAAATTGCAAATCGTTCTAAAATGACATTTATCCTTTAACATATTAAATTTTAAATATTCTATTGGGTCTAAGTTAGTCACCCTTGTCCCTAAAAACAGTAATTCCAAAAAGTTTATATGATAGATGATAGATAGGAAATCCGTTTCGAGTCTTCACCGCGACATTATTTAAGTATTTGTGTGAATTATTGCGAATCTGAAGCAATAAAAACATAAGTATTTATTGATTTATTTATGGTTTTCAATTTAAGTCAAATATGCAATATATCCATCCAAGAATATTAAGTGTATATTCATAATAACTAAACAAGGCAGTAAATCTTACATCGGTAATAAATATTATATATACAATCCAGGTGTCAAAAGTCTTAAAGGCCAGAGGTTCCTGAGATCTTTAGATTAAGAAATTTAACAAAAAAATTAAAATAAAGTCATCAAGCCACTTGAATAGTTAAATTAACTGTTATTACAAAATTATAAGAAACCTATCTATCTAAATAGTGTAGAATACATTTTTCTTTGTTGTAATTGGTATGTTAGTAGAGCCAAACCTCTAACAAATAAATATAAAAAGACAATATTTGACAGAATCTAGTTTATTCTTTGTTAATAAGGCTGTGTAATTAATATTGAAAGTTACATAATACTTATCTTGAATTTCCACAGTCTTCCAAAGCGTTTTAATATTAATATTCAAGTCTACCTAGGTTTCGGTATCTGACAATAACATTTTCTGAGACCTATCTTTTTAAAAACGTAAATAAATTTCATGTCATAAACCTGACAACCAATCATTATTAAGCAATATTCTTCTTTTTCTAAAAATATATTTGGTTAGTATTATTTACTTCAAAAGGTGATCTAAGATAATTGAACTTCCCAGGTTTAGTTGTTCGTTCAATACTGTATATTGAGGATATTTTAGGTCTTTCTTTATTTCATATTCCTCCAAAAAAGTTCTTCTTTCTTGTCACTTATATGAAGTACTTCCACTGTTGTTTCCATTGTGTTATTAAGTGTAGGTTTGTGTTTGGTGTCAATGAGGTGTTTTGCGTAATATGACTTATCTGATTCTTTTAATCTATAAGCTCGTAAGTATTCACAGTAGCGTATGTTAAAATTTTTGAATGTCTGGCCAAGATGGCATTACAATTCCTACAATTTACTTTGTAAATACCTGATTTTTTTAATTTATTAATTTTAGGTTTTACATTTAAAAAAAATGAACCCACATTATTTCTTACTTTAAAAGATATTGTACAAGATGTTGTACGAGATATAATTTATGATATTTTGTTTGAAATATCTCCAAAATATGTAATTGCTCTGTATGACCCGTCATCTTTAGGTTGTTTCGGAAAGATCAGGTTATCGGCAACCTGCTCTTCTTTTTTATTAATCAACCTATTTATTGGATGTATTGGATAATCATTAGAGGTAGCGATTTGATTTATTATATTAATTTCCCTTTTAAAATAATCCTTACTCATTGGTATTGAAAAGGCTCTATGTATTATTGAACTATAAGCTGCTAATTTATATGACATAGGGTGATTTGAGTTATAAGGGATAGTCATATTTGTATGAGTCAGTTTACGATAAATTAAATATTGATGACCACGGTTTACTCTTTTGATATTATTATCTAAGATATTTATAGAACTGTTATCTTCAATTTAAATGTAAAAATTTAAGTTTGGATGTAAATTGTTAATACATAAATTAAGTAGGTTTATAATTTCATTGACTGAAATTTGGTTAATGTGCTTTCTTTTAAGAATTTTGTTATTAATGGTATGCATTTACATGGAGGAATTTTTGAAAACATATTATTAACGTCAAATGAAACTAATTTTGTATTTTCATTTAATTTATGCGTATTTAGTTTATGTATCAAATCCAATGAGTTTTTTACTGAGTATTTTGATATATAACAGTAATTGCTTAAAGTTTCATTAAGAAATCTTTATGTCATTTAATTGTACCATATAATTTTGGTGGTTGAGGATTTTTTTGAATTACATATTTTTTACTATAGTTATTAAAAAGGGAATTTGATTGATTTATTAGTTCCCTAATCTTATCTGAAAACTTTTTGGTTGGGTCTCTACTGAGAAATTTTAAGTTACTTTAATAAATTGATTTACTTTAAATTTGTAATAATTTATATTTAAAAGTACTTTTATCTGAATTTGTAACTGTTAAATTATTACTTATAATTTTATTTTTTATTGTTTAGAAAGTTAAAATATCACTATTAATTTCATTTTTTTTAATTTTTCCTGATAGAAATTATTAGACTGTGATTTTAAAGCTATTTCTGGGTTAGTTGCTAAAATGTCTTTCATATTATTTGTGAATTTAGGTGGGATACTGTATTTAAGTCCCTTAATAAGAAATGTTTTCTCACTATCAGTGAGCTGAGTATCAGATAAGTTTTGGAAACGTTGTGAAAGTGTGTGTGTGTGTGTGTGTGTGTGTGTGTGTGTATTGTTTTTTTGGATTCTTACATTGAGTTTCTTCTAAATTCTTTAATTTCTTGGATTGTTTTAGAAATTTTTTATGTTTAATTCTACTAATGGTTTCACGGATTTTATTATCCAGTATATCGAACTCAATTGGATGTAACCTGTTTGTTAATTCAGAGTGAATAGTTTTAACGTCGATATCTAAACAGTCTCTTATCTTAAATCACTTTTTAGTTTCGTCTATTAACCAAATAATTTTAGCTTTTTTATTGCTTTTTCGGCTTGTACTGTTTTTGTACGACGTTCTACATTTATGTAATATTAAGTGCGATTCGGCAACGTTGCAATATCCCTTGAGATCCGAAGCTCGAACTTCGGTTCAGATGTGTTTCTCATAGTAGCAACAAAACTCAAAACGAATCGAATATTGGTATAAGAGTAAGATGGAGATATGTTTGTTTTATTATTAGTTGTAAAATGAGATTTATTTTCCATTGAGAACCTTACACTCTTGTCAAATAAATAAAAAATAGATGTTAAGAGTTTGAGATGTTGGTAATGCTTCCAATAAATTAGAAATGTAAGGAAATTTTTTTGGACTGAAAATTGTTTTGTTTAAAATTAAATGAATTTGAACACAACAAAGGTTTAATTGGAGCTGAAAGAAGAAATTGGTTGTTATAGATGTTTATTTACTGAAATATCTATTTGTCTTTTTAAATCAATTTTAAAAATTGAAAAAAATGAATTGTCAACAATAATTGTTAATATTGGAATGCATTATCTTAATCACTAAGTAACAAAAGCTCTAATCACAATCCAAAGGAAATTCTAAGAATTTTGTAAAACATTTCAACTAATTGGATAAAGATCAGCCTTAAATTGGCTATCAGCATGTCAATTATAAAAAAAATAACTTGCGTCCGATATCTTCGTCAATAATCTTGCAAGCTACCAGTACCAGTTATAATTTTGCAAAATGTAGGTAAAGTAAAACAGTTCTGTCATGTTCTTTCTTTTTGATGCTGCTATAATTGGAAGAACATTTATATTATATAAATATTAATGGAATTTAAAAATGGTTTATAAATACCGAGAATCTTGGAAAAGATATAATAAGTAAATACAGTCTTGAGCAACAATACATTTATACATTTTTTTATAACAGTTATTCATTTTATGTAAATGTAAAAGATGTATGGTCAATCAAGTATTGTCCTATTTCAGATTTTTAAACAAATATATTATAAACATTAACTGCCAACGTGGGGCATCTAAGTATCTAAAACCCTAAAAAAAGTAAATGGAATTAAGATGGAAAAAATTAAACAAACAGATGAAGAAGAAATAGTATAAGGAAACACATTAATTTAGAAGAAAACAATATTAGATAATAAAATTGATGAGAGTAATAAAGAAAAGAAAGCGAATAAATAACAACAATGGAAACTGAACCAATAAAAATATTGGAAGATATAATGAAAATGTTTTGTGCAAAATAAGAAAGAATTGAATAAAATAGGAAATTAATTAAAAGAAGATAGGAATTATATAAAACAAAGAATATTTGGGTAATACAATACAAGAATTAAGAAAGTAGAAAAAATATAAAGAAATGAATAAGACATACTATTAAAACAGAAATTGGTATCAGAAGACACAAAGCTAGAACAAACAGATAAATAAATAAAAATAATAGAAATCTAATAAGCAATAGTAAAATTATAAAGATATTAAAGAAACATATAGAAAAAATAGTGCAGGAAAATATGAATATAGCAGTAGAGAAAAATGTAAAACTTAAAAAAATACAAAAACACATTAAGTTATTATAAGAGGAATTGAATATATGAAATGATAAACATTTGAAAATTAATAAAGAACTATTTAAAGAAGTTTTAGCATACAAGTGGAAATAATAAATATGAAAACAAATGTGATAAATTTGAAAATAGAAAATGTAGAAAATGAAATTTAAACATGATAGATAAATACACAAATAAGAATCAGAAAACAAAATTAATTAAACAAGAACAATAACGACATGTAATGTCTATATATAATATATATATATATATATATATTTATTTAGTATATTTCACCATTTGTTTTAATTAATTATTATTAATTATATATTTTATTTTGTTTTGAGCATTTATAATTAAAAAAATGATTGAGTCTACGATAATTTCTATAAGAAAGCAGAATAAGCAACCTTTAAAGAAAATAATTATAAATATTTAGAAGAATGAGAAATAAATAATAAACTATTCGAATAAAATAATAATTGAATATTAAGACAGAGAAGAATTTTTGTTTAGGAATAGATTATTATTTTGGAAGATAGGAATTGTAAGAATATAAAGTGATGCAATAAATGTAAAAAAACTGGTTAAATAAAAGAGAATAAATAAAATAGAGTGTATTATGAATATAAAATGATATTATTATGAAATGATAAAGTGAATTAAATAAAATATTCTGTAAATAAATGTGGCAAATATATAAAAATGGTTAGAAAGTAATTAATAGAAGATAATGGAAAAAATAAAATAATTACAAAAAGAATAAAGGCGATAATGTCATCTAAATATATGATAAAATGGTTAAATAAAAAATAATAAATTCGTTAAAAAAATCACAAATATATATTAAAATAATAACAAACTACATAAATTAATTTAATATTAAATTTTTTGACAACATCACAAATATTATTTTGAAAATTAAATTTTGAATTTAGGGATTTATAATAAAATTTTTGAAACAATTCTTAATTTAATGTAAATGTGAAAATTATTTGGAATAAGTTTTTTATTTTAAAAAAGCATGTCAAGTATTGTCAAATTTGAGAAAAAAATTAAAAAGATTTTTAAAATCTAAAAAATATATTATAACAATATATTAAATTTTTGAATAAAAGTAAGATCATTGGATTTCTATGTCTAAACTCAATTATAATTTTTTCAACAAGAAAAATGTTCTGTACATTTTTCTCACCAGTTCGTAATTTTACCTACATGAAATTCTAGTACTTGGAATGATTAGCCAGGTCTTGAGTCTCGGACATACGATGCATATGTGATGGCAATAATTATTGCAAAAAACATGAGGGGTAAACACATTATTCAATTTATAGTGGTATATATAATCATTGTTGAATTGGCCATCAATTTTCGCCAAGTCACCTTTGACCGTCTTATATAGAAAAAGAACTTGCACCTTGCATTTTCAGTAAATATAGTTTACCAATGGCGCTACGAGAGTTTTTCATTTATATGCATAAATTATATAAAATTTTTATTTATATCGCTTATTATAAAAACCCTACATTTTACTGGAAATTATTATTTCTATATGAATCCGGAAAAAATATTTTTTACTACAAGGAACTTACTCTGTTTCGAAGGAAATATTTCAACCAAATCCTTCAGAATATATATATATATAGGTACATAAATAAATTTAGCTCAGTTTTTGTTATCTTCTGCGAGTTTTTTTACTTCTATTCAGATTTTATTCTTCCTTTTCAGAATATCAGCTTTTTTTTCTGTTGCCACATCTTTTTGTCTCCAGTCTCTCATTTTTGTTAAGTAGCCAAACCACTTTAAATGTTAGCATTCTATATTCTTCATAATCATTTCATTCTGTAATTCCTCTCTCACTATTTCGTTTCTTATTAAGTCCTTCTTTGTTATACCTTTCAAACTTCTTAAGCATTTCATTTGGCATGTATCTTGCCCTTTTGTTGTTTTGTAAATACCCAGCTTTCACATCCATAGATTAGAATTGGCTTGAACATTATTTTGTAAACTATCAGTTTTGTTTTCGTTGAGAATTCTTTTTTCTTTATGAGTGTGCTATTTAATGAGCATTATAGATTTATTGTAGTTTCTGTCTTGTTATTAATGTTTGCTACATTTTTGCCATCCTTATTATTTATTAACTATTTTTCCACATTTACTTCCATTTTAGTTTCTATTATGCCCACTAAATTTAAAAATATTTGTAAACTTTACAATCTTTGCTTGTCGCTTCTTTCAAATGCGTTATGAGTATTTTTCTTTTTCCTAATATTTTTTTGAGCAATCCTCAGTCATGTTTCTTCCGTTCAATGATTTTAATTTATTTAATATTTCTGCTCTCTTATCTCCTGAATTTAGTTTTTATCGATCTTGTTCTGTTTGTAATGCATTTTTCGATTCTACTGACTTCCTCTATGTGTTCTTTGTTCATTTATATGCCTAAATATTTTATTATGATTATTGGTGTTTTCCTTAATTTCATCTTCTTTATCTATAACGCCTTTGATCATAATATTTCCCAGTCTAATTTCTTTCTCCAAGGATATTCGTTTATTTTCTTGAAGTGTAATCTGCTCTTTTACTTTCAGTTTTCTTCTTTTACTTGTTTATATTAAATTTATAAGTTTGTTTTTAGTTTTCGTTTATTTGAGCAAATATATCGATTAGCTTATCCATGCTGTAGCTATCTATATTCATTTTTGTTGTTAGTATCAATTAGGTAAAAAAATAATCCCACCTCAACCGTTCGGAGGATCTTTCCCTTAGCTGTCCTTTTTCCACCAAAACTGCTACCAACTTATCAAAAAATAACTAAGAAAAAAGATGAAATTCAAAAGTTTTTAAACTCTCAGGTAGCTACTATAACATACGGCTAAAAATAAAGAAATCGCCAGGATTAGGCCTCATTTTAAACAATACTTTAAATAAGAGATCCCAAGCAAAGTAACGAGGTAATTAGTATACATTTTCAATGCTATCTTAAAAATTGGTTATTTCCCCTTCGTGAAAAATTGAGGAATAGTATCTTGATGCCCATTTGGTGATAGGTAACTCACATCTAATTTTCTTTTTTAAACCTTGTAAGTTTCGAGATATCCCCTAGTATATCAATGTTTTTTACTAGCACCACAGTAAAAATTCCTTTGGATTTATATCGGGTGATCTAGCGGACCATTCAGTAGAACCTCGTCGGTCAATCCATCTATTTAACCCTATAGAAAATATCCATATTAACATTATCAAACTCCAAATCTTCCAAAAAAAACATTTTGGGGCCATTATAAAATTAATTCACATTTAATGGATAAAAATACAACAATGGGACTATTTTGTTCTGTCATTTATATTTACTAATACATTATATTGATGTTTTAATTTTGTTACACTATGTAGATCACTTTACAATGTCACCAAAGTAGTAAATCAGACCTTAAAATTAAATAAATGGTGCTCAGCAACTTTCATTAAATATCAACAAATAATTTGATAAAGTTAAATCTTCTCGAAGATTAAAAAAATATGTTCCTATTTAATGATCCTATAATATTAACCCCATAAACAGCGTTTTTGCCTCTATAGCTAACTAAATAATCGTCTATAACACCATAAATATTGTCATCTACAGTGATGTATATAAAAATGTAGGCGGATATTACATGAGAACATAATTAATATATGCGGGAAAATTCGTTAAATTTTATGTTCTTTAAGTACAATTAATATTATTTGAATGTTCGATATGCGTCGTGCAAAAAAAAGTCGAACAAAAGCATAGCCTTGTAAATATATACAGGGTTTCCCGAAAGTCCCGCATGCAGCCATAAGTTTCTAACGAGTGAAGAAAAAATCTGAAAATTTGGAGATCACTAAATGGCTATAAAAACTACATTTTTAGATGGTTTAAAAGTTTCAGACACTGGGGAGTCTTTTTAGGGCGTCATAACCCCAAAATTTTTAAATTGCAACCCCTATCGAGTTTCACCTTATTTTAAAGATAATGAATAAAGAAACACATCCCAAAACCAAAATCCGATATTTTGACATGTTGACTGCCATGTGTATCAAAACTAATACATACTTGTTGGGTCCAGTACGCCGCTCTGTATCATTTTGTAAAATAATTTCATTCTGGCCGTAGTACGCTTTCAGTTTAGCTTAGCTTTTTGCAATAAAAACAAAAATGAAGATAAGTAGGTGTAAATTTAATATACAGTTTGTAACAGTGACAATTTATTGATTGTTGTGTTAAATTTGAGCCTATTTATTTTCTTTTTCTAAATTAGTTAAAATAATCTTTTAAAAATTTCCCAAAAACTGACTGAAAAAAAAAGAATTACTCTTTTAATGATTCATGGTTTTGGGGATAGAACGATGAAGTACGGCGAGTTTTCAATAATTTTTTCCATGAACGACCACCGATTTCCAAATCAACAGTCGAAACAATTGTTCGAAAATTTCAAGAAGAGCGAACTGTGAAAAATCATCCGCTAACTGGAAGAGCGAAATCTGCAACAACTCCAGAAAAAACCGAAAAAATGTTACTGTCTTTTGTTGAAAAACCTTCAAGATCCTTATTAAAAGCGTGTCAGGTACATGAAATCACTAAAAGTTCTGTTCACAGAATTTTGCAAAAAAATAATTATTTCCCCTATAAGTTTCAATTAAATAGTTCAGAAATTGAACGAACATGACTTTGATAGAAGGTTGGAATTCTACGAAATAATGCGTGAAAAATGTCATGGTGACAGAAATTTTCTTCTCAATATTGTTTTCTCTGATGGAGCTACTTTTTACTTAAATGGTAAAGTTAATAGGCACAATTGTCGTTATTGGGCTGATGAAAATCAACATTTAATAAAAGAAGATCATACTCAGACACTCCTGAAAGTTATTGTGTGTGCTGGATTTATGGAGGTATAGTAATTGGTCCTTTGTTATTTATGGAAATTTGGGTGGACGCTGACATCTGGAACTGTTGGAAAATCAAGTGGTTCCAAGTGTTCGCGCCGTATGCCCTAATGATATTGACAATTAGTGGTTCCAACACGATGGTGCTCCTCCACATTTTAGGCGAGCAGTCTGAGACTTCTTAAGTCGCACTTTTCCAAACCGTTCGATTGGGAGAAGAGGTAAAATCGAGAGGCCCCCACGACATCCGGATCTTACATCACTCGATTTTTTCTTTTGGGGGTTTCTAAAAAGTAGAGTGTATGCAACAAATCCAGAAACAATCAATGATTTGCATATCGCATACTTAAAGAAATCACCAATATCACTAGAGATATGCTCCAAAGAGTTCAAAATTCCATTTATGAGCATTTGGGTCATTGCGAAATCGAGGAATGTCGAAAATTTGAAAATGTATTATAAAAATCGTAATAAACATGTCTTTTTCTCAACTGGTAGAATAACTTTTAAAATAACTAAGATACCGGGTTGTGGTTTTGGAATTGTGTTTCTTTTTTCATTTTAAAATAAAGTGTAACTCGATTGGGGTTGCAATTTAAAAATTTTGGGGTTATCACTCTCTAAAATAACTCCTCAGTGTATGAAAGTTTTGAACCATCTAAAAATGTAGTTTTTATGGCCCTTTAGTGATTCCCAAATTTTCAGATTTTTTTCTTCCGGGACTTTTGTGAAACCCTGTATAATTCTTACATTAGACTCGGACAATAAAGACTAATTATTTAAAAATGACTAATTAAATAGATGTTAAGTTAGATATACGCAAAAATATTTTTTTTTATTTTATTTTGGGATAGATACAAAAACGTTATCAACCGTATCATTCCTAGACAGGATACAGCCCATATGTAATTATTTTGAAATCAAGCATTCACCTGGCAACTCCTTGGCTGCTTTGCTAGATCAAAAGAGTGTCACTGGTCTTTTACCCATTGCACGCAGCAATTAAACAGCTGAGTAAAGTCAATTCCTTGCTAATGCATTGATAATGATACCTTTTGTTAAAGAAGAAACCACCACCGTAAGTGATTGCAAGAAGAAAGCAGAAAAACATAGGTTCGCTGCATATTGAGATGTAGATTATATTTCTGTAGAATAATATGTATGTTTATTACCCACTGTATTAAAATGATAAATAGATACAAATAAATCGTTAATGATTTAGAATCCCTAAAGAAATTATTTATAAAAATAATTATTACTGGCAAACTATAATATATTATATTTGCTGACTTATTTTAAAATACATTTTTATAAATAGTATGTCTTCATTATTTTTCATCATGTATCTTGTTGGTTGTGCTTCAATTTCTTTTTTAGTGTTACTATTTTTATTTATTTTTGTTTTTCCTTCCTAGACTATATCGAGCTTAAACTGTTCAAAAACTTGTCTTATCCTAATTTTGTTGCTTCTGGATACCTGAATGTATTTTATACTTCTTGTTTTTATTATTTGTTTCTAGGCTGTAATAGAATATTTTATTATCTTAATTTTTTTATTTTAACAACGAATCAATCAGCTGTGTATCTCCGATCGTATCCAGATAACACTGAGACAACAAATGTGAATGTCGTCCTTTTAAATTTTTTATGCGTGACTTATCCCTGCCTTATTCTTCTCATAAATCAACGTTATGTGAATATTTCTAAACTTGGCTGACTTAAGGCATAAGCATTTGATACAACGTATACAGACTCTTGAAACATCGTATCGAGATGTTGTGTCCAAACTTGCTCTATTTAACGTCAAAATTACTATTCGCATATTAATGAGGAAGGCAGCCAGCAGAAGAATAACCAAAATCAATCATGTGTCTTTCTTTCAAGAAAGGAACTTATGAAGTCATCAAAAGGATGGCTCAAAATAAAAATATGTTTCACCCCACAAACGACTTTAAAAAGTCGATCCAAAAAAACACAAAACAACCACAATTACCAAATAGCGAATATAGAAGATCATGTCTAGGAGAGACCAAACCATCTGTATAGGAAGGAGTCAAAGAACACTGATCTATTTACAACCTTCGAGATATTTAACTTATACTTTTTATTCTTACTTTCTCTTTGTGTGATGACAACCGTGTCGTCTGCCTTGAGGAGTACTGATACTTCTTTGCATATCCTTAATTTTCCAGTGTCTTCATTCTTCTAAAGAATAATTATCATTCTATTACTTAAAAAGTAAAAAGGATACTGCGAAATTGAAAAGCTCCTCGGTAGACTATATATTCCTTTGAAATTTTTGGGCATTTAATGGTTTGAAAAAATCTCAAAAAGTAAAAGAGATATCGAGAAATTGAAACTTACTCTAGATTCGCAGACCCTCAAAGTCAAAATATTTACCAAATTAAAGCTAAACTTTTCTAAAAAAATCAATGGACTGTAGACTGTAAAATTTTTAAAAATATGGTTTTCCGAAAAAATTTAAAATAAGTAAAAGATATATCGCAAAAATGAAACTTTTTATGGATTCTCATGCCCTGAAAGCCCCTCTTTGTAAAAATTCAGTAAAATAAAAGTTAGAATTTTCTAAAAAGGCCGATGAACTGTACACTTGGAAATTTTTATAAATTTGATTTTTCCAAAATAATTCTCTGAAGCACCAGGCCATTACATATTTTCCATTTTTTATTAAATAACGATAGAGTTATCTGGCATCATACATGTTAACTAATTACATTTTAATAAGAACTTTGCAATAATTTGTCAAATATTAATTGAAATATTCTCGTTCCAACTAAGATACGAATAAACATCTACATCCGTTCTAAGCTGGTACCTTTCTATCAAAAAAATATTTCGCGTGACATAAAGATGTGCACCTGCCCTACCGCCGCTCACGACCGCCTAACGTAGATTTTTTTTTCCATAGTAAAAATTAGCTGAAATTGGAAACTGCAGTTGCCTCTATAATTACTAAATTGTAGAACCTATCAGATTACACGAGGACACATCAGTAGTCAGTACCATTTTATGTTGATTATTAGAGCAGCCAAGGAAAGCTGGTACCAAGAAGGTACAAAAAAATTATTTACCGCAAAGCTGGTAGTAGCTCTAAGATAATGAATAGGTAAATATTAACTGAGGCTACAAGTATTTTTTCCAAATGTCAATGACATCTTTTAATTAAAAAATTATGAATTATGGAAAAACGTATTGTGGTGGAAAAAATATTTTTCTTACAAACTGAATTAATGTACAGGGTTGGGGTAAAGTATGGAACCAAGTAAATATCTTTAAAACGAAACGAACGATATTTATTAAATTTTGCAAGTAAGTGCAATGGGGCAAAATGCAGCTGATGTACATTTTTTTGTTAATAATATAATTCCGGTTTAACCGAAAATACCCTCAACTTTTTTAATTTAAATGGGACACGCTGTATATTTTTGCAGATTTTGAAAGAGCTTGTTTTTGACAATGTTTTTTTTAACGTACCCGCTTGATTTCTTATGACAAATATTAGTACCAATCAGCATCATTAGACACGATTTAAGAAATTATTGGTATCTTATATATACAGTATGATTTTATATTATAAATTTTCTAAGCAATATACAAATAATGTATATTTTCAAATGGTATGTAGAACATGTTATTTGCAATGAAATTTACGAAAAAAAATTTTTCTTAACATCATATGTTTTATTTATTTCACTTTAAACATTTATTCGAAAATTTATAAGTTGCAACACCTCATACTTTTATTAAAAATATGTGTCATGTAACCAAGGAATATCTACCTGGTGAATCATAAAAGTGTGTTAGTTTACACAAGTTTCAGATCGTTTAATAGTTGAACCTTTGGTTAAGTAATTTCAATAGTGTAGTGAAAAAAGGCATTTTATTTAAATCAAGAATATGACGACATCTTAATTATTTTAATCTGCGATATTTTGTATCAATGCCCCAAAGATTGTTAAAAACGTGTAGTGTATTACCTAATCAACCATTCTAAATATTATGTGCACCAAAATTAAAACTTATTTTTACAACGTTTAGAAAACCATTGTTTATTATCTTATCAGCATTGTACTTTACCGAGTTATCCAAGTGTCGCGTTGTTGCCGGCTTTAGTTGCTTTTCGGGAAATAATATTCGGAAAGAGCTAAAATACTAATATTTATCTCTTTCAAAACGATTCACTTGAGAAAAAAATTTGTCTTTTCTTATATCTTGTCTAATTGGTTCGATTATTTGTAATAAGAAATCAAGCATGTACGTAAAAAATTTGTCAATGTCATATTAGATTTTTTTTTAAATCTTTGGAAATCTGTCGAAATTTAAGAAAAGTATAATTTATCTTTTACATTTAGATAATACTTTTGTTGCTAAATCCAACTAATCATGTTTAGAAAATAAATTTTATAATTGTACTTCTTCACATTATATTTGGTGTTAATTTAATTCATTTGCCTATCAAATAAAATTCAAGATGTCGGTTACATTATACCAAATATTTTTTTATCATTTAATCAGTGGCCGACTTTCGGCGACGTCTTTTAAATCGTTACTACAGTAAATGAAATTAATAATCTTACTTGAATTTAAACGAATCATATTTATTAAGAAGTGAAAATTTTGGCTCGGGAAGTTGGCAGCTCGACCCTGTCCTGCAGAAACAAGTTTAATTGTCAATTAGCGAAGAATTTATTATAGCCCGTTTTCTTTTCAAAATAGTTAATTAGCAGCTACACCGAAATTTTGTGTTAATTTGACTTAATCGATGCTTTTCATACTGGTTTTAGGTGATATAATCGTTTCCTGCCGTTTTATTATGCTACACTTACGTCTAACGAATCGTGTGACATAATAAAGTTCTTAGAAAAATTTTATATCATATTTTATTATTTATATTGGTCGTTTAATTCATAAAAATGAAAACAATAGGAAATAATTCTTGAGAAAATGTAACAAACGAAATAAGTGTAATTAAAAAATACAATGTGCATTTTGAAATAAAAATTCACCTGTCCAAGGATTTCTGCAACCTTTTTTTAGTTCTGCAAATATTCAATTTCTGTAGAAAATTTGTATCATTATTTTATTAAATATTCCTAACATCAAATTCAATAAACCTGAATAAAGAGATGTTGCCAAAAAAATAATTAAAACTTGTCTCCCCGTGATACTCATTTTTTGATAAAAAAATCCCTAATTAGATTTCTGGATTTTTGACTATGAAAAAATATCGTAGTGTTCCTTAAAAATAGGAATAACTCTTTGAAACCTTATCTCCAAATAAGGTTTTTGACGCACAAAATTTCAAAAAAAAAATTGTTGACATCTGTTAATTACTTCAAATACTATGGTGGTATATATATAATAATAATAATTAGTTTTCATTGTATTTTATTTTTTAAATTTTACAATTATCCCAGTTACCTATAAACGTCTGTATTCTTGACATATTAATAATTATAATAATCTGTTTTATCACGGAATCAAAATCGAGAAGAAAATTATAGAAAGAATAACCAAATGAAGAATAACAAACGTCCTGGTAGAAATTAAAGTCACAAGAACTTATAAAAATGATACACGAACAAAGGAAAGGAAGAAAGGTTTTACATATGTTATATACGTACAGCGTGATCAACTTATATTCCGAAGTTTGATATCTCCGTTATCTTGAGAAATAGGAAAAATGTTTTAAATAAAAGTTATAAAGAGAGTTAAATCTGCACATTTTAAAAGTATTTCGTAATATACAGGGTGTCTCATAAGGTCACAGCATATCAAAGTTATGTTTTTTATGGAATATCGCGTGTATTTTTATATTTTTATAAACCTCTTGCCGCATTAATTTCAACGATGTATCACGTTTCATATTTAATAAAAGATCTGAAATGTGATATATCGTTGAAATTAGCTCAGCAAGAGATTTATTTTATAAAAATGTAAAAATATACGGGGTTTTGTGACCGTATGAAACACCCTGTATATTACGAAATTTTAAGATGTGAAGCTTGACTTTATCTATAACTTTTATTTAAAACATTCTTTCCTATTTCTCAAGATAACGGAGATATCAAACTTTGGAGTATAAGTTGGTCACCCTATATATAACGCTATAAACACTATATAAGAAAATTAAATTTTTCCATGAATTAAATTATAAAATAATTAAAGATACGTACTGAATTGTTACTATAAGCTACAAGCTAATCTTGTGAGTATGGTTTTAATACTATAATTTTCCCAGCTGTTTTAAATAGCTAAAGTTATAGTCTTGCATAAGAAGTGCGATAAAAATATTATAGTCAACCATAGAAAGCTTTTGATGGCGTTTCGCACGATATTTTCCTTTAGAAATTATGTTACTATGTTGTTAGAGGTAATGCACTAAAACTAATTGAATCATCTTTATCTGATAAATTTCGTTATTCAAAATCGGTCAACTTTTAGTCTTGTTAAATATGGAGTCCCACGAGGCTGTTTTAGGACCGTTGCATCCCTAATAAACTGTATTATTTGCAGATGATACCACTTTAGTTTACTCAGTGGGTTATAAAATAATTTAAATTATTATTAACACAAAAGCGAAATCATGGTTCTTAAACGAGTATTTACAATAAGTATCAAGTATAAGAGTTTTCAACTATCACCGAATCTGTTAATGGCAACAATGCAAAGTTTCTGGAAATTATTTTGGAGTGGAGAGTCCGTATTAATGAACTAAAATCGAAACTAACTGTTAAAACAGACTTTTTCCTATATTAGTTCCTCCCAAACACTTAAACAAATTTACTGAAAAATCTTTTCTATTTGTCTTTTTCAGGCCAAGCAGGAGTGAATCAACTTGGAGGAGTTTTCGTCAATGGTCGTCCCTTGCCAGATTGTGTTAGAAGAAGAATTGTTGAATTAGCTTTGTTGGGAGTAAGACCCTGTGATATATCCAGACAACTTCTTGTCTCTCATGGATGTGTTTCAAAAATATTGACAAGATTTTATGAAACTGGTTCCATTAGGCCTGGGTCTATAGGAGGATCTAAAACAAAAGTACGTTAAAACCCAAAAATTTTTTTAATAATATTGTTACTTAGCATTTTAGAAATTTAAAAGTATCTTCTATTTTTCTAGAAGAAATGGTAATCTTAAATTTCATTAATATTTTTGGATTACAAAGTAAATTCTTTATTAAGAGACAAGTTAACAGGAATCAAAAAACAGTCTTTATTAAAAGTTTCTCTGTTTGTTCTGGTGCAAAACTTGCGTTTTAAAGGGTGCGAATTTAAAAGTACCTTGTGTAAGAAAATTATTACCTTCGTGAAACTTCATGGTTAAGCGATTTTGTTCTATTACTGGAAAAGACCATCGGTCGTGACAGGATCACATGAAACCGGTGTTTGTAGTGTCACAACCCTTGTTTTATCAAAAAGTTACATCTAGAGAAGGTTTCAGTTTATCCAGGGCCGACCCTTTAAGCCTTCGTGGAATTGTGACCTAAATGATAACCATAAAAAATTAAATATTCGTTAAAAATCAAAATTTCACAAGATTTCTTCATTGCCAATGTTCTTAAAGACGTTTTAGTTATTAATAAAGTTTTCCCCTAATTCGTTAATATTTACCATCATCAGTTTCATTTATATAAAAGTTTGGTCATCTAAAATGTGAAGGATAGAAATGTTTGATTAAAGTGGTAAATTCGAGCTAAACCGTTTGAAATACCATTATTTATTTAACTCCCTGATTTTATTTAATGTTTTTTAAATTATAAATTTTGAAGAGGTTGAGCAATACTTCAAAATTGAATAATTCAAAGCCGGCCCTGTTTGAACATCAAAGTTTCCACATGTTCTAGATATAATTATGAGACAAAATAACTAGGGACCATCGTCCATTACATGATATCTACACGTTATGTTTTCAAATTGAGATTATGGAGATTATTCATTTCCTTATCAAAATATTACCTTCGTGAAAAGTGACCATCTAGATAAAACAATTTAGGAAATAATGCGACGTTTAACAGATATTAACAACCTTGGGAATAAAATACTCCTGCAATGTCACATTTCAGTACCTCGCCATTGACAGGAAGAACCTTCAAAGAATTTAACAAAACTGATAAAATACCAGTCTGACCAATGAAACACAGAGATCATATCCATGCAATTTTCCATAAATAGTGAAGCAGGATTAAAAAACTGAAAAAAATAAGGAGAAAATAACTGGACTACTTTTTTGTGTTAATATTTATGTCGGACAATAATAGTTTTTCAATACTTATACGATGACTCTCACACATTACCCATTAAATTATGATTGTGGTGCCATCTGTATAAAATGGTAATGATCCTTAAATAAACAAAAATTCTAGCATTTCGTGCAATTATGGAGCCAGCAAGTATTCAAATACATGATTGATGATGCATGTAAACCACACGATATGTTTATCTTTTCCAGTAAACATCCATGTGGACAATATAGATGTTAACGCGATAAAGCGGTCTCTGAATGTGTGCGTGTTCGCTTATTAATCCTCTTAAATGGTGATGAGCTACCGTTTTTGTTACAAAAGGTCAAGTTTCCATTATTTTATCATTAGTTTGTGTTTTCAATTAACCACTTTAGATACCTAAAAAATGTAAGCCAACTTAAGTTGAATGAATTTTATTTAGAGGCAATCTTAATCTGTAATACATTTTTTTAAGGCAATATTTGTCATTTTAATAGGTAAAGGATTTAATATACGGAATAATCGGATCAAAATGTCTTTAATTTGTTAATTAGTAACAAATGGACTGTTTAGTTTATATTATTCCAAATTACACTCGCAAAAATTAGTTTGGGCTTTCACAAACACCCAATTTCAGCTATTTAAAAATAAATGGTAAACTGAGTTTGTAATAACTTTATTGAAAAGGACGAAACACTAGATGGACTTCTAGAAACGGTACTACTATCAAACTCACTAGTCCTTAACAGAGATGATTTCGTACCACTGCTGTGGGAGTTCTCGTGAAGTCTGCAAACATACAAAAATAGTGAATGTTTATATTAGGAAACGCGATAGGAAAATTTCAAATAAGATTATAACTTTGAAAACGTAAAGCTGCGATGCCAATGTTCAATTTCATATTCATTGTAAACATTAATCAAAATTTGTGAACATTTGTTTATGGGATATATTTTGATTATGTTTGAGACCATAAACCACCACCATCGAGGTGAGAATGCAAAACTTTTATACAGGGTTGCGATAAAGTATGGAACCAAGTAAATATATTTAAAACGAAACCAACGATATTTATGGCAAAATGCAGCTGATGTACATTTTTTTGTTAATAATATACTTCAATATATACCCTCAACTTTTTTTTAATTTAAATGGGACACGCTGTATATTTTTGCAGATATTGAGCTCGTTATTTCTCGAATTTGTACATACTGGGTTTAGTGAAAATAATTTGTAAACACGAGAAATAACTGACTTTTAGTTGTAGAATAAGTAAATTTATTTACTTTAGACTAAAGAGAATAATAATTTAAACAAAATTAATTCAAATGTTCAAAATGCTCTCTGTTCACCTCCTGACAATATGCCAGCCTATTAAAAAACTACTAGTTTCTCCCTTCTAGACATCTTCAGACTAGAAGAAACATTTTGCTCTGCTTTATTATAAAATCGTTCTTCTAGTCTAATGTTGCCCGAGGAGGGCGAAGCTTATAAATCCTGAAATATATTAATTTGTAATCGTATTACGTCTTTGTAATACCTAATTTTGAGTATTTCTTACTCTTAGTCGTTTCTAGTGGCATTTCAGAAGATGGATCGAAGGCAAAGTAAATTTTGTGAATAAAACTATATAACCACTAAATCAAATTTAAGAGTATAGTATAGGCAGTATATTTATTAGAAGATCCAATAAGCATTTTTGGTTGGTACATTGACCCGTCTTCAAAAAAATATTTTTAGGAATATTTTTAGCCATTTATACGATTACTAAAAACTTTTTTAAAAGCTAAGATTTATTTTGAAAACTACAGACTTCTTCATGAAAACAAAAATATTTACGTTTAAACAGTAAATTTTGGGTTTGGAATTTTCTTATGAATCGCTTCATGTTCTGTGAATATTTAATAACACTAGTTAATGTGATTAAAAAAGTAGCATTTTGCTACTATTTGTTTTTGTTTTTGTTTTTGTTTCGTCCTACAAATGACATAATAGTAAATTCAAGAATTTCAAAATATTTACTAAAAATGCTACTAACTTAAACTAAATATAATATTCCTTAAGATATGCATGTATTGTGATATCACATGTAATATTGTATTTTTATATGCCGAGCGGAAGCTTCTAAGTTCTTACTATAAATTTGATAACGAAAATCAAACATGTTGGATTCATTAGTCGATAGCTGTTCAGTATTAATGAAGAAAATTGGTAATTACTAGATTGATGTACTTCAGGACTGGAGACGCCCAATATTAGTACACCGAAATTTTTCTAAATTATTTATTGGACGAGAAATATGTTAGTTATCATTAACAATAAAACATATGAAACAAAAAACAATAAACAATGAAAATGGAATTCGTTAATAAACTAATTTGATTCTATTAATTAATTTAGAAAAAAATTCCGCCCAAATATAACTTACAAAAATGAAGATAGGAATAATGACACTTTCGCAATGCGATCGAGTCAGGCATCAAACGATAACTTATCCGAAAATGTATTTTATTTCTATCTCGATTTTTAGCGCTAAATTTTGCATTTGCTGATTTTTATGACCTTTAGATTATTAAAGAACTTCGGCTTTTTAAAAATCTGAACAATATCCCTCAACTTTTGAAAAATAGATTGGGGTTAGAATACAGGGTAAAAAAATGCCTTCAGAGAGAAAACCCCAACAAAAACTGTCTTTTTCCAACTGGTCCTTCAAATCCGCCCAAAAATTACAATAATAAAACTAATGTGTAGGTACTGCCGTTTGAAGCGTCAATTTACATTTAAGAAACAAATTGTCTAAATTGAAATTCGACATCTGCTACCTAATTTTCAAAATGCTTTGTATTTTTCCCGAAAGGTCCCTTGAATTTAAAACGTTTAAAATTCTTAGGGTAACTTTTATTACTGTTGAATTGGTAAATATAGAAATAAACATATGTATTTTTATTGGGATATTCTTAGAAAAGAAAGATTACTGCATTTCTAAATTTTACTTTAACAGAAGCGGCTACAAGAAATTACAAAATAACGCATTTTCAAAATTTGACTCGAAACATTTATCCATTCTCTATATAATATATTACTTGTTACCACCCTCTCTTTTAACTTACAATTATTAGGTTAAAACTACAACATCGAATGACGACATTAAATAAAAATAATTATCAAGGGGAGTTGATCTTAATGTTTTCATGTGCTCGGGTGCCTAACGTGTCATTTTTGTAATTACGTGGCGTTCTAGTTATGTTGATATTACCGTTTTCTATTTGCTGAACGTTTATAGGGCTCCGCTGAGAAAACCGTTAATTTGTATGCGATGAAAAGGACATTAGGGATGTTAAATTATTAGGCGAATCGGTGTTGAAAGAATAATTGGATACGTTCATCATTTTTCATTTTGTTTTAATTATTTCATTGGTCATTCGTGGTATTGAAAAACTAAAACTGATTCCGATAATTAGCATTTCATATTTTAGATTAACTAGTAAGTGTAGTTCGTACCATTATTAACGCTCAGTGTTGGAGTATCCAACCATTATTTGCTCAACTTCATGTATGTTATCAGTCAATTTATGCAGGTTAATCTTTTACTTAGTGAATCATTTGTATAAAGGTTACCCAAGAATGCTTCCCTGAGTTATACCAGCATTTATTAGATGTTTTTTAAATATTTAGATTAAATTTAAATATATATATATATATATATATATATATATTTTAAAGATAATTCTAAAATACATTAATTTCGATATGATATTTATACAGTATGGTCCAAATGAAAGGAATAAATTCATTATTTCGTAAAATCGGCGATTTTAGGAGAAAATCCTGAAACGCGTCGATTTTTATTTTTAAATCGGCGCTTCATCAGATCACCGTTTTATTTTTGACGTCATCTCTGTGAGCGTGATGACCTCATCAATAAAAATTTTAAATAGAAAAGTGAGTCTTGCAATACATCAATTGAAAGGTCTTTTAAATATTTATTCACCCATATCAATGTGTCTAAGTAATTAATTTTTGTATGTTGTCAAAAAAATGTTTTATTAAATTGTTAATGTTACAATAAATTATTGTTAAGAAACATCCATGTTTCGTTTATCTTTATATGATGCTCAAAACGTTTTCATATATTTAATATTATCGTAATTTCACTTCTTATTAGAAACTCTTTTTTTCAGCAAGTGGCCACGCCAACCGTAGTTAAAAAAATTCTCCGCTTCAAACAAGAAAATCCTGGAATGTTCGCTTGGGAAATCAGAGAACAACTTATATCTCAAAGGATATGTGATCCACACAATATTCCTTCTGTAAGCTCAGTGAACCGAATTTTGAGAAACAGTGGGGTTTGGCCTGATCCACCTGAAATGTTACATCATCGAGTTAGTCATCCATCAGGTAAACATTCGTTTTTTTAATCCTCTTTACTTTCTACCTCCAAATCACGATTATTAAAGTAACATTGTTTCAGATTCTATACTTAGAGGAGAAATCTATTCGAAGGCAGTATCTCCAGGCAACCCAGCTTTACCTTACTATCCATCTATGTCAGATCCTTCTTTTATTCCAACCAATCGTTTTTCGTCACTCCAGCGTCAATTACATATAGCGACATCTACGCCTGTCGATATTCCTCCTGCAAATTGGTCCAATCTTATTGTCCCTTGCCAACCATCAACCAATAAGGAATACCTCTTCTATACCAGCCCTGAAGACAAGAAGGAATTGTCTTTAACAAAAATAGGAGAAAACAATGGGAAAAAGAAAAATCCTTACTCAATTGAAGAGCTCTTGAAGAAGCCTGTCACTAGGGTTAAACCAAATTTTGAATGTGTTGGGGTCCATCAACCCTATGGAGGGTTAGTAAGTACCGAAGATGAGCAAAACACCAATTTTAATAGTGATAGTGAGAGTGAAAAAGAACCGGATATTAAAATTGAAGTTGTCTAGATTGTTTGACTTCATTTAGTATGTAAAATGATTTCTTTACAAACCTATTCTTTTGTTCTGAACAAGTTAAAATGTCGCTATAAAGTAGCGAAGACAAATATTTTAAAATAAATCATATTAAATAGTCAAAATGAGTTATTAGATTAGCTTTATTTATTTTTATTTATTATATTATTTCAGTCTATTGTAAATAAGATTGGATTCCTTTTCTGGTTTAGTAGGATGATTCATTAACAATTACAAATATTCTATCACAAAAATCCTGGACTCAAAATATGAAATTTTGACACACCACAATAAGATAAAATATACCTTACTGAGTTTTATTTACACTTTAACATGATTTCATATTTTGAATTAGTGAGTAATGGGCAAAAATAATTTTTAAATTTTTAATTAAAAATAAATCTTCATATTTTTGGGTCATAATTATTCAGTTACGACATTTATGTTAATTAATGAATCATCCTGTAGATACTAATATTCAAAAGATGGAATATAATTATTTTAGAGCCCAATTATTTTAAAAGTTCGATTCAAAAATAGATTTTCAAAATATTTTCCACTAAATTTGGGGTTTAGTATGAGTAGTTCTAAAGGTATGGTAGGAAATAAAATATTTCTTCAATAGCAAATATAAAAATATCCCAAATAAATATTATGATGAATTCAGACTCCAAGAATTTGTACAAATATATTTAATTTACACCTTAATATGGGCAAAAATATGAACCAAAGACTGTATATAACGTTAAACGTGTAACAGTTACAGTATTTATTACACAATAAGGTGACAAATCACTCACATTAATAAATATAAAGATATTCAAAAATTATTTTTATTTGCTTATATAACTTTTTTTTAAATAAAATGTGTTAGTTAGTCAATGATAACGATATTTTTCTTTTTACATTTCAATCGATCTTGTAACTCCATTCATGTTGAAGTAAATACTGAATTCACCTAAAGACAACCGGAGCCCGATTGAAAAGTTGTAAGAATCATCAAAAAGCTAAGCCAATTTAGTCGTAGTCTTAAAGAAAATTTATTGTGTAATAAATATTTGTGTAACAAATTATATGTACATAAAACTTAATTTGACTATCTATTTAGATGGATCTAAGTATTTATGTAAAAATAGATTTAGGATGTACCTTTATAAGTTATAAAAAGTGTAGTTCTTTGTTGGCTAATGATAGTGAATTTTTTCTGTCAAATTGTTAAATGAATAAAATAAATAAACATTATCACAAATATGATTTATATTTACTCATACCACATATGAATTTTTTTAATTCAAGGAGAGAATAGAAATTCCTTTTAGTAAACGACTAGGAACTTGTCTTTTTGCCAAAGAATTAAAAAAACGAGAGATAAATAACCAAAGGATGGACTTCTTCTCTCGAAACAATGAACTCAGATGACTACATACATAGACTAGGTAATAAAATAAACTGATAAATCTAGCAAGATTCATGGCATCAAAAAATTAAAGTTAACGAGAATGCTCACAAACTAGTATAAGCATGAAGTAATGCTCTAGCCCTAATATAGGATTCGCAAACTTTCCTGTGTAGTTGCAAAATCTCTCATCAAAACGCAGACCCATCAAGGAATAACCAACCAAGTTACTAAGCTACTTACTAAGCCTAAGCCAATAAATGATGAAAATGATATCTACTGGTGTGTTAATGATAAAATACTGTACGCTAAGGAACTAGATACAAAACTGCTCTTTGTACGTTCTGCCAGAAAGAATAAAAAGGATTCGAGGTATATGTACGTTGTGAGTACAAAGGCTTTGTAAGGATACGGTTTCACCGATTCAGAAAAGAAAAACCAATGGTAAAGAATTATGAAAAAAGCCACTGTTAAGCCTGAGAAACGTGATCAAAAGATAAGGGTAAAGAGCTTTACATAGAGGTCCACAATGGATTGGGACAGAAAGCCACTACAAGGTAAATATAATCCTAGTATTATAAGTTATAATACTTAACACTACCAATGCCTCTATTCTTGTAAAAGTTATCATATATCAATTAAAAATAGCGGGATATAGTACATGATGGAGTAAGCAATTTCATTCCCTCATTTCTCTCAAGATATAAGACATAAAATTGGGGTCTTATTTGACCATGGACATGTACAAGAATGACAAGGAGGGGCGTAGATAAAAGATAAAGATAGGAAAGATAGGAAAAACAGGAGGGAGAAGTGCGAAAAAAATGAAAGTATTTTGGTCCTTCCAATCGTACCATAAAGACACACATAAGAGCAGCTCTTATTATTATAAAACTTCTTTGTTCCCAACCTGATGTCGGAGTCTTTTGGTTAATGTGTAACCTATTTTTTCCATATCTTCCGATATTTTAACAATTTTCGCATGTCTTTTAGGTTTTTCCCAATGATGGCTACCTGTTACCTCCACAATATTATGGACCTACGCTCTCTTTTCTTCTTTACTGGTTTCTCCATAGTAGCCTGTACTAGTCCATTGTCATTCATTCGTTTAGATGTCCAAAGCAGTTCAGTTTTTTAGAGTTTGTTAGTCTTGAGATGGGTGTTTGTTCTAGAGTTTGTCTAATTGAATCTGTGTTTATACTGTGTCGTCCTTGTTTCACTAGGGAATGTCAGGGTTGTTTCGATTATTGATTAATATATGTGTAATTTAGTTTTCTCCTCATTTTTTCTCAAAATTGTTTAGCGTCAATTAATAATATGTCTTGTTTCTTATTATTGTGGTTGCAAGTTAAGTATTTATTTTCCCATCGTCTATGATTATTCCCATATATTTTAAATGCTGTAACTTTTTTAATAATTCTTCTTGGCACCTTGGCTCTGTATTATAGTTTCCTTCTTATTTTGGGTTAATAATAATATATTTTGTGTTAAGGGTATTTACATCCATCTTCATTTTCTCTTTTACTTCTGTCCAGATTTTTAGGATATTTTTTATTTTTGATGCCGACTCCGGTAGTAAAACACAAAAATTCCATTATAAATTAATTAAAATGAAATGGAAA
The DNA here is from genome assembly GCA_951812935.1 of Hermaeophaga mercurialis. Lineage (NCBI taxonomy): Eukaryota > Metazoa > Arthropoda > Insecta > Coleoptera > Chrysomelidae > Hermaeophaga > Hermaeophaga mercurialis. The sequence continues at coordinate 38,056,609 of OX638358.1, forward strand.
AAATAGTGAACATTTTAGTGGATCATTGGAATTGTTGAAATAGATTGTTTTGTATATTCTCCTCGCTTCCTAACAAACTGTTCTGATTTTATATCATACTTGTTTTGATCTTTTGATCATTGTTTTAATTTGCATCAGATAGCATGGTGGGCATATTTACATCATATAAAATTGTTTCCTCAAAAGTGACATCAGGGACCTCTTTTGGTTTCTTTACACCAAATTTGATAACCGTCATTGTTATAATATCATATGGGTATTGCCTTTCAAGCTTGTTTAATCATTTTCTTTCCTCGTTGTTTAGGAATATGAAATTAGCAGGTGCTTTTTATAATTTTCAATGTTTCAAACATGATTTCTTATCAAACCATATTTCAAACGGAAACTTTCCATCAACTCCAGAAACATCTATTCTATTGAGAATATAGTCTGCAGTATTCACCATTTCTTCAGATAGAAAATAAATATTTAAAGAAAAATATGAAAATCACTCATATTTAAAACACAAACTTCAACTGAATAACACCAGAAAAGACGTATATTCAAGTTTCTAGACAGAAGAATTCATGTGGCTCTTCTGTTTCTATTAACATAACCTCATTTCGTTTGGTTCTGGCTAATTTTAAAAGTCATTTAGTTATTATCTTTATGGGAAACGGATTGGTTCATTCAGTGTTTATATTGCTGTTTATTTTATTAGGATTAAAATTTTACGTAAGTGTGCAATTAAAACTAAAACTTAATTTTAATCCCACGGAACATAATGTTTTAATCAATTTTAGTCAAAATTTAAATCGTATTTTTACATAACTATGCCAGAAATTAAATTCTTCATGATATTATGTTTCGTTACTTTAAATTTAAATCAAATTTTAAACTTTTATTAACAACCAGGGTGCTATATTTTAGTAAGTACGAAATGGAAACGGCAATAGACAAATCACAATATATTCTTCCAAATGACCAACCCGTAGTGTCTTTAGAAGTAAAATCAGCGTTTGATAACCTCACTCACAAAGAAAAAACTTATGCACATCATATTAGTAAAGCTTCTTGGCATGGAGGCTTAATTACATTGTTGCAGACAAGTCCTGAATCTGGGCCAATTTTTGTACTTCTACATAAATTCTTTTCAGCTGAAAATTTAGAGGAACTTAAATCTAAAGCAATAAATTCTGGATTTTCAGAAGATGAAATTAAAGCTGTGTTTGTTTACTCATGTGGTATTTTCTGTAATGCTGGCAATTATAAGGTATAAAAATAAAACGCGAATATAAATATAAGTAAATATAATACTTAACAATTTATAGGGTTTTGGAGATACCAAATTTATACCTAATATTCACCAAAACCGTTTAGAGGGGCTCTTAAAACTTAGTTCTATTTGGAATCAATTGGAACCACTTTGGGTTAAGCTTAAAAATGCCATGTATGATCTTAGCCCAGGAAAAACTTGTCTTGGTTATAATCCTGAAGGTACCACCACCTATTTATCAAAAAATTGTACACCAGTAGATAATGAAATTGTACAGAAATGGTTAAAATCTGAAAAATTGGAATGTTACAACACAAGACTTTTTAAAACTATCCAGAACAATCAGGTAACTACAAATATGTTTATTATACAATATAAACGCCATGCAAGGTCTGAGCATATTTATATTTTATTATAACTGTTTAAAAAGTATGGTATTGCGAAATGTATTTTTTTATTAATTTATTTTCTACTACCAACATTAAATACCAAAGCTAGTCCCTAACTAGATATAAAAAATAGATAAAATATTTATTTTAGTATTCACACAATTTACTAATGTTTGCTAAATTTAAGATAACTTGTGTAAATACCTTTTAAATTGTTTAATCAACTTAAATATTACATATATTTATTTATATGAACATTCTGTCAATTCTCAAAAGGGAAAATGATGAAATTGAGATATCCATGAATCAAATAAAATTATAAATATCTATCTTACTTTGTTTTATACATAAATCAAAATGCAGTTTTTGAATTTATATTTTTCACCTATTTCCTAGACGCAATACGGCTTATAAAAGGGAAGTTAAACAATTGTAAAAAATATATTTATTATTCCTCTTATTTATATTTAAATTATATATCTTTATTTATTTTGTACTTTTAATAATTTTATATCGTCAACAACTTTTAGTAAATTAATTGCTAGGAGTTCTTATTTAATTTTTATCAAGATGCATTTGTATGTTTTTAACAAAATCCATTACTCCAAACTCCATCAACAGATTCATGAATCTATCCAGCATTGCTTTTTCAAATATTTTGGCCAATAGTGGTAGTATTTAAATAGGTCGGTAATTACGCAATTCATTTGTTTATCAGAATTTAAAAACAAGTTTAACTTCATCTATTTTATACGAATTTTCGAAATTAGTTACAATCAAAAGAAATCTTAATAAAATTTACTAATATATGTGCCAATTATTCCTTTAATATTTAGTTATTAAATTGCAATTATCTGTATTTTTTAGACTATTTATGAAATTCGACTAGCTTCCGAAGATAAAACGTTAATAAGAACTCATACTGAAGGAAATGTGAAATTTCAAATAACCAGTGGGGATTATTCTCCAATCATGGGAAGAGTAGCTAATGATCTTGAATGTGCTCTAGAACATGCTGCTAATGAAACAGAAGTAGATATGCTTAAGGCTTACATTAATTCCTTCAAAACAGGTTCTCTAGATGCGCACAAACTAGGTTCTAGGCATTGGATTAAAGATAAAGGACCAGCTGTTGAAACTTATATTGGATTTATTGAAACATATAGGTAAAATATTAATATTCAGTAAACATTTTCCATAGTAGTCTGATATGTTGTATTGTAATTCAACTTTTTTATTTTCTAAATTTTAGAATATTACTATCATGTTTTTTTTATTATTATTATTATTATTAAAGGGATCCAGCTGGAGTACGAGGGGAGTTTGAAGGTTTTGTAGCCGCTGTAAATAGACCAATGTCAGCAAAATTTGCAACATTAGTCTCCAGTGCTGAACAGTTTCTTACATTACTGCCCTGGAACAAAGGATTTGAAAAGGATATGTTTTTAAAGCCTGATTTTACGTCTCTTGATGTTGTTACTTTTGCTGGCAGTGGAATACCTGCTGGAATTAATATACCTAATTGTAAGTTAATAAATGCACTAAAGTGCATCATTTACAAAATAAGCAAAATTGCTTTATTTAACTCATTTATATTCCAGATGATGAAATTAGACAAACAGAAGGATTTAAAAATGTATCATTAGGAAATGTAATTCCGGCAAGTTATCAACAATCTGTCACACCATTCTTAAGCTCATCAGATGCAGAGTTACTACAAGCTTGGAGAATACCCGCTTTTGAATTACAAGTAAGTTGAATTTCTCAAAGTAGGAAGATATTTTTTGTAATTATAAATGACGCTAGACTTGCAATTGATTAAACAACTCATAAAAATTCATTCTCAGGTCGGTTTACATGAACTCCTTGGTCATGGATCTGGTAAACTTTTAAGAAAAGAAGCTGACGGCACTTTCAACTTCCCGCCACATTTATTAGATCCCCTTACAGGGAAACCCATATCCTCCTACTATGAACCTGGTGATACATATGATACCAGATTTGGGCCTCTGAGCTCTACATATGAAGAATGTCGAGCAGAAGCTGTAGGGCTCTATTTGAGTCTTGATCCAGCTGTTCTGAAGATATTTGGACATGAAGGTCAACAAGCTGAAGATATTACTTATGTTAATTGGTTGTCATTGATATGGGCTGGAGCTGGTAGAGGTTTGGAATTATGGGAGCCAGGCAGAGGATGGCTACAAGCCCATGCTCAAGTTAGTTCACTTTTAATTATATAACTTATCAAATGATTATAATTTTTTAATTAAAATTTTTTTTAGGCGCGTTTTGTATTAGCAAGGGTATTAATACAAGCTGGAGTAGCATCAGTAACTCAACCTGCCAAAGACGATCTTCTGGTATCTGTAGATCGATCTGCAATTAAAGGAGCAGGAAGAATTGCAATCGGCGATTTTCTTCTTAAGCTGCAGGTTTACAAAGCGACAGGAAATTTGGAAAAGGCAAAAGCACTGTACAATCATTATGCTGAAGTAAATGAACCATGGTTGAGCTGGAGATCCATTGTAATGGCCAATAAACAGCCTAGGAAAATGTTTGTGCAAGTTAACAGTGAATTAAAAGAAAGTGAAGTTTGTTTGAAAACATATGAACCTACTCTTGACGGTTTAGTACAATCGTGGGTTGAAAGGTTTTCTGAACCTCAACCCTTGTATGAAGCCTTGCTGGAACTTTCAAAAGCTGATGCGCATCATTTTTAAGTATTCTGCATTTTAGTATTTATATTATTGGAAAAAAATATTTTTAAAATGAATCATTACCTATTATTTTAATTCATAAATTAATATTTCTGTCATCTATAAAGTCTACAATAAAATTATTTTAGCAAATTTTTGTATTCATACTAACAAAAAATTATAATAATCTAAAAAAATATAAGGTTAGTTCATGATCACAATTCTAAAGGTGATTAAATACTATTATAAATATAAACTGAAGGTTGTTTGGAAGTTTTGTAATAGTGAAAAATCATTTCTTTCTAAATTTGGAACCTTATTATAAAACTTGATCTATAGGCGTTCTGGAAATAATATAAACATGATATAAGTATGGCTTAATGCTTTAAATAAATGCAATTCTGCACTTTTGAATTTTTTCCATCCAAATTCATTCACAGCCACAATTCCTTAATGTAATCCCTAATTTACCAACTATAACACCCAAATTTTAATTTCCATTTTTTTCTTAAAAATAAAATTATAGGAAAGCTAAGCACTATCTAAAGTATGGCATTAAAATTAATAAAATATTAATTTTAAAATTATGTAATTACATTGAAAATAATTTTTACAAATATATACATTTAGTTAATTCTGTACAATAAAATATACAAAAGGATACATATAAAAATATATTTTTTTTAATCTTTAAGTGGTAGGCCTCGCCCAAGTATAAACATATCCATCTTGGCAAGCAGTTATGATAGAATCAGGTCTAAAAACTAAAGCAGTTAATCTTTCATGAGCAATTTTTTTACAAACTAAAGGTTCAAGATTTGGACACTCATCTAATCTAGGACAGGCTGGAGTTCCTACCAACTGTAAAGGGTCTGGTCTTCTTTTAACTCTTGGTCTAGGTGGTACTAGATTATCTTCAGGGAGCTCCCAGAGGCATATTTGTGTATCATGTCCCACTGATCCTAGTCTATAGCAAGATTCCGCTTCTAAAAACCAATCAAATGCAACAGCTGTCACCCAGGAGCGATGGCCTTGTGCACGTGCAACTACCCTTTTTTGCTCCATTGAATACACTGTCACTAAATCATCTTCACCTCCTACAGCTATTAACTTCCCATCACAAGACCACGCTACACACAATAATCCACCAAAGTATGACCTGGCATGGCCTAACAGTTCCATACTATCATACTGAAATATTCTTAGAATACCATCTTGAGACACTACAGCTAACTGAGATCCATTAGGACTAAATGCTAGTTCGTTAATTGCAGCACCTGTACCTAGTAACCACCTAAACAATGGATTTCTTGTTGACTTTGTTTTGCATGTGTTTACTGAGAAGCCTTCGCCGGCTTTAAAAGGCTGATAATGAGGAGCTGCCGACCCACAGGGTAACTCCTCGTTATAAACATAAAATTGCCCAGACGCATGAGCTGCTAAAAATAAGCATTTGCTTCCTGGAACCCATCGCAAACAAGTTACTCTTGTTTTATCAATAAACCTTTCTTCATTAAATAATTTATTTAATTCTTTCTTTATTGGATCAATCAATTGAATTTGACCTGTACTAAATCCTATAAGTAGACTTACACCATCGCTTATGGCTGAGGTATTATTGAAGTCGTGACAAGTTGGATTTGTACCTTTGTACACTTTCTTCTCTAGTGGTTTACTCAAATCTGCTGCTTTTTTTATTCCTTTGTAGACATACACATATAGTTCTCTACCGTGATTAAAACAAATTCTTTCACCTGCTTGGTCAGGAAGTGAAACAAGCGACACTCTAACTTGTGGTGGTGTTTGGCCCTGGGGTTGATACCCTACTCGATTTGGACGAGAATATTCACTAAGAGTCAATAGTCGGTATGTTCCTTCCCTTGTAACAAACTGTGTTTTAACGTCACCAGGTTCACCAATTGTTCTATCAAGAGTTCGTTCACCAGCTTCTAATAAGGACTGATTGCATAAATTTTCAGGTCTGGCCATTATGGCAATTTGGTCATAAACTTAAATATCTATTTCACATTCGTAATTTAATTTTACACTTGCCATTTAGTACAGTATTCCATAATTTATAAATTATACATACTTCTTGTCTGTGTTCTAACTTATTTAATATTTAGATGTCACTTTGTTAGGTTATAAACTTTGTTCAGTTTCCCATTTTCGTTTCACTTGTGATCGTTTGATCGTAGTTCAGCTATCCATTTTCCATTTTCATCCCTCTATTCATTTTGATGCATAGGGCATCGGCGAATTATTCATCGCTTCTATTCCCTATAAAGTAGGAATCCTGAAAAAGGCAACAATGGACATTGGTCCATCCGTATTAAAAAGCAAATTATTCATTGGTCTTGTTTGTTTATAGAAAGTAGGGGCGGCTTCAGTGGTACTTAAATGGTTATATTAGTGAGGAGATGAAAATGTACAATAAAAAATCAGTCATTTGTGCAAATTAGCAACTCACACGAAAAAAAAATAGGTTTCTCTTTCTTTAAAGATAGAAGTAGAAAAAAAATTCATTTAACAAGTTTTCTTAAATCACAATAAATCTTCTATGCTTAGATCGGTCCTGTGTATCACGGCAAGCCTACTATTTACCTCCTTTACAATGTTACCACATCTAAGTTTCCACCCTAGTGTCAACTTAATACATTTTATTTGGAAATATTTTAATAATCGATGTTTTGTACAATCGAAAACTCTCGATAGTTTGTCAACAGTGTCAACGTCAAACTTAACCTTAAAAATGAACTACTAGAGAGTGAGCATTTCATTTATTTTAAATAATAATAGAAAATAGTTTATTCTTTAAGCTCAGAAAATGTCAGAGACTGATGTTGAAATGGAAAACCCAACGGGTCCAATTGAAAATGCTTGGGAATTGAAAATACCTGAATTTAAACCAGAAGATAACCCATGTGGACTTTTAGAGGAAAGTTGTTTTGCAACATTATTTCCGCAATATAGAGAACAATACCTTAGACAAGTGTGGCCATTAGTTAAGAAGACATTAGGTGAATTTCATGTAAAAGCAGAGTTAGATGTAGTAGAAGGCAGCATGACAGTGCGTACAACAAGGCAGACATGGGATCCTTACATTATAATTAAAGCAAGGGATATGATAAAGCTGATGTCAAGAAGTGTACCTTATGAGCAAGCCAAACGCGTTTTAGAAGACAACATTGGCTGCGATATAATTAAAATTGGGAAGATTACTAGAAATAAGGAAAAATTTGTTAAAAGAAGGCAAAGATTAATTGGTCCTAATGGATGTACGCTGAAATCTATAGAAATTTTAACAAATTGTTATGTTCTTGTACAAGGTCAAACCGTGTCTGCTCTAGGTCCATATAAAGGCTTACAACAAGTCAGAAAAATTGTTGAAGATACAATGAAAAATATTCATCCAATATATAATATAAAAGCTCTTATGATAAAAAGAGAATTAGCTAAAGATCCAAAACTAAAAAATGAAAACTGGGAAAGATTTTTACCCAAATTTGTCAACAAAAATATTAGCAAACGTAAACAACCCAAAAAGAAGAAAGAGAAGAAACAATATACTCCATTCCCACCTCCACAACATGAAAGTAAAATTGATAAAGAATTGGCAAGTGGTGAATACTTTCTTAACAAAATCCAGAAACAGTCTAAAAAGCAAAAGGAGAAAGAAGATAAACATGCAGAAGCTGCTAAAAAAAGAGAAGAGAAAAGGAACCAAGCTTTTATTCCTCCTGAAGAACCATCTACTTCAAATACCTATTCAAATATATCAAATAATATTGATATAGCTTCGCTAAAAGAAAAAATAACAAAAGCTAGAAAAAATTCTAAGATATTTAATAAAAAATCTAATTAGTCATAAAACTTGTACAATAAAGATTTTTTATTTTATAAAAAATACTCTAGGAATCTGCTGGCATTACCAAATCCGCAAAATTAAAACGCGTCTTTTATTTTGGTACTAATTTGTACTACTTATACAAACTTTGTACCTCTTGTCATTATTATAAAAAGCGTGGCACTGCAGACTTTATTTGAAGTTAGGAGACCACAACAAAAAAATAAAAACAAATACATAAATAAAATGAGAATGATTTGTTCCAAATCTGAAAATTCCTTATTTCATGTCATTTCCAAAAAATAAAGGTAGGAGCTGCTAACTTCACATGTAGTTGTTGTCAAGACCACAACCAAATAATGGTAAAATAAAAAGTCGATATCTATTTGATTCTGTTGCTTAGAATCGGCACTATATTCTCGCACATAAGTAATATTATAATATTAACAGCGGTTTGGCAGAAGAGACCTCAGGTACAAAATTTGCAACTTCATATTTCAACGGCACAAAATGGTCCGCATATTTAAAGCAAAAGTGGCAATCGAGTAGACAATAAGGTGAGTAAAATGCCGTCTCTAAATAGCAGAACCGAGTAAATATAATTTTTTATTGAAGAGACTGTTTTTTAGTTTTGCCCTTCATTTGAAGTCTTCAGCGCATCATGCTTTTTTTATATTGATTATGCATATGACAGATTGGTTAAAAATAGTCATTTACAGTTATTAGTATTTTATTGAATAAATCATAACATATGTATATAACTTATTTACAAATATGCCATACTAAAAAACGGTAGGTCTATGTCAAATAATAACTCTATAATTAATTTATAAATGATTTGTTAAGAACGCCCAAATTAAAATAAAATTGTACATGAACCAAATCAGATTTTTATTATTTAATTTTATGTATTATGAACTTACATAAATAAAAATAAATATTAAATAATAAAAACCAAATTTCTCTTCTTCCTCTCTATGGTATGATATACCTATATCACAATGTTCAAACCATTGGGATCACAAGAGGCAATTCAAGAAACGTACTTACAACCGCAAACAATATATAAAAAGATTAATCTTGAAATGGCAAGAAAAATTGTTGCAAAGGTGTCAGTATAATTACAAATTGCTATGTTATATTTTGTCTCTTAAAGTAATTATAATAAAATAAACATTTTCTCCGCCATATTTTCTCTTTTACACTTTACACTAAAGTATAGAATCTTACAATAATCTCTAATATCTTTTCAATCCATCTACATTCGATATATTTTTAAGCCACTATATAACAATCTTAAATCTTTAATTGTGCAACTCCACAATATTACCAAATCTTCACAAGACTACCATCAAGATATAAACTTCACTTTCTTAAAAATGAATACTGACTATTTCTCAACATGTTTATTAAGAATATATTAAAAGTTTTGCAAGCATATGGCAAATCTTGTACATTTATTGTTCAATATTAAGACTTGTAGCACTAAATGAACATTTAAAAATGAAAAGGTCAGTATTCAGTTGTTACTTTATTTACTTTACAAGTGACAAAAAACTCCTAGACTCTACACTATAGATTTTGCCAATGAATAGAAATGAGGTCATTCAAAATAATAAAAATTTTGAAACATATCACTTGATTACGTTAATAATTAAAAAATTAAATATTTGTGTAAATATACAAGATTTATTATAATTCTTAAAGTAAAATTTATATGTATATGTTTTTACATGTTTTAGTATATCCTGTTTTAGCTTGGAAAGAAAAAAATTATCATCCATTTGTGTAGCTACAATGGAATCGTATGAATTAAAAAATATTAAGGCTTATAAATGAAGAAACAGTTAATGAAGGCTAATTTCAGTTTATAAGGAGAAAATATAAACAATGATATGTGACAATCAATTTTCATTCGGTCCCCAAGTTATGTTAGAAATCTAGTTTAATCCCACAATTTCTTTAAATTGTTGTGACTTTTAACGCAACATGAAAACTTATGTTAGCGTTAAATGGAATCAAACCTAGTACTCTCTGCAAAGTTTTAATGAAAAGTTAATCGTGACTCCCTCCAAATAAATTAAAATTGTTTTCATATTTGATTACCCTTTTATTAATAATTTTATGTTGTTATTATTATTCATAGATATGAGGGTTAATAAAAGCATTCAGTAATTTATATTTTCACGGCAATAGATATAGATACCTTATTGCATTATTTGCTCAAATAATACAATAAATATGCTGTTAACAGTCATGTACCGTTACGAGACATTCTTGTTTATAATTAAATTTGAATAACATCGTTAAAAAAATAAAATAAAATTTCATATGTATTTCAAGTTGTTTTCAATGTTTTATTTCATATTATAGCAAAGAAAGAAGAGCTGTACCTTTATTTACCCTTTTCTTCTTTGTATGTATTATGTGAGCTATACAACTTTACTATTATAAAAATGAACGTATCTTAATAACACACAGGGACTGCTTTGTTCCAAAGACGTACATCATTAACTGAATGTACTTAGATTATTTATTTATTTGCATTTTTTAACTTACTTGTGTCTATTTAATATGATGTTCTTTGAATATATAATTTTAATCAGTTATATATTTTCTGTAAATCATGTAAGGATAAACAATAAACTTATAAGTTTTATTATTAAAAAAGTATTTAAGTTTGATTACAAAAAAAAAATAAAGTCAAAAAAATAAAAAGTTATAAATTCGCTAAATTAACAAATTACTTTCTAATGAGAAATTAATAAAAGAGGTTCTGTAAAACAAATTATGTAGATAACTGTGACATTTAAAAATTTCCACTTGAAGAGTACTAAGTGTTTTGAATAACCCATTCCTATTCTACGTGCATCAACCACTGCGCCATGTACAGAAAATGCATACTCTTAATTAACTGACAATAGAATTTGGCAAATTCGAATAAAAAATATGGAGTAAGTACCTGTTCCTCTTGCGGGAAGCGAACCAATGCAAATGGCGTACTCGCCCATTTATCAGAACCATGCTTGCGGAGTAGAGTACGGCAGTTAGTGTGTCACCTGCATCTGCGAAGATACGTGTGATTGGTGCAACGTCGATCACTGATCCAATATGTCAACTAGGGACGCGAAGGCACATGAACCTAAACCTGACGACGACATCAGGCATACTAGTTCATGGCCATGTGCCATCGCCACTTCTAGGGGCGGTTTCCTTGGTTTATTATTTGATTCTGTAAAGTACATTTTTTTATTAAATAGTAATTTCTTGAAAAAATAGTTTTTTAATTTCTTCAGTTAAAGCCATCAAATTTGTACCTATAGGTTTAAATATACAAAGCTGGTGAGTAACTTCTTACAATATTGGCAATACCTCTATTAAATAAATAATAAAAAAGATATTATTGAACGGTGTGATAATACTTTTTTAATTTAAAAGCGTTCACAACCATTAAATAAGAGTTTATTGTTATCGTTTAAGCACCAAATTCCTTGTTTATGTGGTATTCCAGCTTGCATAAACAGTCTAATTTTATCATATGTTTATAGCTTTCTTTGTAAGTATTTGAATTGAAGCGGTCGTTTTTAAAAATAACCTCTATTTAATTCTAACATATTAAATAAATTTCTTTTTGTGATTCATTATGGAGGAATCTGGGTAAACCAAACCTCAGGAGTTGCAAATAATGTGATTTGAAAAAAAGTCGACTTAATGTTTTCAAGAACAAAACAATTCAACCCAGTTATATTGAAAAGTGTATGGATGAAGTACTTTGTGCGTTTCACTAGTCTTAGTGTTTTGTAAACTTCACAATATGAAGTCTGAAGAAATCAAACACTATTATTATTCACAAGATTTATGGGTTTTCTAAATGTAACAGACTCTTACTTTATAGCTAAGGTTAATTATTTTTAGATATATTTTAATATTTTTTTAAAATCAAATACACCCATTAAGTTACCGCTAAGTCTAAAATTTGATTTAAAGCCCCTTTGCTATATGTATCAATAATAGACCAGTATCTCTTCGTCATTCACATCTCTATATTATATAACAACTATAACTTGATAATTCATAGCCTTCAATTTTTATTGCAATATCTAGTTGAAACAAATGATTTTATTTCCAAAATCATTATGGTTATAAATGTAACTACATTACCGAATATTTTGTCCCAGGCAATTAATTAGATGGTTAATATTTATAAATTTGTAGTTGTAGTAGTAGTAGCATCCACGTAATTTTTAATTTCAATACAGACATTGGTTTCACTAGAGGTTTTTTTGACATTTTTCATATTTATTGAGGAACTTTAACTATAGGTATGACTTTATTGGATTAAACAAAAAGTGTTTGTCATTGTCATAGCCCCAACAATAAAAGTTTGTCCAGAATTGATAAATTGATAAAAAATAATGGAAAAAGACATTCAATTATAAATATTTACAGTTGCAATAAAAATTTGTTTTTATAGAACTGCTTCGCTAGCACTAATAATCTCAGACTCGAGGACTTGGTACATAAATAGAATTTAAAAAAATAACAGCGTATACCTAAAATTGCAGAATTGAGTGATGCACAAACAGATTCCCTTTGTGTAGGCTCTAACTGCCACCCCACAGGACTGGCCCATGGATTTGAATATGCTAATAAACTAAATGCATCCTAAAAATAAAATATATAAGTACAGTTAACGCCAAATATGAAGAGAAAATGCGCAATCTTTCAAAATTGAATACGCCCCTCAAGACGACTATTGGTGTATCAAATACGGTTTCTTCAAACAGTGTGGCTAACCATAATTGGCGATTATTGTATAATTAAGAATCATTCAGTCACTGTCATTAGCCTTGATTAAGTCAAAATATATTGACGAAATTTTGAACCCAATAATTGCGTCAAGTAACTCATAATAAGGATGAAAGTAGTACTAAGATTAAGCATACATTAATAACTAACCTCTAGCATTTTTTCGTTAGTATGATTACTAATTTTATCTGATTTTAACCTCTGACTCATACTATATAATTCTCTGCCGAATTCTAGTATTCTTTCTACAGATTGTTTGGTATTAGGTTTACGACATGGTATATCTACATCTAAAAATCGAAAAAGTAAGATTATACATATTTATTAGAAATTGAATAAGTATTAAATGATGAATAAGGAAGTTACATAATTTCATTTTACATAAACGACATAGGTTGTAGGTAGATTATTGGATAATTGGTTTCTAAAACCAAATAGGAATTGTGGTAACTGGTCATTAACATATAGGAAGATCTTGTCTTTTATTAGTTTTCTTTTTAAACAGTTTTTCACACACTGAGCCTGTAGTTAATAATTATTTTCAAGTTTATTTCCAGAAATCGAGTCTGTCTAGAAATCAGGTAATTAACTCAGTTTCTTAATTGTAATCGCACAATGGTTACAATTTAAAACAGAATTATAAAAAACTGTAAGGAAGGTGACTAATTTACACCTGGCATGAACAACTTTGAACTTTACTTGATCTAGATATTTTTGGGCCCTTGTAATATTTACAAATCAAAAAATAATCAATTTTTAAAGTATTTAATATTTTAGATTGAATCTTTTCTTAGACATAAAACCAATTAATAAAAAACTCACCCATAACTTCATCTTCGTTATCACAGCAAGTAGTAAGATTCTGTGGCGCCCCTTCTATATTACTATTACTACCATTTTGATATCTGTTACTACTAGACGTACTCTTTCCATTAACACAAGAATCTCCATGACCATTTAAAACTTCTTCTGATGCGTCCATTTCCATTTCACAATCCTCAGAGTCAATTAAATGTGAATCACCAGGGCAATTGCTCCCATTTCGGGCAGTGTTATTTCGATTCATATCATCCACAGACTGCTACAAATATATTAATACATTATTGTGGGAGTTTGATCGAGTTAAAACACATTTATGAATAAAATAAACAATATAGATCAAATTCCGCTTCAAGTTGCAAGAAGAGGTTCTAAGTATGATCATGTCGTTTAAAGTAAATGTTATTTAACACCAGAATGAACAAATTTCCTTGCATTATTAATAGTAACAACAACAGATTAATGTTAAATTAACTTACGTCTGATGAGCCATTTTTATTCTTTAAACATTTGGTGGACTGAATAACGGACGTCTGTATTAATGGGCTATTGGGAGAATACCCACTTATACTTTTTTTGCGGCCTATCTCAAAATCTGAACCATTTACCATCTCCACAAACTGGCGGCACTTGAGCATAAATAACAAATTTTGATTGCTTTCTAGCAGTCCTGGATATAATCTACTCGTTTTTTCAATAGCTTCGCCCATCCGACCGGCTAGTACTAGCTTCAAAATTTCTATTAAACAAAAAGCAGAAATTGGTATGAAGTGTTCACTAATCAGTGAAATTAGCTGAAATTGTAATATTGAATATTTAATCACATAAATTACCAGTATTCAAAGAATTGTTTAATCTGCAATTAAACATCACACACTAGTAAAATTAATTAAACAAAAACCTAAAGAAGGGAAAGGAACTTACTTTGCCTGTTCTTTATTGATCCTATATCTTCATTAAATGGTTGCTCTGTAATATGAGCAAAAGCTTCTGCTGTATTACAATAACCATGATGTACTAAGTATGTCGATACCATCCTTAAAAAATAATTATTTAAATATAATACAGTAGTAGATTTTACATATATGTACAGAGTATTATAATAAAAATGGACAGTGTCATTAAGTTAACGAAATTTTTCTACATATTAACGCAATATTTAATATTCTATAAACACTTGTTTAGAATTTGAAATAATAATAAAATGTTTACTTATTTAGAATAGCTTGCCATTCTCCTTGACTTTCTGGCACTGGAAAATCGTTTATTTCAATTCGTGTTCGAGATCGTAATTCTCTCATCATATCTTCAATATCAAAAACAAACGGTTCTTGTCCAAAATTGGCGTCAACTACTTCACCTGGTGTTTGCAGACCAACGGTGGGATATAAATTAGGCTAAAGAAAAAATGTTTATCTATAACCAGACAGTTTTAATTAATATTTTCATTGTACAAAACTAATATCGAATTTTTATAAAATTTTACAAGAATTAATTTTGGAAATCCATGAAGAAGCAAATCATATTCATACTTCTTACGTTTGCAGTTTCAATTTTGATGCGTCAATTCTAGTCTAATTAATTTGTTGTAAATAATTCATGTAAACATTTCCTTTGTTCCTAATTGTTTTTGTCAAAATAGCTTCAAATTATTTGCTTATAAATAAAGCAGTTCAAATGTTCCGAGTTTGACATTTTAAAATACCAAATAACATCACTACATCTCAAGTTCCTGTTTGTATTTGATGAAAATAGGTTTAAATATTTGAATTTTATTGCAGTAGTTCTATTGTTCGAAGTATTCATTTGGAATAAATAATAAATCATGCTGATATTTCTTTTGTTGATAAAATCTATAAACTATTTTTAATTGAAATCGTTCAATTCTTAATAAAAGCTTTTTAAAATAGGAAATTATATCGGTACTTCTTAATCTCCTTTATAATTATAATGATAAATAAAGTGTGTTTTTGGAGATGTCTCACAAGAGGCTACAATAGAGGGATATTATTGTTGCTGTCACTTTTGGAAGATAATAAACGAGGATTCCTAAATACCACAGGCTAAACTTTTTTGGGGTATCAGAAACCATAACAGGTACACCAATTGGTTAAATAGGACAAACGTACAAACGTTTTATATTTACTGATTTAGAAATCTGATGTCGTATTGCATGTACAAGGTATTCCCAAAATGCAAAAAAGGTAGAAATTTGATTTTTTTTAAATAATTCATTTTAAATCATTTTGCAGGAAATATTTAAGCTCAATTTTTTCTAGACCAACATGTATTTCTTAAAGCACTGCGTCAATAACGTATCTGTATTTTTAACAATTTTTTTTTCACATTTTAATAGCAAATTCTTTAAAAGATTAAATTTATAACTATTCATCACTTACTGGAAGATCTCTGAAGGCAGTGCCAAGATGATGTCCATTTTTTGTGTAAAAACAAGTGTTATCTATGAGATTCACTCCACAACCAATGACATCTCCTGTGGTAAATGTTGGCCCATAAGGTTGGCCTGTTCCAGATGAACAAAACGAATGTCCATCATCTCCATGATACCCGTATGACTGCTTGTCCCAACCTGGTAATCTATTCATATTAACCCCCTGGGCGGATAATCCAATACCCATGTATCCATCTCTTCCTTTGCTGACAATTTTCACTTCAAAGTAATACAGACCACAAGATGCAGGAATTGGGTGAGTAGCTTGCACACTAGCAGCATCTCTGTGAGTTTTTCCATGTCCTAGAAAAAACGTTTGTATTGAAAAAAATACGTTTGAAAAAATATTAAAAAAAGGGCTGTAGATATTTGAATTATTAAAAAAAAAAGAATCTATTCCCCGAAATTGCCATTAATACATAAAAACATTAATAATGTTAATAAGAAATATTACCCACGTAATAAGTACTCAATTTTTATGGCTACTGATCAAATATTTTCGGAATTGTTCAATATTTTTCATATCGCTAACGCAAGTCAAACAAGATGTTTATTTATACAATTTACTGGAAATTCTCTATAAAATAATAGATTTGCAAATATTAACAAGTTTTCAGCTAATTATCCAACATTAGTGAATTGTATGCATAGTGCACATAATAACTTTTTTAAATGCTGACAAATAGTCTATTTATTTATCAGTGGAAAAAAGTTAGTATAGTGTTTTTATAAACATGAAGTAATAATTATATTTCTTACTTTATAATATTTCTCGGCGCAATCAATGTCGATAAGCGTAAATAAGTATACTAACTGTAACTTATCTAAAGTAATACTTATCATCTATTTGACCACAAATCCTATGTAATAGGTATGCAGGACTAATTGGCACACAAAATCATAAACTGCGGGAAAAATAATTACCATTAAGTATATATGATAGGAAAAATATGTATTTACAACAATGAATTTAGAATGATTATAAATAAACACCAATTAATATAAAAACAATTTGAAATTTCAATAAGCTGATAAGACATGTTGAAAATAACAAGACCTGTTTTTTACACAAAATGGCCCAGTTCAGGGAACACAGAAATTATCGTATAAAAATTATATATGGAGAAAAAGTGTCTTTTATCACATAAATTAATAATTTTAGTCTATCTTACGCACGTTTAATATATGCCGTTGGTAACATTTTGCTCTAATTTAACATTGCAACCAAGTTGTAATCTTATTCAGTTTAGTCGATTTACCGATTGTCCTAATTTAAATTTAACCACTTTTAATTACGCATTAATAAACGAAAACCAGAAGTAAATGGTTAATTTATGTACGAAGATAAAATCTAAATAAAATACGTTTAACATGCAAATAGCAGCATGGTTTTTCTTTATAATCGCCTGAATTAAATGATTATTATTATTATGATTTCAAAGGAAAGGGAGTATGTTATTGATAGTTAACATTCAACATTAAACCAAATGTTTGTTTATAGCGTATAATCAATATTTTCAAATTTAAATATTAAATTAGGAAATCGTAAATACTACATATTCCATTATAAAGCCAAACAAGTTAAGAATAATATTAAAACTATATTTTGAACACTATTACACTTGCAGAGTCAATTTCAAGAGGTTAATAAGCTAATTGAACAAAAAAGAAATATCAATAACAAAATTAAAAATGACTTGAAACCATATTCTCATTAGATAAATTATATTTTTATGGATTTTTTATTACTTCTATAAATTTTTTTGTGGACATTCTATCATTTTATTTATTATATTAGTAATCTTTATATTAGAATCTTGATGACGAATTTTTAAAAACGAATTACTTCTCTTTTACAGCTTCTGAATTAAAAACGTTAGTTTCTATTAAATATTTATTGATTATTTCTCATTATGCTCCGAGTAAATCGTGAGTAAACAAAATTAAATTACAGTTATATCAAAGAGAAGGTTTAGTATCACAATAACGGATTGTAAAACGTTGAAAATTTTGCCTTAGGCTTATTGTCAGATGGTCAATATATATCTTCTTTTCGGACATTATTTGAAAAATGAGCATAATTAAAAAATCAAAATGATTGAATATTGAAAATAATTAATCAATATTTTAGAATTTGAAATCATAGTACTTTATAGTATAAATATTCGTTCGGATAGTAAACTAAAAACAGTTTTATATAAAGCGCACAAGATGTTTATTTTTGATTTCAATACTTTCTTTATAAACTTGTGGCATTATAAATTTACTTTATATATTTTATTAATTATTAAATTTTCAATTTTAGATAATAATAATATTCTTTCAATTACGGTTTATAAACAAAACTGGCTAAATTAATTAGGTAGGAGTCCGAAATTAGTTCAACTATTTATATATTTTATGCACACATAAGTGAGAAAGAGCTAAAGATTCATAAATTTTCAGTATCATGTACATAATCTACACGTGCGACCTTGATCAACGTGTTTTTTAATACTACAAATAAAAAATACAATTAATCACGGTTTTGAATTCTGTTTTCTTTTTCAATGAATAGACTTAGAGTAGTATTAACGTTAATCGAACAATTTTCTGTTAGTCCTTTGCAAATTTTTTTTTAGAAAACTGAAATTTACAGGTTTATTGTGATTGTTTTATACACAATGGATTTCTTAGAAATAATATATTTAGAGTTTGTAGAAGTAATGAATCACTCTCTATTTTGTATAATAAATAAATAAAAACACTATCCAAAAATGAGTAAATGTTGAAAGGATAACTGAATAAAAATTAATTAAAAAGTGATTAACTGATTAAAACTGTTCCCTGATTGAAATGGATAATTTGTAAACATAAAAAAATATTTCATAAGGTTGATTTATTTAGAGTAAATAAAATTACAAGTTTAAAAAGTTAAATATAAAAGTTTCTTTGTTTGTTGTTAACTACAATTTAAACAACAAAAATTTATAAAAGTACAAGTCTCTCAACAACATATTGATTTTTATGAAAATTGCCTTAGTGGATCCTTCATGCGTGACATCAAAAAATTAGGTAGAATCATTACAATTTAATTGCAAAATATCATGGATTTCTTAAATAAATACGAAAAAACCTTTATGCGATATTCTAGAAAAATACCGAATATTTTATTTTTCGATATGCAGTATATAAATATTTTGTGTAAATTTTGTCAAAATAATATCAAAAATAACAACAACACTAAAATAATAATAATAATAATAATAGTAACACACAGAAACTGCTCATTAGAGGAACTCTTTATCAAAGAAAAAAAATAAGTGCCACAGGTTTCCAATTTAAATATAATTCATTTATTAATAGTAAATTTTAAAAATTACCTGCTCTACATATTTCACTCAATAATTGTGTTTTTGATTATAATTCAGAATATACAGATAAAGATTAACCATTATGCTATAGTAAAATTACTGTAGAATGTTAATAATGAGATTACCAATACTGAATAATAAATGCTAGGGATTATTGGAAAAATATCATTCAACCATTAACAAATCAATTTCATGATGATGAGCTGCTTAATAGGTATTTTCATAAAGGACTATTATTAATTTTGGTTACTTATAAAATATTCTATCAAATATGTATTACTTAGAGACTCTACTCAACTAGGTAATATAATAATAGGGTAATTATATGTCTATTATTATATTATTATTATAATAAAACATGTATTTAATGCTTTTCTATTAATGATCATTTGCGACTATTAATTCCAAATTTCAGTAACGTTCTTAAGTAAAATATTAACAGTTTATTGAATTCCACTCTTACAAAGCTACAATTAAATGAATATTTATTAACAAGAAACAATTTGTTTTATAACTTTTAAACAATAATTCCAAAATATAGTAATAAATACAAAATTAAATTCAGCCCTATGGAAAATAAAAATAAAGAAAATTAAAAAGTAATTTTGCATTAAAATGTGTATATTTAGATACTCTATAAATATACACATTTTAATTTTGTTTACTATTACTTATAAACATAACATTTTTACGTAATTTTTTGTGAAGACTGAGTTATTGTTTGGTTAAAGATATATTTGTACATAAGTAAAAAAAATATATTTAGTAGTCCTTCAAATAGAATTAATATTCAACATTGACCTACCTTTTATGTAAAACTGAAATAAACAATCTGCATGTGTCTATATCACAGTTGGATAAAAAATATTGTCGAACATTTCTGGTTACAGAAGGCCGTAAGGGAATGACAATGCTTAATTAGATTCAAGGAACCCAGAACAATAATTTATTTTGTGAAACTTATCTAAGGTGCATATTATGATTATGCTTATTTTCAAATAAATACCGAAGTAGTCGAACACAACGGTCAATCAATTTGCGTTTTCCCTTGCTACTATCAGCTGATGTCTTTGTTTGATTCCCAAGAACTCCATTAAAAATCATAGGTCGATGACATTTCGTAAAATAACTGTAAGATGTTAGTTTAATCCCTTAATAGAACAAGAAGTAAAAAGCTATAAAATTAATCATAATAGGACTGCCCAAAAATGAGTCAAATCTTATATCGCTCACCTTTATAATGCACACGCAAATTGTTTTGGGAAAGCCCAATGTAGGTGTATTTGTCTTTAGTGCTCCATGCTCTCGGGAGAGGAGTCCTATCTTCATTAACAGCTGGATAAAGTTTTTTTAATCTATCCAATGCACTATTTTGCATCTCAGATAGTGATTCCATTACACTTTGACCACTACACACATCCGCCATTTCTAAAAACCCTTTCCTTTACCCCTCCTGATTTAATTCTTGATAATTTTAATGCGCAAGCCCTTCTTCTGAAACAGGTATGGCAATCAGCTGATAGATGTCAGAACCGAAAAGTTAGGCACTTTCCACTGGAATAAGGTTAAAAGTTACCAAACGATATCGAAACAAAAATCGGTAAGTTATTTAAACTTTTTCTTTATAATAAGGTTTTATAAGATGAACACTAAATTAAATAGTTAAATATAAATAGTTTAAAATCTTTCTATTTCAACATTAAAGATTACTTATCTATAGCTTCTAAATCAAATTACTTATTTATAAAAAAATATCAATCGAGCCAAAAAATTTTAAGGAGATGCTGAGTAAAAAAGATTAATCAATGAATATTCGATTTCAATAAACCTGCTTTAATTCACATTTTATCTGAATCACTCGTCAAACCTTCAACTATCCGAAAAGGAAAAGGCCTCTAAATATTTCAAGTAAAAGAATAGAAGCAGAAAATCAGCGGATATTTTAAATCAATTCTATTTTACCACGAATTAAGAATTAAAAAAATATATGCATATATATAAGCACACATTAAAAAATTTAATTATAGAATAATACTCTTGCACACAAGCGTATTCTAATGCCTCAGCATGAATTCAATGTTTACTATAATTATTAATCTTATATAATTTTGGAGCACAATGAATTATCAATAAACTATTTTATGATTTAATAAAAAAACATATTTGAAATGATTATATGTCTGATTCTCATATATTTTTAGTCTCTTATTATTATAATTATAATAACGTGTGGTAAAATAGATTGCAAAAAATATGGATAGGATAGTATACTTATCTAGAAGCTAAAATGGCAACCAAGTGTAAAATTAAAAAAAGTAGGGTATATTTAAATTTATTGAATTATCTTAATATTTGCAACAAAGATGTATTTAGCTATTCAAAACCGTTTACAAATAAATAAACTGAAATGCAGTTAGCACAATAACATGATGAATTATTTATTACTATTTTCTGAGATCTTAAAAGTATATAAAGACAGTCAACTTTATAAATTAGTCACAAAATAATAGCATATAAATTTTCTATTAATTTACTTAAACATATTGAAAAAGTGTTATAGAATTACATTATAAAAGTCATGCTTTTAACATATCGACAAACAAAAGTATTTAATAAGAATATTACAAATAGTATTGATATTTAATGTTAGAAGTTTTTCTGCCTTAATATTGGTAATTAATATATGCGTATTATGTACATAGAAAATTTAACAATTTTGAAATATTTGTATTTAAATAATATAAACAAAAACCGTAAAGCAGCCTAATTTCAATTAAATAAACTGGATAAAAATTCCGTGCTTCAAAATTGCTACAAAAGTTGATTATTGAAATTAATGAAACTGGTTTACGTTTTTGTTACAATTTAATAATAAAAAATAAGCGTTCACATAATAAAAAAACATTAAAAAATATCCCATTAAAAGTCAGTTGAAAATATGATATAAATAGTGATATTCAAAATCAAAATACATTAGTGGTTGGTACAGAAATCACCAACTTGTTCCAGGTAATATACTTAATTTTTTTGAATATAAAAGCTTTAATTTATATAAAAAACACCAGGAAAGTATCTTACGTTTCTTTAACAATTTTGCAAAAAATTAAAATCAGAAAAAGTTTACAATTGAAAACATTTGACATCATGAAGTAAATTTTGAAAAGATTTAAACCCAGAAAAGGAGTGATATCTCATTTAATCTTGAATAATGAAAGTGGGAGCAACTGGCTTCAAATCAAGGCTTCATGACAATAACATGCCTATATTTTTATTTTCAAGTAAAATATTAAAAAGAACAAGCTGGTCAACATATGTTTCAAAATGTAAGTAAGGCCCCTAACAAAACCTCACAGAGATATGGTACAATGTAATCTTATATTTAATATTAATAATCAGTTTAATTAACAATTTGACATTGGTCTAGTCACAAACCTCAGTTCAAAGTAGCACTGCGTCTAGATGACAGTAATACTAGCTGCTGATCTGTCTCACTATACTGTAGTCATTTGGAGCGGGCATTCTTTTTCTTCTTTCTCTTGAAAAATCCACAACACTTAGTTTCATCTACAATATCGATATCTGGTGGTTGAGTGATTGGTGTATTACTATGACCTGCTGTAGGATCATCGGTATTCAGTTCTCCATTAGTGGAACTCACAACCTGTACAGAACCATGACGATCTGTTGACGTTAGATTTCCTAAGGTATTTTGCTTTGGAGCTTCAGGCCAACCAGTGGCTTTGTTACTCTTGTGTCCGGCTTGTCTCTCCATATTATATGATACAACTCTTTCATGAGTGCTAGACTGTAAGGAACCTACTGGGGTATTCATGGTCTTTCCTGACCAATCAAATTCGCCATCATCAGTGTAACCTTTTTTGTTAAACAATGAAATGAATAATTCTCTCAAGTATTCATAGTCTGGAGTTTCAAAGAAGTCTAATTGTCTCACATATCTTAAATATGCTGCCATCTCTTCTGGATGCCCATCACATAAAACAAATATCGGAGTGGCACGTTTGGTGTCAGCTATTTTTTGGTATCTTTCTTTCAGAGTATCTGCCTTCAAACCTTGCCAAGGCAGCGATCCTCGCAAAAAATACATAAACATATGCCCAAGTGCTTCTAAATCATCTCTTCTGGACTGCTCTTTTCCTAAGTGTGTATTTATTGACATGTATCTAGCTGTTCCTGTCAAAGATTTATGTTCTCTGTATGGTATATGCTTGTTTGTTTCCAATTCAATATATTCTTTTGCTAGTCCAAAATCTATAATGTGAATAACTTTTTCTCTTTTAGAAGTACTTCTACCAATAAGGAAATTTTCTGGCTTAATGTCTCTATAAATAAGATGCCTTGAGTGAACATATTCAATACGATATAATAATTGTATTGCAATCATGAGAACAGTCTTTAGAGAAAATTTACGGTCGCACATATCAAATAAGTCTTCCAAACTGGGACCTAGTAATTCCATAACTAAAGCATTATACTTGCCACAAGGGCCAAAGTAGTAGACATCTGGTATACCTTCGTGACTACCTAATAGTTTATAAAACCTATATTCTAAATGTAGTTGAGGTGCTTTGGATTTCATAGGTTCCATCTTAATAGCAACATGTTCATTATTGTATAAATTCTTTCCTAATCTCAGTTCCCCAAAGTTGCCACAACCAATTTTTTTACCAACTCTATAATTTGGGCCCACCATCAAAACACCAGAATTAGAATTAACACTGTGCCGATTACTATGTGCATCAGTTCCACCCTGACGTTTGGAACTTTTCTGCTTATGATCTATTTTATCCATCTTAAATATTATTGAAGTTAATGAGACCAGTCTATTAATGAAATTGTATCTGTGAAATTTGTGCTTAAATTCACATTTCAATCACATCTTAAGGTATCACAGATAATTTTGAATCAATTAAATGTAGACAATAACAAACCATGCAAATTATTTCTTAATCAGTTCATATCAGAAGCACATATTACCTTACTACTGGATTGAAGCTGTTTAGTTAACTGAAAATAAAAACAATTATCTCAATGTTAAGGTGTCTGTAACAATTATGAAAAACAAAGGTGTTATCAAGGTGATCAAAAGATTTATGTTTTAATAAAATGTTAAAATTATTCTAAAACTAAAATCTTCTGGTTAAAAGAAGACAATTTAGTCTTCAGTATGATCATTAATATTATTTATATGCTATAATCAATAACGCAATTCCTAAATTATCTAGGTAATTAATTTTAACATTTTAATTTACATTCAATATATTGTTATCTTACTTTTAGATAAACAACTAAATTTAAAGGTATAAAAAATATATTAACGAAATTATATATAATATAATTAGTACTGATTTACTGATAAGATATTTTTAACATATTGCACAATCAATAACCAAGACGAACACAAATATTCTATGTATAGAAATCAATTTTTAAACTGAAATTGTTTTGGAGATGTTTTAATGACCAAATAATCCTTTGTATTCTTTAAATTCTTAGAATCATTTACCAGTTATTCATAACTTCTATAGAATTCGTCACATAATCAGATAAAACTGTTAACTATATTTACTTGTTTAGAAATGTGCAAATTCAAATAAATTAATCTGTTTTACTTACCAAAATATTCTCTCCTCAAGTACCTTGTATCTTTATTCTTAAAATAAAAATTGACATTATAGTTGTATCTACAAAAAAATCACTTTTATTCTATCAATATATGCAATTAAATAAAACTTGAAATATGTAATTTCTTCAAATTGTCAATTAAAATTATAAATAGTTATTGTTTATTTTGTAATGTGCATAGTGTAGATTAAGAAATTAAGACACCACCTTATCTTATAACCTAGAAATTTGACAACTACTCATCTGACATGAACTGACAAGTTCGTAATCTCAAAGCAATTTCGATTGGACATTGGTTAATTAATGTTGTTACAAGACGGCAGTGGAAATATTTTCAAGATATATTTAAGTATACTTTTCTCCAATTTATTATTCAATTACAATTTTCCTAATCTCACCATTAAATAAAGTCTTAACATAATTTAATAAATTAGAATATAAGCAAGTTATAAAAGAATAATGGACAGGCAACTCATTATACGCTTAAAATTAATATTTAATTTATTTCCCGGTTGATTTCGAAAATTATTATGAAACATAAGTTCGTAGTACTATAAAGTTAATTAAGAAATTTTATGTGTTTGTTTAGATATCTAAAAGTATTATAAAAAATGTGATAACTAGCATTATAAGAATAATATAACTTTTACAAAACTTTAATAAGAAAAAGCAGTACTTTTCATGTAGAATGTAGAATATACATTTTCGTTACACTAATAATAAACATTTTTTTCCATAATTCCCAAATTTTAATTTAAAAAAAAGCCACAAACCTGGAAAAATGCGCCATATCTTATGTCACCATTAATACTTATTTGCATTGATGATTGTATATATTATGAAGAGGAATATTGGAATTCTGTGACATTTTCTGGTAGTTGAGACTCCTTTAAAGGGTTCAGAATAAAAATAAATACTATATATTACTACCAAATATACAAATGAAATATTAATGAAATAATAACTTTCTTCAAATATCGAGCATTTTTACCATAAGCTGACGATTACGTCACAAGACAAAGAATTGCTGCGTTGTCATGTCGCAGTTTTTTTCACTCAAAGATATGACGCTATGATTTCTTTTAATGAATAGTGTTTTGTGATTTGTGGTAATTTATTTTTTAATTACTGTTTTTTGTAATTTTTTAAAGAAAACTACCAAAGAAAACATAAAAAGATTTAACCAAACGAATTTCGATAAATGAAAAATATTTTGAAAAATTTGATTTGGCAATATCGTGAAATGTTGCCAACTATTAAAATTTTTGTTAGTGTCGCAAACGTAATCAGATGTAAACGTCATAGTTGTCAATTAGCTCCGCCCAATTTTCGCAGAAGAGAGGCAAGGAGGACCTTGTCAGTTTGTCAGTTTTTGTAAAGAAATAAAAATCAACAAATTTATTGAAAACAATGTCAAAATCTTTTGCCGTTAATATCTTTATGCATGTGAAATAAAATATTTAGTTTAATAAAAGTTGTGAATATGTTGCGCATAAAGACCCATCTCAACTCTAAAACCTTGTCTGTTCTGATAAGAAGTCTTATCAAGTGCTAGTGACAGCTGAGCTTCAACAATATGTTAATAAATATAAAGCAATTTTATTTACGAATTTTTCGTTAAAATTAAAATGCTTTTCTTTGAGAATTTTTTGGTAAATTTTATATTTGCAGTAGTGATCTTAAGTACATCATGCTTATCCAAAGAAACGAAAATCATGAGTTCCATGGAAAGAACCCAGCTCAGGTAAGTTTATTGTGCAAATTAATAAAGATCAAAAAATGTATTTTTTGTCTTATTTTAGGGAAGAGGCAAGAGATATGTTTTATCATGCATACAATGCTTATATGGATAAAGCCTATCCTGCAGATGAATTAATGCCTCTGAGTTGTGCTGGTAGATACAGAGGGGTTTCTCCAAATAGAGGCGATATAGATGATTCTTTAGGAAAGTAAGTAACAAATATTTATTTTCAAATTGAATATATGGAGATCGCATCGAGATTTTTTATAATTTGTCTAGGAACCAGAGATGAATTTTCGAAACGAGAATATTTCTGATTTAACTACAAGTCATAAATGGATTTTCTAATTTAACTACAAGTTAGAAAATCAGTTTCTATATCCTAAAGATGATATGATTCCCCTTTAGTGCATTCACTATTATTCAAATTACTTTCCCTAAAGTAGCGCTTTGAAACAGTAACAGAGTTTCAAATAAAGCTATAATTTGATCACAATTTCCAAATAGTGGAACATTTTTTTAATTATAATTTTAAATGAATTGATCCAACTATAATGTTTATGCTAAATCAATTTTACGCTATCAAATCACTGCTAAAATATGATCAATGCTAACTTTAATAATTATTTTTAGTTGTATGGTTTACTATTTTATATTTTGCAATTATTTTAAAATTAGTTTTCTTTATCTTAATTGAAAAACAGGTTTCAAAATTTAATCATTTCAAATTGCAGTTAAAATTTATGTAGGTACATGAAAATAAATTTCTAAAAATAGGAAATTATGCAGGTAAATTCCCTTTGTAAAATAACTGTCTATAAAAAATTAAAGTTTTATTTTGCAGTCCGCATAATATTATTTTTATCTTAAATTTATTCACTACTTTAATTTTCATGAAATTATTTAAATTAGTATATTTAATAGCTAGATTTTTTATATAATTTAATTAAGTAAATATATCTATCTACTAATTTAATAAATTTTTGATTGTCTCATATTTTTATATCTAGCCATCCTTAAATTTTTTTATCATGATTACATAAATTAGAAAGAAAATATTTAATCAAATGTTTTTGTTCAGTAAATTGTTATGTTCTGGAGATTTGAGTATTTACTAATATTAATTGTATATTCAGATTTCTATGTAACTGTTGTTTATAAATTATTTCAAGGTAATGTAATAAGAAAGGAATATGCATTAAAACTACTATTCAAGGCAGTTTCTTTAAATCTATAAGAATAGGGGTCAAAATGGTAAAATATGCTGTTTGTCTAGTAATATTAATTAACTCTGTATTTAAAAGTCATAAAAATATTTGTTGCGATATGATTGGTACATAAAAAATAATCGCATTTTAAAACATCTTTTAATTTCATTTAGAGTTAGAATAAAAAAATTGGTAAATTTTAATTTGAAATACACGATTTGCCCCAAATTGCCACAACTTTGTTTATTTTTGATACATTATTTTAATTGCATATAAACATTTAGTAAATAATTTAACTATGTAAATATTTGAAAAAAACAAATAAAGTCGCACAAATAGCATAAAACTAATTATTTCCTTGAACCAAATTAAAGAGCTCAGTCATTGTATTAACCTTAATTATTTAAGCCAAATATTATGAATTAAACTTATTTATAATGTTGGTTAAGTTTAATTACATGGTTGGTCTTTAAATATGAAACACTTTGGACATAAATAAACAGGAGTTTTATTTTGAAATCTTTTCCTAAGCGAATTTTATTGTCTCTCCTTTTTCACTGACAGATGCATGTATTTTTTGTTATTTTTATATTTGTATGAATTTATATTTTACTGATTTGAAAATAGCCTCCTCATCTGAAATTGTGATGACAATTTGAAAAAGATTTTGTAAATATTTTTAAAACACTCTTAAATTAAGTAAAGTTTACAAACATTTTTTATTTTAACGTGATTTAACAGTTTATTATTTATCTGTATTTAAAAGAATTTAAAAAATAACCGGTTTTCGACATTTTATCAGATGAAATCATGTTTATAATTTTTTTAAGGAGATACGTTGTTATTTGCCTGCCAGAAATAATATTTGTATTCATTTAAAATTATTAATTCTTTGTTAGAAGTTAACAGGTTTCTTAACGTTTTTTTAATTATAACATATTATCAAGGGAAATTTATTAAGAATATAAATGATTATAACATTATCCACAGAATGTAATTGTTAAATTTTAATGTTTTGAATTATATTTCACTGAATAACTAACACAGAGAATTAAAACTGGATACTTGTTTTCCTTTTCATACTTGTAACAGATTATAAGTAAATTGAGAAAATAAAAAATATGTTGAACTGTAGAAAAACAATATCTATGTAAACATATTCAGTACTAATTTCAATTACCTACTAAACTACTTACAAATTTATTTTATTATTTTTAGATTAATACAAACAAAACCTTGAAATATATTTATTATTAAAGCATTGCAACGTGTCTAGACTAGATCGTTCATAGAAATTGATTTTGTTTATTTTTTAGACCTAGCTTTGGTATTATTAAAGCTTTATTTTAAATTATATTATTTGAACTAAGAATCTTGCTATTAACTGATATATTAAAAATAATTATAAATTTTTCTAGTTTTTCATTAACGCTGATTGATACTCTTGACACTTTGGTAATACTTGGAGATTTTGAAGAATTTGAACATGCAGTTAAACTTGTTATCAAAGATGTTACATTTGATAATGATGTCGTTGTATCTGTCTTTGAAACCAATATTAGAGTTCTTGGGTAAGCAAAATGTTAAATCAGTTGAATTTTGTTTTACAATTATACAAATTACTCTAAATAAAACAGTACATTTGTAGTGGATTATTGTCGGCACACATCCTTTCGGAATATTTACAACAAAGAGATGGGATAATGCTTTGGTATAAAAGTGAGCTTTTGGACATGGCGAAAGATGTGGGTTACAGGCTTTTACCATCATTTAATACAACAACTGGAATTCCTCATTCTAGGGTAAGTTTATTAATAATATTATATTTTACTTAATATTAAGGTTACAAAATATAAACATTTGAAAATTATAATTTTTTATTGATATTAGGTAAATATGAAATATGGGTTGAAGAGTGACAGATTAGAAACAGCTCGGGAAACTTGTACAGCATGCGCTGGATCTATGATATTAGAAATGGCTGCACTTTCACGTTTAACTGGCGAACCAATTTTTGAATTAAAGGCACAAAAAGCAATGGATGAATTATGGAAAATGCGCCATCGCAGTTCTGATCTAATGGGTAATTTCAAATTATTGATACATATGAACGTTCTTTTTAAATCACATATTAATGTTAAATAAATAATATTAATACTTTATGAAATGAAATATTTATAAGTATTTAAAGTATTTACGTTTTTATTAAGGAACCGTTTTGAATGTTCATTCTGGTGATTGGGTGAGAAGAGATTCTGGAGTTGGTGCTGGAATAGATTCGTACTATGAATACTGCCTAAAGGCGTACATACTCTTAGGTGATAATAAATATTTGAACCGATTCAACAGGCATTACAATGCCGTTATGAAGTACATTTCTCAAGGACCTATGTTGCTAGATGTGCATATGCATAGGTAAAAACAAACAACTTAATCGCTTCTTTTAAAGTTTATTATGTTTGATATAATCCTTTACAGACCACATACAAACTCTAGAAATTATATGGACGCCCTTTTGGCTTTCTGGCCTGGACTCCAAGTATTGAAGGGTGACATTAAACCGGCTGTCGAAACACATGAGATGCTTTACCAAGTAATGCAACGTCATAAGTTTATTCCTGAAGCTTTCACTACTGATTTTCAAGTTCATTGGGGCAATCACCCTCTACGTCCAGAATTTCTGGAATCTACTTATTTTCTTTATATTGCAACCAATGATCCCTATTATTTAGAGGTAAGTTAATACAAAATTTAAGCAATCCGTTAAGGATGCCATTATTTTATTACTGCAACCACAGGTAGGAAAAAATGTCCTGAAAAGTCTGCAAAAGTACGCCAGAGTGCCTTGTGGTTATGCTGCTGTCAATGATGTAAGGACCGGTAAGAAAGAGGATCGCATGGATTCTTTCGTGTTGGCGGAAACTTTCAAGTATCTCTATTTGTTGTTCGCTGATAAAGATGATCTCATTTTAAACTTGGACGAATTTCTATTTACAACTGAGGGCCATCTCTTACCTCTTAGTCTATCCGGGCATACAATTAATGGTGAAACACTTCACATAATTAAAATATTCTAGTATTTATTACATTTTAAATTTCAGGAAGTAAAAATTCCGATTCAGAAAGTGATGACTTTGAATTCGACAGAACGTGCCCAAATACTTTACGTCTATTTCCAGAGTCATTCAGAAAACCACTACAAAATATGGTTGATGGAATGTGTCCAAAGAGGTCTCAGAAACGAAGACTGACCGCTGCCGAATTTTCAGCTGCTAATATAAATCATCTAAAAATAATTAAAGATATGGGTATAAATATAGTTGCTTTAAGTGATGGGAGGGTTCAATTACTTCACACTTTTTCATCAGTAAGTAAAAAGTTATATAATTATATTTGAACTTCTTATTATTATAAAATATTAATGCATTGGTATATTTATTGCCTATTTGTGGAAATAATATTGTATTAGAAGCCTATTTTAAAGCACTTTTTTTATAGGCCCGATCCGCTGCTGACGCTGAAGAAGGACTTCTCTTTATGCAGGAAATGGTTGAATTATCCAAACTTCAATCGCAACAACCTGAACCTGCTGCTCAAGCAGTTACAGTTCCTATGACAGATGAAAAAGGAGAGGAACAGATTATAGTGATGCATGCTGGTCCTTCTCAGTTTGGTAGAAATTTAAAGGGTGACCAACATGTCAAAGCACAAGCGGTATTGGTTAAACCAACACGTGCATGTGATACTCCTCAGGAACCTTCTACTATTGGTGGAAAAATAGCAGTGATGGAGAGAGGAGATTGTATGTTTGTTGATAAGGTAAAAAAAATGATTCATAACATTTTTGCGTTTAAGTGCTTAATTATGTGAAGCCTCTGGTGAAAAAAAGTGAACCTATCAAAGCAGTAAAACAAAAACAATAAACAAATCATAGTTGTGTTATTTCTTATAATGGAGTTGTTTTTGTGTTTTCATTGTATCAATTTGTTTGTACTTACTTTACCTTTACTATTTTGTAATGTAACTGTTATTGTGACGTAAATAGACCATCTATCATGGCTCTCTACAATCAAAATTGTTGCGTATTTGATTGCAGTAACCAAAAAGGGAACAATCCCAATTTTTCTTTTCATAAATTTCTCTCGATTAGTAGGAGTGTATTAATTGAAAATAGCAATGGAATTATTAAAAAAGTATCCCAAAGATATAGGGGCTTGTATAAATAATTTAAAAATGGGGAAGCCAATTACCGATACTATGAGTTTGTTATTTGCACTTTACAAAGGAAGATTTGATTCATTTAGGTTTGATTGATTGTAGAATGCTCTATTGCAACAGTTCAAAAAACCGCAAACACACATTTAAAAAACATCTCCAACATACAAGCTAGAATGCACAATAATCGTGTTTGTTTTACTTTGATTGACATTTGACAGCGCCCTCTATCGAATTCTACATTTCCCAATTGGTTCTGGAATTTAAAGTAAATATGTTGTTTTACTCTTTCTCCAATCTCCTATTTCTACATTTGGTTTTTCAATTTATAACATTTTTATTTTTAATCTTTCATCACATGGGCCTATGTCTATCCCTGGTCCCTTATTTTCTTATATTTTCTGTTGTTAGTAAAGTAGTAATAGTTGTATTGGACTGGGAAGCTGACGCAACTAAGCTCCTTCAATATCATTTTATCCTTTCAGTCTACTCTTCTTAGTCACACTTGCCTTCATCTGTTTGAAATATCCTGTCCTTTTTATGAAGTTTAGGCTTTGGTCCATTAAAGGGTATATAGGTCTTGTCTTCTGTTCAAGCACAGATGCCTTTTCGAGTCTGCAGTGATCTGTAGGAATTCCAATATTTAAATAAAGGTACTGCCTGTATTATACAGAAGCCATTTGTCTTACTTCTACTTATGTACATTGTTAGACAAAGATATAATTATTTGTTTTTTGTTGGACAGGTCAGAATGATCCAGAAATATGGTGCTGTAGGGGCGATAATACTAGACAACCTTCCTGGTAGTAGTGCCGCAAATTCCCCTATGTTTTCAATGTCTGGTGATGGCACTGATGACGTTAAAATACCAGCTGTATTCCTATTTACCCAAGAGGCTTCCAAGCTTCTCTTAGCTTTAAACAAGGATCCTTCTCTAGAAGTTACAATTCGCGAATTGAAAGAATCTGATAATTTTTCACAAAACGATGAAGAAAGTATGTTCCAAAAACTGAAACTTTCCGTCCAAGAATTTCTTAACAAGCATACTGGATTAGCTTTTACAAAAACAGTGGAACTAGGAGGATTTACAGCAAACATTGGAAATAACAAAGTTAGGATTACTTATGAAGGTTCTCAAAACGATTATACACCAGGCAAAGAAAGTATCGTGAATGAACAGTGGATTAAAATAAGAAAAGGTCTTCTGAAATCCCTGCTTACATCTGAAAACAAAGAACTATTTGTACCATTAAATATTCTACGGATATACCATCAGACATTAAGTGAAGCGTCTTCCAAAGACTCCTCTAAAAGTGATATTATGAAGCAAACTGAATGGCTTTTGGGAGAACTTGTTCAGGAGTACCAGAAAAAAGATGATGATTTAGTTCAAGTGGAATCTGATCCAGGAATTAGTATTATCACTGAGATGACAGAAACTGACAAAGATGCATTGGTGAATAGTAACCACAAGAGAACGAAAATAAAGGAGTTAAACTCATTTTTAGAAGAAATTAATTTGGATAATATTCTTGAAACTAAAGATATTTTGGACAAAGTCTTTAACAAACTTAAATTAGAAGTAAGTGATGAAATTATAGTTAGTGATATAAAAAGTGAACAAACTGAAAATGCCGACGCAAAAAAAGAAGAAAAAAATATAAATAATAAAGTTAAAAATGTGAAATCTGTGGATGAATTATGATGAAAGTAATTATTTTTTTTTATAGATTTTGTCTATGTGAGGCTACTCTTATTATCTACTTATCACTGAAAATTGTTTAATAGTTTTGATACATTTTCCTTAAAACCGTTGTTTTATGTACAGGGTAGTCAAAATATTTCTACCTTTTGTTAATGAATAAATTTATTTGTTTTTAAACATTCCATTATATTTTAAGCCTCACTACCATCAAAAAGATTCAACAGTTTTTCTTTCAATTAGGTTGATATTTGATTTTAACACACTGTGATCTTAGTTATTTCCCTTTTATTCGCCGTTATTAAAATGGCATGCTACTAGAATTATTTTGATTGTCAATTGTTGTATTTTCATTTATTTTTAATATATTCTAACCTATACAAAGTCAGTACCAATCTTTACCAAAATTCAACCAAGATACTAGTTTCAAAATAATTAACTCAAATCTCAGTTATCCGCTATTATTTCTATGTTTACGCAATTTCATTTCTTAACTAATGACTTAACTAGAAGCAAGCAGATAAAAATCAATTGTAAACTTCTTTTTCTTACTCAATAGAGAACTTTACATTTATTATTTTTTTGTTTCTTTAAGTGTTAGTTTGTTTTATAAAAGTAGTTTTACAATAAAATATTTTTAAGGACTAATATTGGAAGTAGTTAAGTATCACTTTGAGAGTTAAATACTAATATTTATTTTGTTTCTTTCCTAATGTGATATAAATTAAGTTACACATGAGATCTTTATTGGACACAAGTTATTAGGCGAAAATAATAGCGACAACCACGTTCAAAGAAGAGTAGATTGTGTCCTTTGCCAAAAAATAGGATAATTATTTATTTTGAAAACTTATTGATGAAAAACTGAATATTTTTTATGGAAAGAAAAATTATTTCCTTCAAGTTCAAAAAAAATTCTGAATTCTACATTACATTTTTAGTGAGTTCAAATTATATTCTTAAGTCTATTTTCTAATTATATATTTTCATTCCGATTTTTTAAGAAAATAAGTTATATAGAATATAATAAAAATTTCAATCTAATATCAAAATATTTAGGAAAAATGTCTTTAATGGTACCTAGTTTTAAACCGACAAAAGTCGTAATTTGAGCTTGATGGAAAAAAAATGTTATTTCAGTATTTCATTCAATCGTTTTGTTATAATAATGGAAATACTTATTTATCCCACTCTAACGGTACACAATTATTATGAAACTTTAATAGTTTAAGGTAATTTACGTTTTAAATGTTGTTATACTTTTTCTTCATTGTACATAAGCTTTGGCAACCTTCAAAAATTATACCCTTAAATGTACATAATCTATCTATGAAATTGTAAAAAATGTACAAGAGAATTATTTTTATATGCATATTTAAAATTTGTTAACTGTAATTAAAGATTTTATTACTTGGCATTTTTTATCTCTTACACTACTTTACCGTTAAATCAAATCCCACATTCCTTTGTCATTATAAACTATTACTTTTTCTTTATTGAATGTTGATGTTGTACAAGGTTGTAAAAACAAATTATGAGACAGTGTATTGGTAAGCGGCCTACAGTCAAAGCTCAAATGGTATTTCAAATTTCAGAGTAGATATATTCCTCTAATCTTGTTAAATATGAACAATGTTATTTTCTGGTGA
This sequence comes from Hermaeophaga mercurialis, assembly GCA_951812935.1. Taxonomy (NCBI): domain Eukaryota; kingdom Metazoa; phylum Arthropoda; class Insecta; order Coleoptera; family Chrysomelidae; genus Hermaeophaga; species Hermaeophaga mercurialis. The sequence continues at coordinate 38,092,387 of OX638358.1, forward strand.
ATTTCACGAACTGCTTGTCTCTTTAAGTGCTTTCACAAATCATAGAACTTGTTTTGTGTATTTTGTGACATTATGTATCATAATAAAAAAGGTTAGCACTTTTTTAAATTTCAAAAAATATAATTTTATAACCGCTTGTCATGTTGCAAATATGAATGTCTGTCCTTCCAGGAAACAAAACGAAAAGTTCCACTGTAAACCATTTACTATTGGTGAGATGATTAAAGACTGCTTAAATGATGCTGTTGCAGAATTAACTTTTCCCAATAAATATTTCCAAAATCAATTTGTCAAGACCTATTTCAAAACATAATTACAACTCTAGGCGAACGCATTCACAAATTTGAATAGTAACACCTGAGTTCCCTCTTCATAATATCGTTATAACGCACTTAAAACTGTATGAGGCATTAGGAATTCTGAACTTTCATCAATAATTACTCAAGAACGTAGCCCGTCATGAAGAAGCTTAAAAAAGTATCTAAACTCTCGAGTTATCAACTCTTGGCCGAAAAACATCTTATAAAAATATATTCTCTTCGTAACCTTTTAAATTAGCAACAAATAACTTGCTAATTAAAAATAAGAAGTGTCTTAATGAAAATAAAAGTGAACTTCTTAAAAATAATGCAAATTGAGAATGTTGTGTAACTATCAACATTAAAACTGTAACGTAGACAATCGTTTTTTATATATTATGTAATAAATTATTAGTGATATGAAATCCAGGAATTTTAATTACTAAGCACTATTAACAAGCCGTGTCCAATAATAGCATCAAAGAAAATTTGCAAATCCTAAAATCTCCAACATTCACATAAATTAATAACAGAATTTAAATGAAGATTGAAAATAAGTAGATTATTTTAAAAAACCGTTCTATGTTTGAACATTTTTTCTTTACAAGTGGAAACAATTCCGGATTAGTTACAAATGGAAAAAATATTTGCAAAATGGTGTACCTATTTTTTTACCAAAATTACATGAATTTAGAAAAAAAATTCAGGATATTCGCACATGCAAAGCAAATAATGACACTTTTTAGAAGCACGTTTGGTTGAGAACAATTATTTTCTGCAAGAAAATAAGATATCAATCGAGATTAAATCATGTATGGTTAGAAAGCTGCGTGCAAGTTGCTATGTTATCTTATTTTCAAATATAGACAATGTGATAACAAAGAAGTAGCGACAAATTTCTTATTAATTAATCTTTATCCACATTTTTTTTAACAGGATTTCTGTTTAGTTTTTTTATTTCTGTAATTTTTTATACTAGAAAGTGACAATTTTAGTTCATCAATTAGTGTTTGTATTGTTATAAGTTTCTTACATACCCACATTTTTAAATTTGTAGCTAACCTGTTGTAAAAAAATGTTGTTCTTACTTGTTTTAAAAGATACTTACTCAATATAAAAATGTATTTTGTTCAATAAATACTATTTTCCAAATAGGATTGATTTTTATTTGAGTTTTGAGTAGTACATTTGTACAAAAAATCACCACAAAAATCCATTTAAAAATTACAACAAAATTGAATTAAACCTAAGTGATTGCATTGATTTTTGCATAACAAATAGAGATTTAAATATCTACTTAATAAATATTCGGAATACCACTACAAATAAAAAATAATGAAAAGAATTAAAATAATTTTTCAATCTAACGTCATTTTAGTAAAAAATTTATATAACTAGAATTCCTTTTGTTAAATTTCATTTCTTCCCGTTCATTGATTTGTACTCCAAAAATGTTTGTTTCATATCAGCCATTGCTTGTTCAATTTTTTTGGCAAAGCGATGACAGTCCTAAAACAAGAAAAGTAATTTCCACTTGGTAAATAATATATAAAAAGTACTTACAGTAGTCGGACAACTCTTTTTGTTAGATATGTGGAAGAACAGCAGATCTTCACCAGCAATAATGTACGACACTCCATACCCATCATCCGCTACAGGTCCAAAACCGCCTCCAGCTGATATACATTGGGGATGTTTCTTTAAATCTAAACGCGTGGTTTGTCCATGGGGTGTTTGACTTGTAGATAGCCTCCATGGTTCACTCAGGACCTCTTTGAGGAAGGGAGAGTCCACTTCCAGATATTTAGAGACTACATACAAACAAAATAGATGTCTATCTATACCCTTGCCGCACATGGCGTCTTGGTATCCAGACTGAAAACAAAAATCACCTCATTTATTCACAAAAAAAAATGGGGTTAATATATATATACAGGATGGCCCAAAATGGTCAAGTAATACTTCTAGGGGTGGTAGTTTACCTAAAAAAAGGTACATTTTTATATACACTTTTTTCGAAAACTCAATAATAAGGGAGATACAGGACTCTAAAATTGATTAAGCGTGCTTTGCAAGCTTAGGATATTTTAAAGGTTCACTTAGAAAATATTTTAAAATAAAAACATTTATATTTCTCTTGATTTATTAGTAACAGGTATGGTAATATTCAGATGAAAGAATGATAATGAAAATTAGACGAAAAATGATGGTAAACTGATCTTAGTCATGAAGATATTAAAATTTATTTTATAATATGTACCTGGTGCTTTTGACAGGCAATCTTGAGCAGTTTAACTTTATCTTCTGTACTTGATTTTCCGTCTTCCATGGACTTTACCCAAGCAACTGATTCTACAGTAAGAGGACGGAGTGTTTCTGTTCGACCTTCCCTGTAACAATAATAATAATAATAATAATAATAATAATAATAGACATTAGAATAAATGAGAAAAATGGTAATAAACAGGAGTGAAACAAATATTTATAAGAGGAAGCGGAATCAAACTCCCTAAAAACGTATAAATATTTGATAAAAATATTATTTATTTATAGTAAATAAAAAATGCAAATGGTATTTACCGGTAAAGCCTGGTCATAGTAGCTTCATACGTGAGACAAAATTTGCCTGAATCTCTATAATAGGCTAACTGCAACGCCATTTGAATATAAGCGTCGGGACTAACACTGCATGTCTTCATGAAACCCTTTCCATAGGCATCGTGGACAAATATTCGCAAATCAATATCATTGATGAGATCATTTGCAACCGCAACGGATTTATTGATAGCTTCTTGGGCTTCAAATCGTAATTCCCAGTTAAGACGAATAGGGGCTGGTGGGACTATTTCAGGTTTGCCTATGGTGTTTCCAGATTCGTCGTATCTAAAAAGAATCGTCATTGATGAGAAACCTGTAGAATTAAATATTGTAACATGAAATGAAACTAATATTCGTTCTGCTATTTAAACATACACATATAAAAAATACTAGTGAGATACAGTAAAAATGTGTACGACAAGCGGCCATGCGGTAAGTCACAAGATGGTTTGAAGGGTTAGTTAGCTAAAAAAATTAATTTACCGATTACCAAAATACTCAGTCACTATATGGTACTCCAATAGATGTCCGACAATTGGAGCGTCTGCCCTAACAAAAACATACAAGGTAATACACAAACCAGCACTAACAGAAAAATAGAAGAGAGAAAAGTTAATAGAATTATGCAAATACAGGCCAATATTACGTGCATTAATTTGAATTAAATTTATTAATTTGCAAAACTTAGCATGTTGTTTAGATAAATTAGTGACATTTGTTGGCTGTATTAGCACATAAGAGAGAAAGAGGGAAATAGCAGCAACTAGGAATTACATAGCATCATTACACTCCACCACCTGTAAAACTTTTTTTTATTACCGAACTTCCCACTTCTCCCCTGTCACAACATATTCCCAAAGGTGGGCCATCACTGCTGCGTCTGCCCTAAAAATATTAATTGTTGAAAAACCATAAACGTAAATTTTTATTAAATATTAATACTAGCACCTGGCGGTCGATAATTACTGCTTAATGAACACTGCTTTAAATAATGTGAAATAAAATGAAACGGCTAGTTAACATTTGTCTTTTAAAACCCAATTCTATAGGCGTGTGTCAATAACAGTTTTAGTATATTGTTAAGAAATAGGCAATTATCACTACTATTAAAGTGTAAAAAGTACGTTGAAGGTATATTTAATAAAAATAATGTAAATTTGAAATTAGAAGAGAATTTAGGCTAGTTTGTATAAAAAACTATACTTGGCCTGAAATATAAAAAATACAATTAGAAATTCCAAGCAAAATGGAATAAAATTAAAAATAATGATAAAAAAATTTACCATGAATGTTCCGCATTAAAACCAATACGAGCGTTACTTCCAATACACAAAGTGAACGATTTATCAAACCATCTATCATACCCTTTTCCATGTAATAAATATCTTCCATATTGATCTAATTTCGAAGGGTCTTTCTAAAAAAATATAAATATGTTCCTTAAAAAAATGCAATTAAATAAAAATTTGAAGTTGTACAAATAAAAAAAATTATTACCGGATCGTACTCATAAGGTACATCATCCAATGTAACAGTGAAAGCGGCTTTTTCAACGGTGTCCAATGATACTCTGTTAGTGCCCTTATTGAACATTTGTGCTCTTACAGTGGCCCAATGAGTTCGATCACCGGCGGTTAGGGCGGCTAATTTTTCTTCTCCTGGTAATGGTTCCGTTTTATCATCCAGAACTTGTTGTATCTGACTAAAAACAAATTCATGAATTTTAATCAAAATAAAGTAGAAAAATCCATCCCGATATTGTAAAAGGATTTTGAGAAAAAGAAACAAAATATGAAAAGAAATAATTCAACAAAAGTAAATATTTAACTATAAATAAAAGAAAAGTAATATTTTGTTTATCCGAAATTTTTAATTTCAATCGTAATAAAATAAATTATTTTATTTCGATAAAATTTTGTAATTATTTGTGACAGAAATGTATATTAAGGCAACACATCATATATTTTAAATACTCACTTATCCACTAAACAAAGCATTTAAAGAGTGCCATTATTATTATTACAAATTTTTGGTTTATTTTTAAATAGTATAATTAACCAGTCTTTGAGATAAGGTAATTTACGAATACCATTGTCATCATTTTCATTCCAATCGATTAATTTTGTTCATCTCCAGTTAACAAATAAATCCATTTTTTATTTTTGAAAAATTGCTAAACTTTATCAATGAAATAAAATGACTAAAAGTGATGAAAATAATAATTTATAAAAAACATAACTTAAAAATTGCTTCCATCTAAACTAATAAACAAAGTAATTATTAACCTTCATGTTTATTTTAGACTTTGCGTTAATTTTCAATGTCATGGTAAAAATTGCGGGGAAAAACAAATAATCATAGGCTGTGAAATGACCGACAATATTTTAATTTAAAGATACATTAGTCTGGTTAAGACAACTTTCATTTATTAACGATCTTTTAATGAAATCGGTTGTTGTTGCCATATGTGAGTGTATATTAACACAAGGAAAATGGGGGAAATAAGATCTTTAGTCTCAGAATCTATAAGACTTTATTTTTCATAGAAAAAAGGAGAACTATCGGTTTAGTCTTTTGTGATTTGAAACGAAACCGGAAGTTTTACTTTTTTCTGTGAAAAATAAAATCTTGTAGGCTATGAGACTAAAGGACTTATTTCTCCCATTTCCCTTGTGTTGATCTTTTAATGTGTTACTCATTTTTAATATTTTAAACGTTATCAAAAATACATATATTTAATTTGAATAAGATTACCATGTTTATTTATGTTTGAATTTTCATCTCTAAATTTAAATATTTAAGATAGTTATGACATATAGTCTTATTGTAAAATATTCGAACGTAAATTATAAAATGTTATATTCAAATAAAAAAAACTTACACTTGAATCTCACATGGCTTTAATATTCTTCCTTTATATATAATAACTTTAAAGTATCTGCCTTTATGATAGACAACTATATGATTCGAGTCAATCCAGTGAATTATTTTGTCAGTCTCTTTTCCAGGTACTCTAGTAGTGTTAAAAATTCTCTCATACTGCCAAGAACATAATGGTACCAGCCCTTGGACTAAAATAGGTTCTAATTCCTGTCGTTCCACCAATCTTCTAAAGACTAATAACGTGTAGATGGTGGATGCAGCTCTCGCAGCTTGAATATTTGATGGATTTAACAAAACCGCGTCTATACCATAAAAGTTTGAGTTGATCATTAAGGGTGACCTTCCCCTGAGGTAAACATATTCTTCCCACCAATCCGAAACGTAGTTAGTAGACCACCATGACTTGAGAATAAGGTACCGCTGGAGTTTTACGCCAATGCCATTTTCGAATTCAGCAGCTAGTTTTTCCATTCTTTTGTACTTTTCTTCCTCAAGTAGCGCTTTGACGCTTCTCAAATACTGCAAATTAATTTATAGCCAATTTTCCAGATTATACGAAAATAGAAATATAATATTCATATAAAAGTGAAATGAGTTAACGGTCCCGATTATTATGGGCGGTATTAAACAGAATATAACAATTATTGGTAAAGTATAACGATTTTAATAGTTTATGGATTTCTTATGGTGTTCTTTATCAAAAATTTAATTTTTTTTCAAAAATAATTATATTATTAACTTATGCAATGAAAATAACAATAAAAGCGGTCAATTAGTACATAAAAAAAGTTCAAATTAATTAATAAAAACTAGTAAACAAAAGTGTTAACCCTTTAAAAATTCAGCAGGTCAGTGAAGTAGACGAGATTTATTAGAATGAATCATCGATAAATTAACAAGCAATGCTTACATCTTTGGCTAACAAGACTTAAACGGATAGTTTTAGAAACCCGGCAAAAATATTATTTTAAATGAAAACTTACCCTGGTCATTGTATCATGTACACTAGGTAGGGGTAATCTTGGAAGAGATCCTTGATAACTGTATAATTTGGGTGTATTCCAGCCATTAAACATTTTTACTAAAACCAACCACACCTTAGTCTTCAAGCTGGGCTTGCTACCTTTAGCTCTCGACTCATACATCCAACCTTTGTACACAAATAGCAATTTCAAAATATACCTAAGAATATATATTGCTGTTAACCAATATACCAACGAAGTTAGGAAGCAAGCGGTAAGATACCAATAAAATGAATTTCTGAAAAAAATACAGAACACATATATTCACCTATTTTAAATCACCCTAAAGGCAATAGTCAATTAGTTTTGTTTACGAAATTCCAGTTTAACACGAAATTATCTAAGGTTCTATTTTATAACCAGTTAAAAAAACATAAGAAAATGTATTTAGAAAATCTACATAAATACTTACTCTGGAAGAATCTGTAAAAGTCTATTAGTTAAATTAAAAGGCACTCCAATTCCGTTCCACTGAAATGCAGTCACTAATCCCATCAATAAAAATAGGTACCTGTAGTGTCCTGGGTATACACCATTATGTATGCTATTCTATAACAGAAAGAAATAAATAAAGCTGACAAAAGAAACAATAAAGAAATAAAATACAAAACAAAAATACAACTAAATTAGAATTGGTTCTTCAAGTGTTCAAAGATGGTGGTTAAAACAAATTCTTATCTAGACATACAATTGTTAAAAGTTCTGATACCTTTTTTGCTAAATTAGTTAAAATATTTTACATACCACTGCAATTCTGATCATCCCTTGTTTTACTAAATATTCTACTCGCCAAACAATATGGACAAGGTGAGCGTGCAATTAAGTATAGTTAATTAAAAAAAATACGTCAAGAACATTGAAAACAACGTAATTAGTAGGTAATATACTTTAGATAGTTTTATGGGTTTTACAAAATTATACTCTAGTTTTAATAACTTTTAGTAAATTTAAATTAAGATGTTAGGTTCAATAAGAGTTAAAATGTTTGGACCACGTACCCCCCACATATATTTTATAATTATATATTATAAGGATTTTTGTTAAGATACCTTGATCTTGAATGAATAATTAAATATTATTAATATATAATTTAAGCTTTCTTATTTATGAAATGTTTTAACTTCACTATGAGAGAGAGGGTGCCAGCTCAGAACTTAATGGTTAATGACATTTATTTTAACTGTCACACCCTGCAGATTTGTATATTTTAAAGTTACCTTTAAATAGCAGAGTTCAAAAAGCATATGATTTGGGTACTAAAGTGAATAATTTGTATCGCTGACAATATTAATTAAAAATTGTAAATAATCGCAGCTAAAATAAAATAATTTAAATATTCATCTTCAAATATTAATTAGTTTCTTTTGAATAAATTTGTATAGATAATAAAATAACATATATTTCTATTTGTGCTTGTAAATACCTGGGAAAAGAATGATAAAGACTGTAAAATATATTAAATGTAAATTATATCATTTAACAAACTTAACACGTGAACCTATGTAATATCGATTAAAAGACAAAGTTCATTACAATAAAGGATTTTTACTAGGAGCATCTCTAACAAACTGAATAGGTTATTTCTCATCAAATTATTTTAATTGTATAAAATAAACAGAAACATGAATGTCCATGACAAAAACAATTCATCACAATTTCAATGAAACACCAGACATTTAATACAAAATATGAACAAGTGCATAAAAGCTATGTCATTTAAAAGGTCAAGTAATTGGTACTTTAATAGACTTGATGTTTAAACATAATGTTCAAAAATTTTCGATTATCCTGTTAAAAATATAGTGGTTAGATACTATTTCCATAAAAATACAGCTTCGAAAAATATTTAGTTACAATATTTCAGAAGAAAAAGGCATAAAATCATATAGAAAGATAAGTAACAAAATTATTATTTAAACCAGTAGCTCTGGAATATTTTAATGAAGATACTTACCTGGAATCTAGCCACCCGTTTTTTCCAAGATCGAATTCCTGATTGCCAGACCAAATGCAAAACTTCTCGATCAAAATTAACGTCTAACCCTTCATGAGTGACGGCAAAAGAAAAAGCCACGGCAGAGTGAGCTTCCGCCATAATTCACCTATAAAAATAATATTATTCAATTACAATATTTATAGCATTAAAAGTTTTAATCACTAAATAAAGGATTATTCAAATTTACTAAACTTGCTGCTATTTTTAACATTAGAAAGATGTATCAAATTTTTTATACAATCTATTTGGTGGCTTCAAGGGAATGCCAAAACTATCAGAAGGATTAAAAAAGGAACGTAGCGATAACTTTCGGTGTAATTATCTAAACGGTATGTTTTTCTTATTTTTTATGTCTTAAACAAATCGATTAATTCGATTGATATCAACTGAAAGCAAATAATCTCATAATTAGCAGACCTAGACATTCAGAATGTTTAAAATAACCGGTTAAGGTCATAAACTTCATATTGAATGTAAATACGAAATTCCCACAATAAAAAAAAAGATTGTCATAGCTATGTAAACTATTTGTAGATTTTTTAAATTTTTTTTGATCGTAGATATAGAACTAGTTGTTTAACGGAGATTGAACACTGTATAACTGTAGGACTAGTTTTTTACATGATGCGAAATTTAGGTAAATAAAAACAATTTCAACATTTGGAAAATTGGAAATTGGTTCAAAATGAGTAAAATAATTTCTTTCCAAATTTTCTATAATTGTGTAATAAGTTAAATACTAGATATAATAAAAACACTATTTATATTTCCATTAAACGACAATAAAAGCATATCACATTAAAATTGACAATGCGGAATAAGGTGAGCAATGTTCCTTATAGAATTGTTAAATGTAATTCTATTGTTGATTATAACAAAGACCAATTCCTTTTTGTAAATATGCATTTTTAAAAGTATAGGAAACATAGAAACGGTAAGTTCGACTTTAAATTATTTATAGCAGACATTCATACAATGATAAGTTCAACTAACATCATTGAATTACCGATGAGTTATTGGAATTAAAAAGCCAATTAACTTTCTTTTCACACCTCTCTAAACACAACTCTGATTTTATAGAATTACAAAATAAGTGTGTCCCTACTTATAATAGTCTAGTAAAAAGGTCATTTTATGACAAGCATATAAAAAATGTAATTTTCAAATTTCGCTTCCTTTGTCTCATATAATAAATTTTATGTTGTTTCAAGTCGTTTTCCCCATTACACTTAAACTATGAGTGCTAATTTCGATTTTTAAGAAAGGGGATAGTATATGATGATCTTTCGAACTGCTATCAATTTACAACTCGTTGCCTATCTCTAAACTTTTAAAATCATCCCTGAAAATCAGCATGGATATATAAAGCCATAAATTATTTTGTTAACTAAGTATATAAATTAAATAAGAAAAAAGCAGTTCTTGGTCGTCTGTTAATCGACTACTCTACAGCTCGGTTACCTAACGCAAATCCTGCTCAGTAAGTTCTATTAGCATTGGAGTGCCCCTAAGATGTTTTCTAGGCCATACCCTTTTTTTGGTGTTTGTTAAAGATTTAAATGATCATTTACAAAGAGTAGAGAATTTGTAAGTTGTTCAGTATGCAGATGACGTAAATGTAATAATAGCTGCAGACAATGTTGTAGAAGAGCTTTTGATAAAAGTTTATGCAAAATACTACTACGTAGCAATAAAAACAAACTCACATTAGACCATGATAATACTCAATACATTCTTTTTAAAAATAAAGAAACTACTATCCAAAAATATTTTCCTCTGTCTATCTTATAGTATTAAAATGCTAGGAGTAACTTTTGATACACAATCGACTTGGTTATTATACATTATGTAATAGATTTAGTAGTTTATGTTATGCTTTAAGATAAGTGCGAACTGAATTGGTATTGTAAATTATATGTTAATTATTATATTTTTTTAAATGTTGTAAATAATGGGGACGAAGCGCAATAAATTTTTGCTACCTTAGCCTCACACTACGGCATTTTATAAAAAAGACTTATTTTATAATGGATGCAAATTATTTAATGCACTACCTAAAAAAATATGCGAAAGCAGAAGTCAATTTATTTAAAGTGGTTCTTAAGAAAATATATAGTAAGCCTAAATTAATTTTCATTGACTGGATGAATTCTATCTACTAAGGATGATCTCTGAAAGGTATCGAAATGATAAATGTTCTTATATAATTACATAAATATATAAGTGTAAGTAGGTTGTTTTTGGTATTTTAATATTTCAATGTACTTTGGTTCTTTGGTTTCTTTGTATAACTTTGTAGTTTGTAAGATTTTAAATATTATTTCATGACTTTTTTACGAGGCAATAAATTCTATTCTATTCATTTCATAAATTTTACATTTTCCAATTAAAATTATTGTTACAATTTTGGTTGAAGTAATATGCATGTTAATTTATTCCATAATTATTATAATTTATAAACTGATTTACCTAATTAGGTAAATAAATAAGGTAGTTAGTTATTTATATGCAAAATAATCATGTTTTTTTTTAAAAAAGGGCAAAGTTTAAAAGTCACCTTAGAACAATCAATTCAGTGCAATAATACGAACCATGTTACTCATTTCAGATTCAAGTATGTTATTATTAAGTATTCTTTCATTTCAATTATCGTTCTATTTCAACAAAGGCTGTTGATCTCTAGAACAACTAAAAACACTTGAAATTATTTAAAGCAACTACTAAAGACCTGTTTAGTTAATAATAAAACTGTTAAATATCTTAACTTTGCAACAAACTTTCTTCAGTGTTTTGTATAATACTTAATAAATATGTAATATAGGGGTTGGGATAAAGTATGGAATCAAGTTAATATCTCTAAACGAAACGGACGATATTTATGAAATTTTGCAAGTAAGTGCAATGGGGCAAAATGCAGCTAATGTACATTTTTTTGTTAATAATATACTTCCGCTTTAACCGAAAATACCCTTTTTTAATTTAAATGGGACACCCTGTATATTTTTGCGAATTTTGAAAGATCTTGTTATTTCGAATTCGTTCATACTGGGTTTAGTGTAAAAAATCTGTAAGCCCATTTTTTTTAGGTTTACCAAATAACCAAATTATTCCTGCACTTCAACAGAGTGGGCAGTTACCACAAAATGTTTGGATTCAACAAGATGGAGCTCCTCCCACTCTGATAGACTGGTTAGGGATTTTCTGGATGCGAAATTTCCAAATCGATGGATTGGACATAAGGATTCATAGAGTTGGCTGCTCGTTCTCCAGATCTAAGCCCATTAGATTTTTTTGGGGTTATCTAAAATATGCAAAAATATACAGGGTGTCCCATTTAAATTAAAAAAGTTGAGTGTGTTTCCGGTTAAACCGGAAGTATATTATTAACAAAAAAATGTACATCAGATGCATTTGGCCTCTTTGCACTTACCTACAAAATTTCATAAATATCGTCCGTTTCGTTTTAGAGATATTTACTTGGTTTCATACTTTATCCCAACCCTGTATGTAATGATGGTAGGTATTATTAATGTTTACAAAAAATAAATTTGTTTTTGATATTTTCAAACAAGTTTATGAATATGAATATTTATTTGAATTGTAAATGATTAGAAAGATTGGAGTGACGTCTTTACCGTTTTATAGAGAATCTTTTGCAAATTGACCTGAATTTTGGTTTTAACTTCTATTTGATAATGATAATACATCGTTTTATAAAATAAATTACAATCTATAAATTTGTTTGGATATATTTATGTATTCGAAAGCATTATTTTGAAAGTCAAGTATCTCTTTTACCTTATTCTAACACAAGTGACACCTACTAAAAATTGAAAAAAATCTATTTATAACCTAGAATGAAATTAGTAAAGTATAACGCAAATTATTCTCCCATATATCTGTTAATTATTATGAAGGCTAAACAAGAAGTGAATTATTTTTATGGTAGATATTAAATAATATACAGATGCAATAGCTTTTTGATAAAGCACTGTGTTTTCTCATACTTTGCATTATTCCTGAAATAATGTAAATCAATATTTTTTTAATTGTATGCAATATATAATTTGGAGTTATAGATTTTATACTAATAAAATTATGATGTTAGATATATATAAAATATATATGCACTTACTATTGATTTCTAAATACTTATAATTATATTCAAAGGATGAATAGTTGAAATATATAAATAGTCATCAGTTTAAAAAAAAAATATTTTACTAGAACTAATTTATATTCTAATTATGATGAAAGCTAAATAAGAAATGAATTATTTTTCTGTTAAGGTGTTAAATAATATGAAGATGTAAAAGGAAAGTTTTATGGTAAGACATTCTCCTGTCATAGTTTTCACTATATCTGGAATTGGCTAACATAAATCAATATTTTTTTAATTGTATGTAAGTGAGAATCATAGATTTTATACTAAAAACATTAGATTTTAGATATAGGTATAAAATATCTATGCACATATTGTTGATCTCTAATTAATTATATTCAAAGGATGAGTGGTAGAAATGTAAACAAAACAGTTTTTAATAGCTAGGTATCATTAGGATCGTTCAAAGTACAAAGTCCAGTTATAAATCTGTGTTCTCACGTGTCCAAATTGTTATCTAAACTGTTGCATATTACCTACCTCCAAACTAAATTAACAAATTGAGCGAACTCATACAACAAACAAAAATGAGGGTCACGATGTATTAGAGCCCACCTAACAAGCAATAAAAAAATCATATATTGTTTTATTTTAAATTTATAATGTAGGTGTGTTTATTCCAATAATATGGGTCAAGACCTGGTATACACCTATGTTACTGTACATGCAAATTATTTAGTTTTCAACAGGTTAGTGTCGTGGGATTTCCAAATAAGTTGATGTTTGTATTGATGAATAAAAAAAATTTAATTTACATTGGGGTATTTGAGTAATAAAAATAAAATTAGAAATTGAGTATTCTTGCGTTTTCTAACTGATTTTGGGGTATGGTCAATAAAGAGAATTAAAGTGTGTCAAAGGAAAGTAGGTTACTTTCTGTATTTAGGAAAAATCAAAACTTACCTATGATTTCTTACCGTTGAAATGTTATATTGTTGTTAGTTGGCCCTTTGAAAAACACCCAGTATTTCAACTAAATTACATTAATTATAAAAAAACACATTAAAAATACCACATTTCTCAATTAAAAAGCACGTATAATAATTACAACAATCAATATTTATTAAATTTAAGCATATAATTTATAAAAAAACAACGTGTAACAATCCAAAATAAACAATTAACAGATCGAATTGCCACACAAGCAACTTTTATCTAACCGACCCAAATCAACAAACAACCAAACTAGTACGGTCGCCTCTTCACAACAATTTCGTTTCCTCGTTTTTGCTTCACATCGTCTAAACTCCGCACTTCACCACGATCAAAATAAATGCGCAGTGACTAAAAACACCGAGCCGGATTTTACAGACGCGTCAAGATCTCATATTTTGATTAGCTAAAAATAGACATTTTTTTTATACCTAAACTGGATTAATAGTATTTCCCAAATGCATGAAAAACTAGAGGCATAATATAAAAATTAAATATTACAATTAAATGGGTGACTTCTCTTCTTTTCATTACCTCTATTTTTTATTAAAGAAACTAGCCTTCATTTTGAATATTAATTAGCTTAACATTTAAAAAGTATGTTTGCGTACAATTTTGTAATATCAAGGAAATTTGCATCCATTTAATATAAAATCCCACTTCCTTATTTCAGACGGCCAATCACAGTTTGTCTTATCAAGATGATAAAGCTTATGAGGATGGATAAAATGCATCATTGTTAACACTAGGCATCATACTATACACGAGTCTGCTTTCCTGGTTGCCTAATATATTGTATTCAAAACAAACATAAAATAAACAGGGTTTAAGTGCATTTTATTTTGTCGCTTTATAATCCTGTTTTGTTCTATCATAAAATAATCTAGTTTCGCTTCTTTAATTCTGATACATTTAGTTAAATATAATAACTGTAAAGTTTACACATATTTTATCTCTTCATTTTAAACAAGTAGTATACCCCATACCATTAGGAACTCAATACCGCAAATATATACCTAATTTTTTGTAATGATATCGAGAAAAGTTGTATTGTTTTAATAAACCGACAAAATCTCATGGACCATGCTGTATATCAAAATAATATACAACTACAAATTAATTTAATATTTTAAAACTTATGTTCTGTAGCCATGCACTTTCAGATAAAGTCGCACACGAAAAGAAATATTTATGAAGCTTATGAAGTTTATATTTGTTCAATACTGAGAAAAATTATTCTAATGGTTGTTCAAAATTTACACTTTTTTTGTATAGTTATTTTGTCTTTTCCATACCATTCCTGAAATATTACTTTGTATCACTTTTTACCATATTTATCACATTACTCTTCATTATAATTCATTTAATTCAATTTACCTTTTTATATTCATTACAACTAATATTAACTTAATACCTTTTAGTAATTCCTTTTCGATTTTTACATTTTCCTCTTCTGCTATATTCTTTTTCTCCTATAATACTTCTTCTTCCAAAAATGGAAAGATAAATAAGACTTATCTTGAATTTCCAGTCTTCCAAAGCGTTTTAATATGTATTTTGGTCTACCTAGGTTTCGGTATTTGACAATACCATTCTCAAGACAGATAGAAAAAAAAAATATTTGTCTTGAGAATGGTATCGTCAGATACCGAAACATAGGTAGAATACAGAATACATATTAAAACACTTTGGAAGACTGTGAAAATTCAAGATAAGTATTATTTATCTTTCCATATTTATTATGAATAATTTCCATAAAGTAATAGTTGAAACAATTAATTTAATATGTCTTTTATATATATCTCCAAATTTATTTTTTAATTCTATTTTATTGATTCTATTGATATCTTCTTTTGTTTCTTTTCATATCCCGTTTTATTTTGCACAAATATTTCTAATATTTGTTCCAATTTAATTTCCTTTTTTATTGGGCCAGTTTCTATTTCTATTATGTTTATTCTTCTCTACCCTTCTTATTCTCTATTACGTTTATTTTCTAGTGGAGTTTCTTACAATTTTGATTCCTTTATTTCTAGGGTTTCTTCAAAATAAGATAGTTTCTCGTTATATAAATAGGCATTCCAAAGCAAATATTATTTAATATACATAAATAGCTTTTTTAACCATTTTTTATAGTGCTGTAAACTAATTTGAAAATAAAATATATAATTTTATTAATTTTATTTTTTCTAAACACGAATTATTATAAATATTGAGCAAACCAATAATATGTGTATTACTAAAATGGAATAAAATGTATATTTTATTACACCTAAGCTAACATATTCGAATGCTTTAATATTCTTTTGAATAATTTAGTATAAGATTCTTTTGAAAAATTATAGTAAATGTACAATAGGAATGGTCTTTATTTAACATTTTATATTTATATGGATATTCGGTGGCTACTTTTTAATATGAATGCCGATTTTGTTCTTTTCAAAATCGAAAACTTTTTATCTTTAACAATAAAGACGTTATTATATCATTGAACCAGTTTATGTACTTTTAAATTCTGAGAGGGACTTATATTAATTTTTGAAGTTAACATAAAAGTGGAGAAAGATTCTTTTTTAAGTGATCTGTCGTTTTAATTTTGAAGAGATATTGAAGTGATTTTGTTAAATTCTTCGAATAACTACGAGGATGTTTGGAATTTAATGAATTTCATTTATTTTTTAAATATCGGATTTCCCTCATTTAATCGACTTTCTAAAGTCTATCTTTTATGAAATAGCAATACTGCCCCTATTAAAAAGTAGCCTATTTTATTACACAACTGGAACATTTCTTCAAAAATATGCATTAATAAATAAAAAAATCATATAAATCATTTCTAAAAACTATTAAAATGGCTATCGACTAGATCACATATTCACTATAGAGTATAGACTAAAAATAAACTGGGTTTTACATTATTTATTAATCTACAGTAGTATTATTGCGCTTATTATTTAATAGTAACAAAAACAAGAGATCATATTTAAAAACAATGACGAAACAAGTATATCTATATAATGTTAAAAAGTTAACAGTGAGAGTTTCATTAAAATCACATCTGGTTTCTGGATATTTTTGATATGTACATACAATAAATATATTCTGATATTATTGAGCGATTTGTACATAATATATTAATATAGAAAATGAGTAATAAATAAAATAATTAGTTATTTTTAATAAAAATAATGTTAGCATACTGGTACTGATAAAATAGAAGTTCGTAAATAATTGAACTTTGGAATAATAATTAAAACATATAAATAATAAATTATTTTATTATTTAAATTTACTAATTTTTCTATAAGAGAACTTAATAATCTTTGAAAATAATTTTAACTCATGGACTTCCGATTATTGCATTATAAAATATATGAAATGGAAGCCGTAAGGTTCATATAACAGCAACATTAAGATCTATACATATATCGATGTAAATTAATTATAATATTTTTTGCAGTCTTTACGGATGATATGTAAAAATCGTGCTACCAAATTTGGAAGGAGCATAGTTTTTAATTATAGGATGAAAGTTGCATGAAGCAACTGTAAATGTAATAGACTTATACGCTCGTTTAGCTTATTTCTTTAAAATAAACTAATTAATCTCATCAATAATAGTTATTCAAGCATACTGTATATGGAAATAAAATTTTAGAATATTTTCCAGAAGATACAATGACTGGAAAAGTTTAAAAAAAAAATAAAAATGTAAAATGAGCATTTATAAATATTCCGAGTTCATGTATGGTATCACATCCTAATTCTAGTTATAATAAGTGAGCAATATTGTATACTGAGAGTTTTTCAAGGAACTATTAAAAGAGTATAAAGTGGTTCTAGTTTTATGATATAATTGCTTGATATGGAATTCAGACCATCGATTTTCTGCTCTTTCTTGCTTAACTCCATAGTTTCGAACCTATTTTCACTGAAATCAAAAATTTTTATCTTAGATAATTCCAGTTGCTATTGAGGGGGGTTTTAGAGAGGAAGACTGGTTTACCTAGATGTCCAGCTCCAATTGGAAGTTTGAAGATCAATTATATCAGTGTACCAAATCAGTGCTTTTCAAACAAATTATAACTTGGTCCTATTGTGTTCAAGGCTATTTCCAGATTTTTATAATATTTTGATATTTTACATTTTTGAACAATTTTATATGTTCATTTTTAATGTAAATAATGTAAACCAAAATTTAGAGAACCAATGATTATGTTTAGAAATATTCTAGTTTATTAGGCCTGGCTTCTTCGATTTACCTGCACATTAATAATGCTATTTAATTTAGTATCTATCCCCTATTCGCCAATGTCCACACTACTATGCCATAAAATGTAACGAAATTTGGTAGGTTCTGCTCTTTATATAACGGAAGGTTATTCATGAATGTTGATACAATGTGATTTTTGGCATCCGGTACTTTTATTTGTTTAGTTATAATGTTTGTCAGTTATTTCCTTTTTTGATGATACGATATCATGTCTACATTTAAATCAACTGAACACTCTATATTTTGATATCGTTAAATTGATAATCATTGGGATTCCATTAGTACAATTTCTAGAATTAAATTTTCAAGAATTTAAGTTTCATTAAACTTGGATAAATAAAATACTGAACATAGCGAATCTAGTGGCTCAAACTTTTTTTCGAAGATCAGAGACTTATTTGAATTTCGCAAAAATTTACATTTACGTTTTCAATGTTTTTATTAAACGTAACCCACTTTAACTGTATCATTGACGAATTATTAAACCTACATCT
The DNA here is from genome assembly GCA_951812935.1 of Hermaeophaga mercurialis. Taxonomy (NCBI): domain Eukaryota; kingdom Metazoa; phylum Arthropoda; class Insecta; order Coleoptera; family Chrysomelidae; genus Hermaeophaga; species Hermaeophaga mercurialis. Next base: position 38,111,047 of record OX638358.1, read on the forward strand.
GACAGCATTACTGCACTTCCCATATACTCATCATCATTTACACTAGATGGTCAACCACCAGTCATTCCAATCGCTGCTTTTCTACCAATCCACCATCCAATATCTAACACACACAAATATCCTTGCTAATATCGGGATTCAAATGATAGACCCCCATAAAACTCCTAACTCCCTATGCCGGCAATGATTTGTTATTAATTCTTTCTTTTGTTAGAATATTGAAAAGCTAACTTAAATAATTGATTAGCGTGTTGCTCTAATTTAAGATGCGTGGTTAAAATTACTACAAATTTCGTTAATATTAATAATGTTAAATTTACTTAATAAATAATATTTATCTTGAATTTGCACAGTCTTCCAAAGCGTTTTAATATGTATTCAAGTCCACCTAGGTTTTGGTATCTAACAATACCATTTTCCAATACAGATGTTAAAACGCTTTGGAAGACTGTGGAAATTGAAGATAAGTATTATTTGTCTTTCCATATTTATTATGAATAATTACCATAAAGTAAAAGTTGAAACAATTAATTTAATTTTCTTAATGGGTAGTAATAACTATATACTTTTATTAATTCTATAAGTTTTAATAAGTTAGTATCATTCAATAGTACTGGACATTAGCTTCAAAAACCAACACCAACAGTAGGGTTATTTTACATAATTACATTTCCTTTGAATGTGTCTGTCAAATTTTTGATACCTTATATGATTTTGAACTGGTGCAGGATAATGATTGGGAGCCTATTAATTTCCTCAGGTATCTTCTTATTTGGAACGAAACTGTTAAAAAGTTGAAAAATAATAAAAATAATATAAACAAATTAAAAAAATACAGAATAAGATAAAATAGTGTATTTACCTAGCAGCCTCTTTTTTGTGAAGCAACATAGTATATTTGCTAATTTCAGGTGAAAATCTACAAGTTTCCATATTATTTTGTACTAAACGTCTAAAAATAATTTTTATTATAATTTCAAAAATAAATGAGTTTGTATTACATTAGGAAATAATTAACTTTACAAGAGAACTGGATGCAAATAAATTTATGACAAACCTATAAAAATCATCATCTTCTCCACCCCAGCCAAAAAATTCATTAGACATACCATTGACTTTTAAAAACTGTTCTCTTGTTATTGCAACAGCTCCTCCAAATAGAGTTAAATATGGTAAATTGTATCTAAAATGTGTACTTTATATAATATTTTAATTTATTCAGCTACAATTTTTTTTAAATCAACAACAAAATATGATTTTTAGACATGTTTTACAAAATATAAACATTGAGTATGCATTTTAAAAAACAAAAAATTTGTTAATAATAAATGACCCTAACTTTAAATCATTAGAAAAATAAAGGAAGGTAGATTTCACTTTTTTTAAATTTAATGGATATAATGCCTAGATAAATGAATTCAAATTTTGAAGACAGTGAATACCAACTTGATTATTTAAGTGTCTTCTTTTTTAGCACATTGCATGCATTTAACTTTAAATTTATTAGAAATTTTATTACCTGAAGGTATCTAAGCTACTCGACATATGCCTGGGAGTTTTAGTACAAGCATATATATTTCTTAAATTAAGTGGTATCAAATCTACATCATGTAGAATTAAGCAATGATATTGTAATTTAATAGCGAGTTTTGCTCCATAATTAATCATTTTTGCTCTGTTAAAAGGCAAAGAATCATTTTGATTGACTACAAAAATCCGATAATGTAACTTTTGTTGTTGCAAAAACCAGTGCATGTATTTCATAAAAATACTTAAATGATGATTCCTGTTTCTATATGGTACGATTATTGCTGTTTTTTCAAATGGTATACAGTCATCTGGTTTAAATTCTCCCCCTTAAAATAAATATAATTTAATCTCTAATACCAAAAAAAAATATAGTTACCTGAGAGAGGTTTCTTGAAAGTCCTTTTATTTTCTATTGTAGATATTTCAATATCTTCAACGTTTTTAAAAATATCATCATAAGAGCAATTTTTTAAATGATAATTAACGTTTTGTGTCCATTTTAAATCTAGTTCATTCAACATGTCTTTAATTGGAATATAGCTGTAACGCCTAGCATGTCTTGATGGAAAATATACTGCAACTATTATTATCAATAAGGTTAATCCTCCCAAACATTTTTTTATCATTATTTATTTTTTCTGCAATATCGTCTTACTATATAATGTCATATATTACAACGTAATAATTATCATTGCGAACAGGTGTTTATCAACTCCGTAAATAAATGTAGACATATACAATTTTCGATTGTACTGTAATGCAAATAAAATTTGCTATTGTAAAGGTCTTATCCTTTTCCACATTAATAAGAATCGATTGTACAGCGGAGATAGAGCTACTGTAAATGATAAATATTAGAAACACAGAAAAAAGATCTGTGTTACAAATAACTGGATCAATTCATAATTTGAGGAAAGTTTCTTAAAGTTTCAACAACCCTGTTTTTCATTGTTTGTATTATTTTTATTGAGGTTATGTTATTATAAAATGTCATCATATTTATATCGGCTTAATCACCTGTCTTCTTCTTATCCTTTTATGAGCTTTTTCCAGAAGGACAATTTACTCACCATATGAATCACTCGTCAATATATTCGTTGTACAGCCATATATTTTCCGAAATACCATAATAATTTTTTGTAAATTCATAAGCAATATTGTTGTTAACTTAAAAAATAGTAGGATACAATATATATTTTTTAACTAGGTTGCTAGTTTTTTAAATATATTTTTATGGAAAAAAGAAGAAGCATAATGACATAGGGGAAAAATGACAATTATTTTGGTGAGATTGACGTGGAAGTAACTGGAACATGCGCATAGTAAACTTACGTGGCAGAGTGAAGTGCAAAAGTGATGTCCTTTATTTATTTACCTTATACACAAGATATTTAGTTAAATTCGCATTGTAAGTCCTTTTAAAATATTTGTTAATAAACAAACTTTTATTAGAAATACTTTGATTCTATGTATTCGTAACCAAATAGGCGAATTAGAATATTTGTGTCACCAGTCTCCTCTTATGATTTTTTCAGATGTTGAATTAAATTTTTATTAAAAATGTATCATTTGCTTTACCGATTTATTATTTACTTTAATAGAAATTATTAAGTGTTTCATAACTCAGATATGAATTACAAAATAGTGGTATAAATCAATTTAAATGGAAACATACTGTTCATAATAATTACAGTAAATAAGTATTATTAACAATGGTTTTTAATTTTGGGAAAAAAATATATTTGTGCAGAAAATAAAACAAGCAACTTAGTAAATATAGGAATATGCTTATAAAAAAATTATATTGTAGATGCTCATTCCTATTCAGAGTTAAAGATTACCCCAGAAAAGACACTTTCAATATAAATAGTTTAAAAAGAAATAGGTCAGTGATTGCAATGTAATAATAAAATCAACACAACTACTTAACAATTAGTTTAAGAGAAAATTTACAATAAAAATGAGTAAAGAAAATGCGTATGTTAGGTAGATTAATCACTCTAAGAAATTATCTGTGGGACTATGAAGAAGTCTTAAATTAAACGATAATTTTTCAATAGTTGTATTTCTTATGTTTTTTTTTTATTCATTTTTCATTAGACATTAAAGTTAAACGTAATTACATAATTTTTATTAATTATATAATTGATAACTGGATATTGCTGTCAGCTAAGAAGTTTTTAAATGATTACCATCCGTTTGTTTGCATATTGAGTCAATTTACCTACTTTTCTACAGAAAAACGCTCATAAAATTGCTTGTTGTAATTGATAAGTAAATAATTTATTGAAATAAAACAATGGATGATAAATAATTTTAATTTAGATACTGACTATTGGCAAAAGTACACAGCGTAGTGTCTGGTAAAAGGTGGGTACTAGTTGTCAATTATTCAATGTGAGTGATATTTTGTAATTATTCTTCTTAAATGAAACGGTATAATTGAAATTTAAATATCTATTAATAGTAAAATGTTCTGATAGGACTCTTGAAAATTGACTAATGTATATGTTTAACAAATACATAAAATTTTTATAAACATTTTTTATTTCAGGTTCATTCAAAATGAATCCCCAGTACTTACCTCCACAACAATTTGGAGGTCCTCCTCAGCAGTTTGGAGGTCCTCCTCAAGGTTTTCCTTTAAATCGGGCATCACCAAATGCTACTCAACAATCTTTTCAAAATGTTCCATTAGGTTCACAAAAACCTCCTCAAGGGGATCATCTTCCTCCTCCACCATCTAGTAATATATTACCTCCAAGTAGTCAACCAGGTCAAATTACAAATTTAGGAGGACCAGTACCAAGATCACAGATTCCATCAAATCAGTTGCCACCATCCAGTGGAAATGATACCAATAATTCTTTTGGTTTGTCATCAGGAAAACTTGATAACTTGTCTTCAGCTAATAGTTTAAATGGTCCTCCAAGTTTTCAAATTGGACCTCCACAATTTGTGAACGGCCAGACAGGTACTTAAAATTATGAAATAATTGAATACCAGTATTCCTTGTTAGGGTCAAAAAAATGTTAAAGCATTGTGTAAACAATATATTATTGCAGTTTTTGTTGTATTGCATTTAAGAACAATAATATTTAGATAATACATTTTTATTGTAATGACTTATATTTGAGAGATAATTAACAATTTTTCAATCATTTTAGGTAATGCTCCAAGTCAGCCCAATAGACTTCCATCAAATTTTGCAACGCCACAATCAAATCAAAATAATTTTGGCCCACCTCCAACATCAAGTCAAAATGCCCCTCCTAGACCACCTTCAACACAATCTAATCAACCACTTTTGCCAGGAGGGCCATCATCTCACTTTTGCCCACCTCCTTCATTATCCCAGTCGACACTGCAAACAAACTCAACTGAACAACCATTCCTAAAAGGAGGTCCTCTTTCTTTGGGAGGACACCCTTCAGTACAAGGGGGTTCTAGTCCTCTAGGAAGTCAACCACCCTTACAAACTGGTCCTCCATCTTTAGGAGGACAACCACCTGTACAAGGTGGGCCTCCACCTTTAGGAGGACAACCATCTTTACAAGGTGGGGTTCTACCTTTAGGAGGACAACAACCCTTACAAGGCGGACCTTCACCTCTAGGAGGGCAACCACCCTTACAAGGTGGACCTCCACTTTTAGGAGGACAACCTCCCTTACAAAGTGGCCCTCCGCCTTTAGGAGGACACCTATCCTTACAAAGTGGCCCTCCACCTTTAGGACAGCCACCGTTACCGGGTGGCCCTGTACCTCTAAGGGTACATTCAGGTTTACCAAGCGGGCCCTCACCATCTGCTGGACAATTTTCCTTACATAGTGGATCTTCAGCAGGAGGCCTGACGTCTTTGCAAAGTGGTCCAGGAGGACAGCCAGGCTTTCAAGTTGGGCCTCCGTCTTCTGGAGGGCTGCCATCATTACAAGCTGGAGTTCCTCCATCACAATTTGGACGACCTCCAAGTGGCCCACCATCACATTTTGGCCACCAATCTGTTGCAGGACCTCCACAATCACAAACTGGGTCTTTCGCATTCTCGAATCAATCTAATGGACCTAATCAACCACCAAACCAGTATGGATCTAGTATACAAAACCAGAATAATAATCCTTTGGGACCTCCGAAACCTGGTCAATATCCACCACCCTCAAGACCTGGACATCCATTGCCCACTGGACAAAGTCCATTTCAGAATGCAACGGGACCATATCCTCCATCAGGAACAGGATCAGGACCACAAATGCCTCCACTTCCTGATCAGACCCAATATGGGCCTAACCAATTGTCTAATCATATGCAAGGAATGAATATGTCAGGTTTGTATTTATGTTTGTAATTAAGTTTTTTGGTGAAGAAGGAGGTGATTTGTATAAAAAGCTTTAATTTTGGCAAAATATAAAAAAATTATCAAAAATTAACAGGTCCCAAACAAATGGCGGGGCTTCCTGGTTCAATGAGAGGAGGAATGAATGGCGATACTGGCCCCCACATGCCTCCACCTATTGGTCAACCAGGTATTACAAATAATCAGCAAGGGAGATTACCACCTGGTCCTGGTTTTCCTCCAATGCCTGGACAGCCGCCCCTTCCTGGACAAGCTTCGATGCCTGGACAGGCTCCAATACCAGGGCAATATGCAAGCCCTGCTGGTGGATATCCCCAGCCAAATTATCAACAACCTCAACAGAACAGAAGACTGGATCCTGATCAAATGCCTAGCCCTGTAAGTATTTTATTTATTATTGAAAATGTCAAGAGAGTTTTTTTACAAAAAAGTTTTATAATGAATTCGATAATTCTTGTAACGTGTTTTAGACTCAACAAAAATATGTTTTTCAGATTCAAGTAATCCAAGATGATCAACATAATCGGTCAGGAGTATTTATTACAAATCAAAAAGGACTTGTTCCGCCACTGGTGACTACTAATTTTGTTGTACAAGACCAGGGTAATTGCAGTCCACGATTTATCAGGTCTTCAATGTATAATGTGCCCATTTCTCAAGTAAGAGAACAATAAACAATATTTTGATACAATTTTAAAAACATTTTTATTTAGGATATGGTCAAACAAACTGCAGTGCCATTTAGTCTGGTTATAAGCCCCATGGCTAAACATGTTGATCAGGAATATCCACCACCAATTGTAAATTTTGGAACTTTAGGACCAGTTAGGTGCATCCGTTGCAAGGCTTATATGTGTCCTTTTATGCAATTTGTTGATTCAGGAAGAAGGTTCCAATGTTTATTTTGTATGGCTACAACTGACGGTAAATATTTTAATTCCTTGTGTACTGTTTTAAATCATATGATGTTAAATGTATTTAAACTATGTTTTTTTCCAGTTCCTACTGAATATTTTCAACATCTTGATCATACAGGTCAAAGGATGGACCGTTATGAGCGTCCTGAATTGATACTGGGCACCTACGAATTTGTTGCGACAGCAGAGTATTGTCGTAATAATACCCTTCCCAAACCACCGGCCCTTATTTTTGTCATTGATGTATCTTATAACAACGTCAAATCTGGCATGGTGAACTTAATTTGTTCACAAATGAAAGACATTTTACAAAATCTTCCTACAGATCAAGGGCAAGAAAAAAGCAATATGAGGGTGGGATTTATCACTTATAACAGTTCTGTGCATTTTTATAACATCAAGGTAATTTATTTAATTTAATTCAAGCACATAGGCAGTTATTTAAAAAAATAGTAATTGAAAATTAAAAATTTTGATCCCATAAAATAATACTGATTAATAAAAATATGTCACTATCTTAACAAGGGTTTATTTGAAATGTTTAATCTTTAGGGTACTCTAGCGGCACCACAGATGTTGGTGGTTGGTGATGTACAAGAAATGTTTATGCCCTTGTTGGATGGTTTCTTGTGTACTCCAGAGGAATCTGGACAAGTAATTGATTTATTAATGCAACAAATTCCTACAATGTTTGGCGATACTAGGGAAACTGAAACTGTCCTTCTACCTGCCATTCAAGCTGGATTAGAAGCACTAAAGGTAAGTTTAATGCATAATAGAAAGAATTCTTGTTTCAATAAAAGTATATTTATCTTTTAGGCATCTGAATGCGTTGGAAAACTCTTGGTGTTCCATTCCACGTTGCCTACTGCTGAAGCACCGGGGAAATTGAAAAACCGTGATGATAGAAAACTTTTGGGCACTGACAAAGAAAAAACAGTATTGTCGCCTCAGACTCAGGCCTACAATCAATTAGGACAAGAATGCGTGGGTGCCGGTTGTTCTGTTGATCTCTTTATTTTTAACAATTCCTACATTGATTTAGCTACTATTGGACAAGTTTCTAGACTTACAGGAGGAGAAATTTTTAAATATACATATTTCCAGGCAAGTTCTACTAACAACATTTTCACACTAATTGTCCAACAAAAAGATAGTTAAAAAGCAAACAGTTCTTCCATTTGATTTATTCTCATAAGTCATAACTAAAATACAAATGAAATACGTTGAAAATTCTTAGACAAACTAGTGAAATTTATATATTTTGTTAACTAGATCAATGTTCTTAAGAATTTCTAAATACGAAAATAATGTGTCTGTACAATAAAACAGTTATATTTTTAATATTATTAGTTTATTTACAACTCTTTAATAATAGATGAATATAGCAAACGTCAATTATGATGAGCAAAGAATACACGTGTTGTTTTTGAATACGCCGTAGGTGCAATGTGTATTTTTTTATTTGATATATTAATGACGGATGGGGTAAAAATCCACTAAATGAGCAGTTTGAGAAATAATTTGATTTAAAATTTAAGATTTTCAAGTTTGCTTGTACTTTGGGAAATTAGTGTTGTAGTATTATGTTTTTTATTTATTATCTTTGACCAATCTATTGCATTCATTTACCTTTGTATTCTGTACCTGGTAATGAGGTTAAAATTTGTGTACTATTTTTTTTAGTCTGATATAGATGGCGAGCGATTAATCAATGACATCATTTTGGATATAAGTAGGCCAATAGCATTTGATGCAGTTATGAGAGTTAGGACATCAACAGGAGTAAGACCTACAGATTTTTATGGACATTTTTACATGTCCAATACTACCGATATTGAACTAGCTGCAGTAGGTAAGAACGCAAATTCAAAATTAATAAAAATACCCTTAAATACTGTTATTCAAAATGAAATATTCTGTAACAATATAGATTTAAAAATATATTCGATAAATGCATCTTAATACAGCAATGGCCGCTAATATACGAAATTTGTTCGAATATTCATAATTTTGTTTTAGATTGTGATAAGGCAATAGGAGTTGAAATAAAACATGATGATAAGTTATCAGAGGAAGCCGGAGTTTATATACAAACTGCTCTGCTATACACTTCAAGTTCTGGACAAAGACGTTTGAGGATCATGAATCTTTCACTGAAAACTTGCTCACAAATGGCTGATCTATATAGAAGTTGTGACCTAGACACAATAATAAATTATATCAGTAAACAGGCCTGCTATAAGTTATTGGATAACAACCCTAAAGCAGTCAAGGTAAATAATGTTATCTTTATTTAAGATTATCTAAGTTGTCATTTTTATTTTTTGCTATTAGGACTCGATAGTTAATAGAGCAGCTCAAATTCTTGCAACATACAGGAAGAATTGTGCCAATCCAAGCAGTGCAGGGCAGCTTATCCTTCCAGAATGCATGAAGTTGCTACCGCTTTATGTGAATTGCCTTTTGAAGAATGATGCCCTTTCTGGTGGATCTGATATGACACTTGATGACAGGTTTGTTACAAAAAATAACACAATTTGAATTGTATTTTACAGTCAATATTTGTCGATTTACTATAACGGCAATCATTTATTTCAGATCCTTTGTCATGCAGGCCGTGATGACTATGGATGTTCCAACTTCTGTGCATTTCTTTTATCCTAGACTTATTCCTTTGAATGATATTGACCCAACAAGTGAAGATGTTTCTATTCCAAGTCCTATTCGATGTACAATAGAAAAAATGAATGAACAAGGAGTGTATATATTAGGTAAGTTTTTTAATATCTGCTCTAGTGTTTGAGCGAATTATAATTTAAAATTCACCATTGTGTTGTTGGTTACTTTATTTGCCTTTATCCAAATAAATATTAAATAGTACCGTTGTCATTTTCACATTTTTAGAAAATGGTATTCACATGTTCTTGTGGTTTGGCCTTGGCGTTAATCCTGATTTTATTCAAAAATTGTTTGGTGCCTCATCTGCAATTCAAGTTGACTTAGACAGGGTTAGTTTACCAGAATTGGACAATCCATTATCTGTGGCCATTAGGAATATTGTCGATGAAATAAGGATACAGAGACATAGGTGTATGCGAGTAAGTTATTTATTTCTAAGTTCAATTTCTCAATTATTTTCAACTGGTTTATTATTAAAATTAACTTTAGTGATAATAGATATTTGGAGTAACGGCTTTTTGTTTTAGTTAACCCTTGTTAGGCAAAGAGAGAAGTTAGAACCAGTTTTGAAACATTTTCTGATAGAAGATCGAGGGAATGATGGTTCACCAAGTTACGTCGACTTTTTATGCCACATGCACAAGGAAATAAGAACATTGTTGAGCTAACACAAGTGCTGATATGAATGTGAATACAGGATGAATTGAACTTAGAAATTTGTACTCAAACGACTAGTTTACTGTTGACAAATATTAAATAGAAGCTAATCAAAAAGTTTAATGTCTACATTTTTGAGAGGGAAATGTTTTGACGGCGAATCTTTTTGCAATAAAGACTGAATGGTTTATTATAGAAGGCAGTATTCAGTGTTTTTCATAGTTAGTTTGTATTGTAGTAGTTAATTGTACAAGTTGTACCTTCTTTTTCAATAGTGAAAAACTGGCTATCATGATCTAAAAATGTATGCCTCAATGCATAATTAATGTTATCCCTTTTAATTTTTGAAATAAGTAAGATCATTATTAACAATTATTACCCATCAGTGTAATATTATTACTCATTTGATTCCTAATATTATGATTGGTTTAGCAAAAACCAGAAAAATGAATAGTATAAAAGTTTGATATGGCCTATTAGTGCAAAAAAGATTCTGTCGAATTATTTTTCTCTTTAAAAACTTATAATTTGCACGAATTTTGACAAATGTTAAATAGCAATCAGGGCTTTGTCCAGTGTGCGTGCAATAATTACTGTGAAAAATAATTGAATAGGTAAATTTATTACAACACTCCGATTTTTCTTGTTTTAAACATATTTCAATAAATATATCCAGCATTTACATTTTGGAATACATAATTTGTAAACATATTTTATTTGACATATTTATTTTTATTTAGCAAATAAAGAGGTTATTGTTTAAAATGCTGTTTGATGTGCAAATTTCAATATAAATGAGAGTTTGCTTTGTAATAGAGAGATTAGTTATTATTTTTGATTATTTTGTATCTATATTATCGGTTCTTCTTTATAATGTTTATGTATTATATAAAATAATAAAATTAAGTGTTTACTAAAAATGTATTTTTTCAAAACTAAAACACTTTTCAAGTTAAGGTACCTTTATTTTAAGTATTCATTATCTTCCAACAACCATGTTTATTATTAAAAATATGAACTGAAACAGCAACAAGTTAAGTTGTTTAATAATAATTTTTATTAAAAAAAAACAAACCATATAAACAAGGTTAAAAATTACTGATAGTTATATGATTGTTTAAAAAAAAACAGTTTAGTTTAAAAAAATATGGATTGCTTTTTAAAAGAACCATTTATATTATCATATTATTTGTTTTCATATTTAGGAAGGGTAGAAAGTGAAGAAGGTTAGATACATGTCTTGCATCAATTTCCTTTGATATAAAATTATAAAATTCAAATTACTTATGTGATCCAGGTGATCAAAAAATGAAAATATTGGACAAATATCAAAATGGAATATCGGAACGAAGACTTGATTAAAAGGCCAAATTGAATTAAAAATCTGCCATCATGTAAAAAAGTTCTTCAACAGTTTCCATATTTTATGTTAAAATATCAAAATACGAAATTTTCAATTATTTGCAATGTTGATCTTAGATCTCAAGTGTTGAAATAAATTTCTGGTGATACCAGAAGTGGATGATTATTTTAAAAATTTTAGATTCATAGTCTCTCTTTAAAAAGTCCGTATGCATTTTGGTGGATCAATATTATTTGGTTTGTTTAATCGAAACATCTAATAAAAACTGATTAAGAATAGACTTTTATTATAAAATAAACTACTCCAAGAATCAATGATCAATCAATAATGAATGAGTTGCAATAAAAAAATAGGGAAGAAGTTTATATTTCTTCTCAAAGAGTAATAAGTGTAAGATATCGGTTTGTATTCATTTTTTGAAATCTCTAGTAAAAAAATAGGCAAATAATTGAAAGAAAATATATAAGATATTACCAAATATATATTGTCACACCCAACACCAATTAAACTGTTAATAAAATAGAAAAACAGATACAAATTGTAAATTATGAGTAATTCTAGTGTGATATGGTAATAGTATCGGAATGGTACCAAAAAAATTAATAAAAATTATAAAAATACCTAAAATATAAACATTTTAACTTACAACGTCTTAAGATATTCATATTTACGCCAAAAGTGTAAAATTATTTCTTATAATTACTTTCAACAGTTTATAGTTTCAATCTTATTCTGTAAGGCAGGCATATTTTGATATAAAAACACTTCATCTTAAAAGTTATTTGAAAGTGTGTTCTAGTTTATAAAATGAATATATTAACATAACAGTTAAAATGGCATAGTTATATATAAAGTATAATTATCTTCCTACATTTTACAAAAAACATATTTTTAACGAAAGTCACTTAAAATTACATAATCAACAAATTTCTAAATTGGTTTATAATTATAATAGATTGTTTAAATTTAAATACAGAGCAAAATCAAATATTAGGTACAAGTTTAAATGTACGGCCTTTCCAGATAAGCATTTATTTTCATGCTAAAATTTGTTTGAATTTCAAATTCCTTTATTCATTAAATAATACCAACTAATGTGGATGTGTTTTTTGGGAATTTTTTGAATTTTTGTACAATTTAACTCTTAAAGGAACTACAGTAAAGGTTTTCTAATCATTATCTACATTTTGTGTTTAAAAACTTCAGAGGAATGTTTGATGTGAGAAATTTCTTTAGATCCTCTTGATGAAGTCCCAAAAGGATGTCATCTGAAGTCATTTTATAGTACCAGGCTAAAACAGGATGGCATTAACACATTGTTTTAGGACGTTTCTATGAAGTCTAAAAGTTTTTTTGTAGTTCAGAAAGATTGGTAGGAAAACGGATTTGTTTAAGAAACGGTCCTTTGAATTTCCAATAAGAACATTTTTCTGAAAGTCCTTTTAAACTCGTAGATCAGTGGGTCTAAAACGATATGTCTTTAGTGTTTAAAAAGATCTCTTCGAACTCCAAATAAGGATATCATATGTTATCAGGATAGGCATTATTTTTAAATAAAAAATCTGTTGTAGATTTATTAAAATGTGACACCCCTGTAAAATAATTGTCTAGTAAATGACTTTTTATTTTTATATAATATTAAAAATTCACAGTTTAAATAAATTTTAGACACTCAGTTACCGTGACTCATCTAGTTTAATATTAGACTAATTGCTTTTTAGGTTTTTTTGATACAAGAATTATTATTATATTATTTTGATTCCCCGGTATAATAATAATGTACTAAATTAATTTTCCTTTGTCTTTTACATAAGAAAAATATATGTTTATATACATTTTAGACTGTTAATTGTCATGACCGTCATAAACGCAAGAAATTAAGTATTGACATTAATAAATATAACAAGATAAATTATACTTATCTGAATTTCCACAGTATCACAAAGTTTCGCTATCTATCTAGGATTGTCAAGAGTGATATTTTCATTTTTTAGGAATTTTGCAATTACTACAATAGTGATTTTATTTGTTTCTCGTACAGCATTTAATATTGATAAAATTAAATTATCTTTTGTTTTAATTCGCAGAGGTTTGAAAAATAGTGTACTATAACTATTGGTCCATTTTTATCATCTTTATAATTCAAACTAAACATACAGGTAGATTTGTCGTATAATGGTATGATTTAATCATTTAAATATTTCTGTTAAATATTTCAAGAAAATTTCCTTCTCGTAAAAACTGTATCTTTTTTGTGTGATTTTTAGCTCATACTTCTTTGCTGCTTCTTCTAACTTCTGGAATGCTTCTTCCATTTCTTTTTTTGCTCAAGTTACCAGATGATCCATATATTCTACAATCTGTTGTCTTTGGTGATAAATAATTTAAATTTCTCTAAAAAGATTCTATCATCAGGTACACTACTAAATGAGTTTTGCAATGTCTTATTGACTAAATTAATAATTCTTCTTGAGATTTTGAAAGAGTTCAGGATCTTGTACATTGATTTCTATCAATGGAGTTATAAGCTTGTTTGATGTATATGAACGTAATTTGTAGCGCTAGAATTTTGTCTTGACTCTTATAAATTTTCATTTTTAGACTAAAAATTTGTTCTGTCGTCCTTTTTCATGTTTTAAATCCTCCTTAAATTATTCTTGCCAGTACTTTGTATGTTACGTCAAAAGTAAGATCTCTCTATAATTGCCACAAACACTCTATGGATTATAGTAAAAAACTAATAATGAGAAATAGGGTATTTTTTTTATATTATTAATTGATATTCCTATATGTAAATTACAAAAATTCCTTTTTATTTAATATTAGGAAGATAAAAATATTACAGTATTTCTTAAAAATGTTTGGTCCTTCCTGTAATGGATAATAAGCATCTTTAATTCTAGAAAAAAAAGATATTGTATAGATAGTGATTTTTGGACAAATTGAATAAAAAAATACCCTACATTAGCCAGAGTAAAATTACCTAATTTTATTCACTAATATCAAAAGATTATAGCGACTTTTCCAAGATACATGACTAAAGAAAATTTAACACAAATTTAGAAATGAAGTGTGATTATAAACTCACTAATGAAGGGTGATTATTTCGTAGCACATTTGATTTTGTATCACCCTGTATACCAAAATTCTAAATTTTAAGAAATAGCCACGGGGAATATTCGCATTTTAATATTTATATAGTATCGGACACAAAATTGCGAAGTTTTCCAATAAATATGTTATAAAGAAAACATAAATCCGACGCATTTATCTTTATTTTACTTTCCATTTCAAAAAGATTGCTCTCACTGATCTTTGTGCTCTTGTCCATAGGCAATTGAATTATAGGGTATATCTGCTAGTTACATATTCCCTGCGGAATAAGAAAAAAAAATATTTTTTTGTATTTCTATATACGTAGGCATGAAATCATTGAGAAATAATGGAGGTCAAGAAGGCGCGGTAGGAACGAATTGACGAATTCGAAATTGGAATATTTATGGAGTTGCCGCCTGGGTCTATTTACCCTTCGAGAAATATATCGCAATATTTAATATTGAATCAAACATCCGCCTACAGGGATTCCTAGCTATATATTAAGAAGTTAAAGATTTATCTAAGTTGCTGCTAGGTATTATAGAAAGATTAGTTATATGATTTTTAGCAAATTTAAAATTTGTTTATTCCACAGGGTACCCCAAGAGTTTGTACCCAAAACTTGGGAGTTGATAGAAGGGCTAGGATTCTAAAGTTAGAAATTAATAATAGTTTTTATTTAGACTTATTAAGCTACTTATTTGAAATGAATCAAACATTGGCCATTTACAGACACCAAAAATGCGCTCTTGCTAGCTTTAGAAACGAATCTGCACTACCCTTGTGAACTCAGGTTCGGACTAAGTTCAATGGTTAACGAGGCACATTTTTCATCTATGATTTTTTCACTTCTAAACATGACACCTAAATTCCTCAAAAATTTTTAAAAGAAAATGTCCTCTTGTGACAACTCCATAAATTAATGGTTTAAAAAATTTTATTATCGCACCGCACAATAAATGCGAATGCCCTATTTTTTAAAAGATACGATTAAAGGAAAACATTTTTTATTTCTATTAACTTATTAATAAATCTGAAACTTTCTGTCTTAGGTATTATTCCATTTTTTAAATTTTTTTAATGTAATAGTCTGTATGTACTTGTTTTATATATGGTTTAAATGGTGATGTAAGAAAAATTTAATGAAAACGCATACACCTTAATTCAACAAATGTAAAAATACGAAAACAACATCAAAACTCATCCCAACATAATAAATAATCCTGTAATATTATTTCAAGTGCAAAGACCTATTCTTTAAAGACTTAAAAAATGTGTGGAATTATGGGAAGCCCGTATTGAATATTTGTTGAATTGTTTTTTCTGTTTTGCATTTTTTTATTATAGTTAATTCTTTCGGCACTTGTTTCTTTCATCTGTTTTAATAAAATTCTCTAGTTTAGTTAAAATTTGTATTTGTTAAGGTTTTTATTGTTGCTTTCATATTTTTATTTTTATTGAATTAAGGTGTATACGTTTTCATTAAATTTTTCTTGCATCACCATCGTAAGTAATAAAACAAGTAAATACAGATTAGTACATTAAAAAATTTCAAAAATGTAATTATTCCTAAGACAGACTGTTCAGATTTATTAATAAGATAATAAATAGTAGGTAATACAAGATGTTTTCTTATAATCGTATCTTTTTAAAAAATAGTGAATGCGGAATTGATGTACAGTGCGATAATAAAATCGCACACATCTTTTACACCTTTAATTTTATCGAGTTGTTAGAAGAAGACTTTTTTAAAAAATTTATGATTTATATGAAATTCAAAATTATTAAGTGTCAAAACTAAAAAAATTTAAACATAAACAATGCTATGATTTCGAAAAACTATTTAAGCTCCATCAGAATTTGACGAAGCTCTCTTCAGTTTAAGACCTGATTGAAGAAACACCATTGTTCGTAAGAAATTTAAAATTTATTACAACTTCAATTTCAATTTTTCTTAAAAAATAATTAAACTAAAAGTAACTGATATTACCTGATAGTAAATAATCGAAAGCATTCAGTTAGTGTTATTTATTTATTTTTATAAAGACAATTGTAGGTATATACTGTATTGTGTATAAGCAAGAAGGAAAGATATAAGAAAAAGACTATCAATACAAGTGAATTAACCTACCTGCTGTGGACTTTCATAGAAGTGTAAAATATGGAATTTTTAGAAATTTGGGACAATTGAATGCTGTTAAACTTTATTGGGTCAACGGTCCGTGAGATGACAGAAAATTTGAACTGACAAGCAAAAAAAATTGGACTTTTACTTGTTGCACAAGAGACAACAAAGTGTTAATGATTTTTTTTATATTAAAATATAAAATTAGGATATTATATTGTAATTATGTTATTTGAACCCAATTTTTCTTTTGAACCCACCCTGAGATTCTCAGTCAATTGCAGCTCATATAATACATAAAAATTATACCGGTCATAATTATAAATTATAAATAAAACATTACTCTAATTAAATTTAAGGAGCCCATTACATTTCACATAACATGTTGAAATTAAAAATTGACGTGTAAATTCATAAATTCCTATGTCCGAAGTATGATCTATAAAAAAATTACAGGAATTCTGCAAAAACTAAAAGTTGCATTTTTGTCATTCATTTCAACGCATAACTGTTCATCGTGTTTAGCACGTGTGTTTCATTTTAATTTGGAGATTAAAGTGCCAATCAAAAGGTGCTTATTAATATACGTTCTTAGAAAAAATTGTTTATTCCTTGTTCATTATTGTCCAGACGCAATAAAAACGGGAACTTCTGAGAGGGACCCACCAGGCACCTGTTAATTTCAAGCGCATGTGTAAATTGTGCAGGTTAGTTCTCAACTCCTTTTATTCGGGAGTTCAAACGATCGTTCTGCCTCGTTCAGTCTTCAAACCGACGCTGGCGACGCCGTAAAGCGACGTCGCGATTTTCCTCCGAATACGATTTCGCGGGAGCGCTCCGAGTAATTTTACCCAAAAACTTCCGATAAAGAATTGCGTGTGTTTCACCTGAATTTCATTCTTAAAAAAAAAACGTACTTAGTGTTAAAAATTGTTTTATTAAAAAAAATTGTCGTCACCAAATTGTAAAATTTTAAAGACGAGACAGTTTAAAATAGATTTTCTATCCATTGCAAAAGTATTTAACCTCAATGACAAACTGGACAATTTAAAATATAGTTAGACTTTTTAATAATAATGTGAAAAATAGTTTTAAATATAAATCACGTGTTTCCAATGTTTTGAACCTGTATGCTCCAGAATTTTGACCTAAAATAGACACTTTCAAAATGGGTTTTCTGCAAAGTTTGATTCTAACATTTGCCTGTTTCACCATATATTCAGGTATTACAGAACAATATTTTTTTAATAATGCAATACTCCTCAGACGAGAGCCAAAAATTTCGGTATACTTCCCATAAT
The DNA here is from genome assembly GCA_951812935.1 of Hermaeophaga mercurialis. Lineage (NCBI taxonomy): Eukaryota > Metazoa > Arthropoda > Insecta > Coleoptera > Chrysomelidae > Hermaeophaga > Hermaeophaga mercurialis. The sequence continues at coordinate 38,129,069 of OX638358.1, forward strand.
GAGTCAGTTACTTAACGAAAAAATGATAAAAAATTGATCGTTCCACATTTTTCGTTTTTATATTTTTCTCTATATATAATATTTCTGGTTTGTTGTTTGACCTACTTCACATTTTTTAGTAGGCCTGATATGATTTATTATCATATCAGTTTTGAGTTAAGCTTAAAAATCGTTTTAACTATAAAAAAAATATTTCAACAAACGCCACAAAAAATAAAAAAATACAGTGAAATTTTCTTTTTCAGTTCAAATTAGATCAACTCTAATAAATATGCATGTAAAGATCAAATATTTACAAAAAAATAGTGACTAACATTTAATTTTTTACTTCTATAAAATTGGATTCGGTAAATAGATATTAAAATCAAGAAATTAAAAAATAATTTACATTAGTTATTTTCCCACATGCAGTATACGTTCTTTGGATTTATTTTTTAGAAAATATAAAAGGGAATAAAAATAAATTTTGTTATTGCAAATATTGATATTGACACATGATTTATAATTTGATGTATAACGGATCAAATATATTCCAAATATACCTAATTACCAGTTTCTTCAAAATTTCGTTCCATATCGATTTTTCAGAATACTTAGGGAAAATAACAGCTGTTCTTAACATGCTGTTTTCGTATTTTCAATACCGTAATGAAATATGGTCATTAAGCTCTTCAAAATTAATATTTAGTATTGGATTTAGGTTAATTACATCGACTAATGGAGGGTTATTTTACTCCAAAATGTAGCTTATACCCAGATTTTGATAGATTTTTTTTTAAACTTATTTTATATAGAATCTGTAAATTATATGATAATATTGAAAATAACTCCAATAATGATGTAAAGAAATTACAATTTTCTTTAAGTTAATTCTACGCGTTCAAAATGAAAAGAAAACTTTTTCTCATTATAAAATTTGATAAAATTGACGAATAACTTTTTCTATGCCAATATCTAAAAAGATATTTTCGTAAATACAAGTGTGTATCATTCAGTTGAAGCCCTTAAAAAACTCCTTTAAGAGATTATATTCCAACGACTCTTTCAAGAAAACTTTATCACAGCTCTTTCTCCTTTCCAGGATATTACCCCGATTACACGTTTGGAAAATATAAAATTTCACGAAATTTATTTTTTTCCTCGAAAAACTTCAGGCAAAATAAGCATTATCAATCATAAAGTTATGATGTATTTTTCCTGTTCGACGTATCACCTACCTATATACTCGTGTATTAAACGGAGCGTAACTTTTTTTAACTTTTTAATGTAATTTTGTAGCGCTAACAAGAACTTTGTACGATGAATATAATAAGTTGTAATAGATTAATAATGTTCCTCGTTTTGGTGTTTACTTTATCTTTCCATTTGTCTACTTTTGATTTAGAACTGCAGATCCTTTTCATTTTACTTCACTTTTCTTTATGTATATTTCTTAGGTCTTTTATTTCTGTTATTAACCTTCTATCTGACATAGCCCTGTTTTTTGGTATTGATGCTTTGATTAAGTATCTAATATCAGAGTCTTTATACACTGTATCTTCTTCAGTTAACGAAATATGGAAATCTTTTTATTGTTAGTTTCATAAAATAATGTTTTGTTTTCAATAAAAATGATTTTTCATTATTCAAATTTGTTATAGTAGGTATAATCGCGATGATCCTAAATTGATTCTAACGAGAATCTGATTAATCCTCAATATCTTCCATTTCTTCTACACCTTCTGTATTAACTGTTACAAGGTGTAATAAAGATACTTCAGAACATGCCCAATTTTCTCTTCTTTTTCCTATTTTAGCATCTGCTTCTTCTTAAATTATTCTTTGCTGGGTAATCGTATTCTAAAAAATAAGCACAATGCCCTTAGAGAAATTGCTTATGGTGTAATCACAATGTTCGAAATTTTTAAAAAATATGTAAATAATTTCATTTTTCACGTATATTCATTGGTGTTCCTGTTCAATACATCACTTTATATGACAACGAACACCCCGAAAAGAAATTAATTTGTTCTGCAAATTAATCAGTTCAATTGGCAAATATTAGCAAATTCTGTTGACAGGAACAATGAATTTTGATTGTCAAAACAAATATAAATATATCGCATATCGCTGAAACGTGTTGGATTCAATATATAATTAGAACGTTGTATATTTAGACTTTATGTTGCGAGGCCTTAAATTCAGAAATAAATATGTGTCAGGATCAGTGGCAGACCATAGAGTTTATAGGATGAGGATTAGCAAAAAGGTAAAGAAATAATGATTTAATACCAACAGACTTTGTTGAAAAAATACAAATAAAATTTTAGATTATCCCAACCAAATAAATGGTAATTTTTTTAGGCAATACACAGCATGTTCGCGAAAATAATGTGCATATTTATGGATGAGGTATAAAAACGTACGCAAAATGAATATTACTTATATATTTATTTTCTAAAGTCCAGCGTTTTCAAAGAAATAAATATTAATATTTTACATCTATTCAAATATTATTTACTGAAAAGCAACTAAAGCCGGCAACACCGATAACTCAGTCAAGTGTAAAGAATGGTTTATTAAACGTGCGAAAAATAAATTTTAATTTTATTTAGCATGGTCGATTACAGGGGATGTAGAAGAGTGAAAAATGTATTCTCAGCAAATACAACACGATCTGAACGATTTCTACCAGATCTTTTTTAGGTATATATTGTCATTATGAGGTTCTACCCAAAAGTGAGAGAGATAATTTATTTAGCGCCAACGCTATTAAAAAGATACAATGTGAGATATAAAAAAAACGTAAAAGATAAATTAAATTAATCCAAATTTTTTTAATAAAATTTATCTTTTACATTTTTAATAAATAGATTGCCCAAAGTAAGAGTAAAAAGAATCATCATAATAAAAAAACTCATAAATACAAAAAATACAATATCTTTTTGCAGATATAAATAATGTGTCATGAAAACATCGTCTTGAAAAATCTCGCGGCCCTTTTGAAACTTAAAAATCCTTGATTTACTTAAAGAAACTTCACCCAAAACTTGAACTATTATTTGATGGGGCTCAATCGTGATTTTCTATAATAATAATACTTGGTATAATTGCTGACAATTCCTCTCCTAATTTGATAAAATTGATAGTCGAATATTAGAAAATTCGGGTCTGGTTCAATTCAGTATTGTTTACTTTCTTTTCACATTACGCGTTCATTATTGATGTCATAACGTTTCAAATTGCTTTTCATTACCAATAAATAAACTGGTTGTACGATTTTGTTCAAAATAATTGGGAAAATCTTCTTATAAAATGTAAAGATTACAAATTGGCAGATGACACTAATCCAAGAATATTTGTTGATAGGTGGAATGAAATTTGTTCATTTTATAACCAATAACATAATAATTTGATGATTCTTTTGAAATATGTGAAATATCTATTATTTATATACACAATTATTTTCATTTTCATGATTAAAACATTTCGAATAATAATTGTAATTTACTTACACGTTACTAATGTTAGATATTTAAACTGGCAGAAATAAATATTGAAAAATTCTAGCTTAACTGGAACATGTCTAATGTTTTAGCATCGTTGCCGTTGTGAATTTTTTTGTAGAACCTCAAGACAAATTCAAAAATGGTTAGAAATAAAAAAAAACCATGTATTGAAAAATCAGTATCTGAATCTATAATTGTATTCAGTGGTTCACCGAAATAAAAATTTTGGGCTGTAGTATATAAGAGATTTTATTTTGAATTCACTATAAGAAAGAAGAAAATGAAATTTAAAAAATTCTGGTAAATTTGATATATGATTTTTCATCAATAAAATTCTGCTGTGATTAAAATATTTTCGTATCATCAGCCTTCTCCAAGTTCAGGCCACGTGAACCGGCAATAAGACAATGCCGGAAAGAAACGCACTTTATATTGATTGGGAGGGAAACTTTGGGGCTTGTCTATGAAATATAAAATTAAAACAGCAATTTTATACAGTAAATATAATATAATACACGGTGGATTTTTATATTTCTTTTTATCTTGCAATAACCAGCTATATTAGAAAACTAACAAGTGTCATTAACTTTAATTGCAAGTAGCGACTATACACGGTGACACAAAAACGGGAACTTTTTTATAATCCAATAAAACTAGAAGTGATAAAAGAAATAATAAAATTTTATTCATAGTAATTGAAACCGTAAAACTTGCCATTTACGAAACATTGATGGGATTTATCATTTTTTTAAAATTACGTCCTTTAGAAGGCGTCCTCCTGTACGAATACATTCTTGAAATCTGCTGTTAAGATTCCTCATTGGCAGCTGCAACATCTCAGCTGGGATACTGTGAATTTCATCCCGAATTCTCTGTTTTAACTCATCTAGGGTTCTTTGTCGAGTCGTGTACACTTTATCTTGAGGTAGCCTCACAAGAAAAAATCACAAACGGATAAATCTGGCGATTGAGGAGGCCATCGATTCTTGAGATCACACGGTTACCGAACAATTCTCGCACAGCTTCCATTTATTTCCGTGCAGTGTGCGATGTCGCTCCATCCTGTTGAAACCAGGTTTCTCGAACGTGTGGAAAGTTGTTCAAATAAAATTCCCGTTATTCTGTGTCACCTTGTATTAATTTTATCCAAATATAAATGCAGCTTCAATAAAAGCGAATATTTTTTATATTTTCAAATTTAAACTTCTGATGGTTCCGCCTCTGATTGAAATAAAGGAAAAGTGACCATGATCGGCGCAGGTTGCCGCTTTTCCACATTTATGAGAATTTTAATGGTCGAATTATCACATTCAATGTTTATGGAAATGTTTCCGTTGTCTGTTTTCACTCATTTATTTTAATTCGTCAGAGGTAATTTTTTCCATGCCCCACAGTGTTTCCCATAAACGTATAATCCTTAATTGAGGTTATATGGTCGAGTTTTACTGTTATGTACAGCTAATACGAAACAGTTTATGTTTTTTTTCATAAAAAAATCATAAATAAAGGTTGAAGGCAAAAGATTATAATTAAATGTTACCCCTTAAGAAATAAACATTTCACATGTTATTTTTGACGTTGAGTTTTAATTTTTAAAATATTTAACCACAGCAAAAAAAGTATATTTTATGATTTTTCACTATATACAGTTGGTCTCGAAAAGTTTGACCATATAGAAAATTCTCTTCTACATAAAAGTTTCGCCTGTAAAAGTTTTTTAAATCCCTTTATTGGGGTAGATCAATCCTGCTTCATGACTACAATTTCTTCCGTAATTTTCTGTCCCTGCGCTTTTCTTCCAGTTCTGATTTCTGTTTTATTCATATCTTCGACCACCTGATCTATCCTTACTCTACCTCTTCACCTTCTTCCTTCAAGTTTCAATTTTACCATTTGTATTGATTGAATATAATATTATTAACAGTTAAATAAATATTTTCATTATCTTAATGATCTTTGATTATCTGTTCCAAATAGTGAATATTACGAAATAGCCAAAGCACATTTTATTTTTTGTATATTCTAAGATCACTGAAAAGATATCAGTGTCAATCATTTTAGAAAATTTAAAAGATCTTTGTTTCTAATAATGTTTAAAACATTTTTGGTGGGATTATCCAGACAGTCTTTCGCAAGTCTTGCGGAAAGTGAAGATGATAAACATTTTTATAGCTATCTTTTAGACCGTATTACACTTTAGGCCTCATAAAAAGCTTTAGAATTTAATTCATTAAACCGACATTGGGTTTTATTTGAGAAAGAAATTAGGCTGAATTCATGTAAATTTAATTATTAATCTGCTGTAACACGTTATTAAAAACCGGGTTTGGAAAAGTTGACCCGAGCAGCACTCTCGGGGCCGGTTTGTTCGATTACTAATTCAATTAGTTACATCATGTTTAAAATAACATCTTCTTGGTTTTATTAAAAAATTCACCCCTCATTCGCTGATAAGTGGTGTAATCCATTCTGCAAACAAGCATTACCACTTAACGGACTCGATGGGAAAGAGAGCACTCGGGAATGTTTGGCTGCCAATTTTTAATTTACTTTCAAATATTTCAAGAGGTGTTTATTAACAAGAATTCGGTGATAAATATTTACAAGCGAAACGTTGATTAGTTATAGACAGTGTGTTCTAAAAAAATTAGAAGATTAGAAATGTGTGCATTCTCCAGCCAAAAAATCTCCAATCTCTAGTTAACTATTTTGGTAATCTAAGTGAAAGTCTAAATGAAAGATTTCAAACATAGCATTAACAATTACCCTTTTCCAATACTAAGGAGTGAGTGCATTTCAATTTCACTGCACACAAATCATAACATAAACCTAATTTACGAAGTTTTATAGTGGTTACTAAAGAGTTGTTAACATAACTTTAAATCTTGAGACAATTTTACTTCAGCGTGAATCATAAGCAACAACTTTATTTGAAAGTGGAGTTTGTGAGTCTTAACTGTTGAGCTTATGGCGATTGACTACGGAGAAGGGTTTGAAACTGAGGGTCACGTCTTGGTGGTCGATCAATAAATTTTTCTATTAGTTGAAAAAGACACAGCCGTTAGACAGTGAATGGAATGTTCTCGATATATACATACAGAAAACAAAAATCAAAAATCAAATGAAAAAACCTATTAAGAAAAAGATACTAAGTGTAGGTATAACTTCTTTAAATTTCCTCGTAAATTTCAGTTAAAGATATCGACTTATTTATCTAAACTAATTACTGTACCTACCGCATATTCTGTAAATAGGAACATTAGAAAAATGCATTATTCTGGGATTACTCAGATGTTACTGGAACGAGCATTTAGCCTTGAAATATTATAATTAAAAGAAGACAAGAGATAACAATCATTTAGTTTTCGAGCAAAACATGCAGCTTGAAACTTTCTACGATCTTTCAGTGATTGACATGAAAAATAACAAGTCATGTGGTTGCCTCTTTATGAGTAAGTTCCATTTACTCTATGTTTAAGATATTTGAAAGATTTCAACATTTTTAAAATAATGATTACTTAATCATGATTTCAAAATGTGCTCCATTTGTGAGTTGACATTACCCGAATCGATGGTAGAATGCGTCTACCACATTTCTCCAGATTGTCTAGAAATTAATCGAGATTTATGTATAATTCGTTGCCTTAGCTCTGCAAGACTTGCTGGTTTCGTTTTGTAAACTGAATTATTCAAGTATCCCCAATAAAAATAATCTTTAGGATTGAAATCAGGTGAACGTGGAGGCCATTCAATACTACCTCGTCTACCAATCCATCGTCTATGAAATATCTTCAAATCTAAATATTTTGCACTGTTTTATTTATTTAAGACCTTCTAGACTACATAAAATCATAAGTGTTAGGTATGGTTGAACTCGTCTTGCAGAGAAGATTCTAAAAATCACTGAATATACAGGGTGATGTATTTAAAAAACCAAAGTGACTAATAACGTCAGAGAAACAGCAAATCTAGCAACATTGTAAATATCAAATCTGGAATAACCGTATCCCAAATTTTGTAGAATTCGCACTAGCAATTTACGAGATAATTGGCTGTTTCCAGACTATTGGTCCATTCTGTATAATTGATAAAGAATATTCCAAACTATGGATCAGTATTCTAATTGCTGTAAACATGTTCAACAGTGAATGAAAATCTCGGGAATTTCTAATAACTAAACCTCATTGCATTAATATAGATGTCACTTACATAACCATTGAAAGTTAATTTATTATTAAAGGAAACACCAAGATCTCTAAAAGAATGGATATGTTGGGAGAGTCTTATTCTTAAGTGTGTAATCAAAATCTATGTAAAAGCTTATTCTTAAGGCAATGAGCACGTTAGACTTTTTTACATTTAGTTTTAATTTATTAAGGTCACATCATGAGGTGTTCATTTGCCTTTTGCAATACTTCACAATCAAGAATATTATCCATACATCAATACAATTTCATATGATCTGCATACAATAAATAATTAACTAAAAGGTTGTCACCTACGTCGTTATGAAAAGAACAAACAGTAAATTCCCAAGAATGACCCCCTGAGGAGTTCCTGATGATGCAAGATATTTAACAGACATTTGCTCAGTACATTGAACCTATTTAATAGATACAATCAAAACAAAGAGATTAATTAATCTGAGAAACCAAAATATTCGAGTTTCTGTAAGAGAATACTGTGATTCAGCGAATTAAAAGCTTTTGCTAAAATTTGTGTAAATTACATTTAAGTCTGCTGATTTAAATGGGTAATATTAATTAGATTGGAAAGAGTAGACTTACCCTTCGTGAATCCATGCTAGCGAGAACTTTTATGATTTTTAAATTTGTTGTACAAATAACAATAAACGTTCAAAGACTTTTCAAAATTAAAACCAACAGCAAGTATATAGTTATTTATAATTTCGAATCACCTTTGCTACACTGGACAGATTTTCGTTAATTTTCAACGGTCAAGAAAGTAACATTCTTCAAGACAAAGATGAAAATTTTTCATTAAAGGACAGGCTAGGGCAGATCTATTGTCTTTGAACAAAAAAGAAAGTATATTGTTGGGCCGCGTTGTCATTTTAGGATTAAGACGACTTAATGGTTTCAGAACAACCCCAGTATCATATACTCGTAAGTACGATGAACAATCCTCTGAGTTTAAAGCACATAAATATACTCAGTGACATTAGAAGGAATAATCTCTTAAACTTGATTTTTTGGCAATGTGGTAGTATTTCATCAAGAATGAAACGATAACATTTGTAAGAAATTTAATTAACATTTAATCCGAAAAAAGAAATGAATAATGTGTTGGCGACCCCGCGTAACTGAATACACTCTTGTACAAGCTTAGAATTGACAAAATGAGATGATCGATGTCTGCTTGTGGCACCTCGTTCTAAGGCACTTGAATTTCGTGGATTAACTGTGCCAGAGTCTGTGAAGGATGGTGCAAAGTGGACAATTTCCTAACCATCATATCCCACACATATGCGATGGGATTTAAATCCGGTGAACGGGGTGGCCACGGCAAAATGTTAACGTGGAGAAAATCCATAGTTCGGCGAGCAATATGGGGACGTGCGTGGTCTTCCTGAAAAAGAACGTGTGCACTGCCATCTAAATAAGGCAGTAAAGTGGTCTGTAGGACATCAGTGACATAACGCGCAGCTGTCATACTGCTTCGAATAAACAAAAGTGCATAGACAGAATCACAATTCGTCGCTGAATACGACATTATGCCATTCTGCCTCCCAATGTTGCCTGTTCTCTGCACGAGTTCAAACGTTGATGACGATGGTCCACAGTCAAAGTAAGCACTAATCGTGGACAGTATGAAAAAAGTCCAAATGCTCGAATGCGGTGATAAAGTGTACGCATAGTAATAGGTCTACCTTCTTCTCCAAACCATTGGTCTCGTAGAGGTAGTTGTCTGAAGCGCCTATCTTGACGCTCTGTGGTAGGCCTCGGTTGACCAGCTGGTTTTTTTCGTATTCCTCCACCTTCTTCTGTCCACACACGACACACGCGCATTACCGTCATTGCAGTGCAATTAACACGGCGGCCAATTTCACAATAGGACAAACCAACATCTCGATAGGCAACAATTCTACCCCTGTCAAAATCGCTAACTCGGAAATAATTTTGATATCGTCGAACTCGAGGCATTTTGTTGGGCTTAACACAAATAAACGTAGGCACAATAACTAAAAATATTTATACTTGTTAGCTTTTATAAATCGGTTTCTTCATAAAAAACTTAAAAGATAACACTTTGTATTTGCAAAAAATGTCGATGATAAAACGTTGATATTGTTATCATAGCATGCTTTAAATGTAGTCATTACGTTACCAAAAAATAAAGTTTACGAAATAATTCTTTCTATGTAACACTTTTTCTAATTATATCCAAAACAAAGAAAAACCAATCTTGCTCATCAAAATTAAATTTCACTGCGAATCTGTCTGCAGGAAGGAATCATTAATTTCTCAGTTATCTCGTTTACAAATCAGAATTGATGATCTGACCCTGGGATTGCACTCAAATTGGGTAAATTATGAAATCCTTTGAGATAATTGAGCTTTACGCTCACGTGTTCTATGAGCCATGTGTTGCACGCCTGTCCATTCCGGTCTATCGGTAGACGTACACCTATCCACACATAACACACACACACACATACACACACACGAAGGTATGTAAGGCGCTTTGATGAATCCAATTTAATGGTATGCGCTTCCGCATGTCTTTGTAATTTCCAAGACAGGAAGGGACTGATACCCTTTATTGGGTCTGATACCCTCTATTGTATATGATTATTTGATTGAATTAACGAGGTAAAGGAGTGATATTGGAAACACTAAATGGTTTTAGCGCTCGTTGTTATTGGAAAAAGGAGTACGTAATCATAAATACGAGGATGTATCAGAAAATGACCAGACTAGTGCTCTAACTTCTTCAGAGGTAGAATTTTATGACACAAAAAAATGTGACTTGAAAGCTTAATTTTTAATATTCTTTTCGTCAAGTAGGCTTTGATTTAACTTATGGATAAAAAAAATAAGTGAAGCTATTTAAGTAAATTGAAAAGATGATAGTAGGGATAAGAGACTCTCTTTTCAAGCAAATGTACATTGGTAGAATATCTTTTTCTTTGAATATTAATTATAAAAATCTTTTATCTGAATAGCTGTTTATAATGGCTTCGTAATATTCCTGGGGTTTCGCTGCTTAACGCTTTCTAAATCCATTTATTGGAGTGGATCAATCCTCGTCTTCATGATTACAATTTTCTGACAATTTCTTCCCTAATAGTTTTCTGTCCGTTACCTTCCAGTTTCTGATTCCTTTCCTGTTCATATCTTTCTCCATTTTATCCAAGACGTGTATCTTCGCCTTCTTCGTTAAGATTGCCATTGTGTCAATTATACTTTAAAACACATTGTATTTTTTGTTATCCATTGGACTAATCTTCGAGGATATTTTTAAATATTATTCCTTTCAAAAATTAATCTACATTTTTGTAAATAACTTCTCCGCATGCCATTAGAAATCCTTTTTACCTGTTTTTCCGATGAAAAATGATACTTTGTTATATTAAGAGCTCTAATATATCGCATTTGAATACTTATATTCTCATGCTAGAGGTCAGACCATCAATTTTCATTTGTGACTATAGAGAGAGGTGGTAATGCTTCCGTATAGCGTGAACTCGTATACAATTATCTTCAGATTTTTTTCCTTTCATCTCCGACGCGAGGTTTCATTATTCCTTCAGAATCATTAATATTGGAAGTAATTGATTTCTATTCACAAAACGTAACATACGACTTGGCAAAGGGAACCGGAAATTAAAGATTTTTTTTTGGAATAATGACGTAGATGTAGGTATCAAGAAAGAAAAATAATAATGATGTACGAGAGCTAACAGTTGGGGATAAATAATTGATTGATATGATATTTATAACTGACATCGCACCCTCATCTCCTATCATAATCGAAAAATAATTATTTTTTTCCATATATTATAGGCTAGAATTATATTTACTTTTTTATAAGATTAGATAAGACATTTTGATAAACAGTTTTGTAACAATTTTGATTTTTAAAAAGCTACAAATAGCTGATTTATTGACCCCATTTAGTAGGTAATTTTAAAGAAAGTGGTAAATATAAAAGATATCAAGTAGTTTCCTGAAATTAATATTTTTATCATTATATATAACAATAATAGCCTTATCTTCCCCTACAATATCTATAGAACTTCTGAAGTGAATTATAGAGGGACTATTATTATTATTATTATTATTATTATTATTATTGTAATATAATGTAGGGAGCTAATAATTATAATGTATGTGATTGGATGACTGAATATTTATAAATGTATATATGACACCACACGTGATATTGTAATAGTTTTGCCGAGCGGAAGCAAATACGTGGTTCTTACAATAGATTTCATAATGAAACAGGTTGGATTAATTAGTCGATAGTCATACTATATTAATAAAGAAAATTGACACCAGATTCTTATACCTTCAGACCTGGAGCTCCGATTCTTGGGGACACACAGTATGTAGGTAGACTTATAGGTTACTCAAATCACAAAGAAACTAACTGAACTTTTTCCAACGTAATTTTGAATAAATATTAAGTTTTTTGACTTTCGGTTTATTAAAGGAACTCTGCTTTTACAAAACTTGTCAATTCCTCAGTTCGAAGAATTATATGTTGGGATAACAATCTGAACGACATCTTTTTTATGGAAGGCAAAAATCCCGAAAAACCTTTCCAGATGTAGGTCAGTTCTCCAACTATGTCCATTATTTCTATACAATTTCAATCATAAAACTTATCTGTGATGTCATTTGGTCAGTAATATGCCTTCAAAAATGAAATTTAACATCTGTTAGTTGATTTTAAAATTCTTTGTATGTTTTTCCTGAAAGAAACCTTAAGAACTTATATATTTAAAAGATTTATAATTCTCAGGCTAGCTTGCTTTTCGACTATTGAATTTGTAAATTTGAAAATAACTAACATCTTTTATTGAAATATTCCTAGAACACTAAAAATTGCTAGCTTTCAGATTTAATCTTGCTTTTGTATTGTTACATTATTGTTGTTATTATTGCTATACTGTACGGTACTGTATCTCAAATAATGTCTTATTTTAATAAAATTTTGGTTTGCTTTAAAAAGTCTTATAGGAATAACTAACCTTTATTGTAACCAAAATGAATTTGTTGTTTTATATTCTTAAAATTGAAAGACGCGCTATTCTAGTTGTTTTGTTATACTCATTCTAACTTCTTACAGAGACTTATTGATATTTTACGTTTACGAGACCGTACCTAATTTACTTTATTCAAGAAAAGCAATTATTCGCCTACATTGTATTTTGTAATAATGTATTTTATTGTCTACATGCTGATGATCTAGTTTTAAGAGCGAGGAACATAAAGAGATTGGAAGAAGTATTATTAGAGCTGGGTTCTAAAGCAAATAAAAGAGTCCTGGAAATAGATAAAAATAAGACAATATACATGATAAGCGCAAGAAAGAAAGTAGAAAAAGTAGAAAATTTTGAATATCGAGTAATTATAATTAATGGAGAGAACGATAGATGTATGAAAATAAAAGAAAGAATACAAGCAGGGAATAGAGCTCATTGGAGCTACCACAGGCTAATAAGAGATAAAAACCTAAGCCAGACAACAGAGATAAGGGTACCTAGAGAAACAATTGCACCGGTATTGACTTCTTCAGTCTAAACTACTAGGTTTCTACAAAAAGAAGAAAACAATTTAAGAATATTTGAAAAAAGGATACTATTGAAAATCCTAGGACCAACGAAAATCAACAAAGAAGAATACCTTATATTGTGAAATAGCGAAATAGATAGCATTATGGAACGCAAAAAAACTGAGGTGGTGTGGACATATGGAAAGAGAAGAAGAAGAAGAAGAAGAAGAAGAAAAGTAGACAATAATTAGAAGAATAAAGGACTGGAGATCAGCAGAAGCATTTATAAGAGGAAGCCCAAAATTATCATGGAAAGACCAAATTAAAGAGGATATAAAAAAGCTAAGGTGAAGGAGATAAAGAAAGTACCCAATGATGGAAAGAAATGGAGCGAAGTGATAGATAGAGTAAAGAGCCACTAGCAACTTTTGGGGTGAATTATAGAGAAAGTATTAAGATTATTATTATTGTTATTAGTATTATTAGACACACTGTAACTCAAATTATATTTTATTCTTAATAAAACTTTTGTTTGCTTTAACAAATCCTTGTAGGAATAACTTTATTGTTACTAAAAGTGGAGATAATTGTTATTTTATATTGAATTGAAAGAGACGCTTTTCCACTTCGTTCCCAGACTTATTGATATTTTACATTTACGAGACTGTTCCCAATTTAATATAGGAGTATTCAAAACAAGCACTTATTCACCTACATTGTATTTTGCAGTAATGTATCTTATTGTTTAAAAGACGTAAATAAAAAAATCTTTCTGCTTGAGGTGCCATGAGAAATTAAACGTATTAAGAGAGGAAACAAAGAAAGAACCCTCCACTCACCTAAAAAGCATCAATATTTACTACACAATCATTAAATGTAGGCACGTTAAATCCTTTCTTTCGTATTTCCTACATTACCCTAACGAATACAGGATGGAAAAGCTTACAATTTCTTTGTGAATCAGGAATCCCCACAGTTTTATTCAAACAATAAGAAAACACATTTTATCTTTGTAAAATATATTTAACGCCTAAGGAATCAAACAAGAGAAATATTCATAAATTAAATCTATAACGCATAAAGAGTAGGACGAAATTAATCTTTTAATACAAGGAAGTGTATTGCTTTCATAAAACCTATTAGACGCTCAGTACATTACAAAAGACAGTGTTTGATCGATTTACAGTCTTCATTTTAAGGAAACAATTTGACGAGTTTGGTGTTTTCTAATCCGATACTGTTTTCGTCGTCAGTATTATCACATTTGTTTTCTGTAATTGACTCTATAAAGTTATAGAGTTAATTTGGGGTCATTGTAAACCATATTATAAGATGATAATTTTTTCCATTAAAGTAGTAAGCTAATGGTTTTATTTATTTAACAATATATGTTCAAAATTCAAATAAATTCTAAAAAGGAAAATTTTACCATTCCTTATAATTTCTTTTTATTTTAAACGTATAACACATATTCAACGCATTGATAACCGTTTAACATCTAATAATGTTTAATAATGTATAAAATTTTCATTATCCTTCTAATTATGCAATAAATTATTCCAGATTTGGAATACTGGATTATTGTTATCAATGCTAATTGTAACAAATTCTTTAAAAACCAGTGACCAATAACAGTTCATCTTTATCAAAGTAATTTTAAAAGACCCTCAAATTTTTTCAACATAGTATTTTTACGTTTATCGAAACAGTAGCCATATCCTTTCTAATTTCAACATTGATATAAACGATTTGATTGATTTCACTAATAAATAAAAATCGAAGACAAATACCGGTTACAATTAATAAATATTATAACCAAACAAAGGCAAAATTCAAAACTGAGGTGGAAAAAATGATTGCTTGTTTTCATTTGAGCTCTTAAACCCCGGATGACTGAATTTATTATTTCAACCCCCAGAGAGAAAATGACATTTATTCCATATGAATGAGGATTAAAATAATATTTGTAATTTATGAAGAAGAAAAATATTTGATGAATAATTCAATAGAACTCTTATACCCCCTTTTCATCATCAATAATTCCTCACCTAGCTTTAAAAGAAGGATATCATCCACCCTGTAGAGAAAGCGCCCCTGCAGCCCATGCGGTCCATTTAAAAATCGTGCTCGACTTCCCATAAACACTCCAAAGTGCATTCAGTGTTGCAGGGGGATTACAAATAATTCCATTTCTACATCACGGTCGAACATTGAAGAGTTCATTATAATGTTAAGGGTTCAGCATTCAACGAGGCAGAAGAGACACCAGGGTTTCAGAATTCTTGGTTTATTGCCCTCCCATTTCACTTCGCAATATACATATAATAAGCTCAAGTTTGTTGTGATTTAATTAAAGCTGGAATCAGAAATACAATTTCGGTCCGGTAGAAGTGCATTTAAACCGAAATATTATTAAACGCATTCGAAGTAACTTCTTGAAAAAAAAACACTTCGTTATGTTACAGTCTCTTTAAAAAAACATTTATTATATAGGGTGATTTAGAAGTAAGAGAATTATTTCAGAAACGCATATTTTATCTCTAAAAAATACCCACTAAAAACTTTTCTAGAACGCATCATTTCTCTTATAGAGTCCTGCAAAAGGATTATTTTTTTCATTCGACAAAAATTTTGATGCAAGCAAATTTTCCAAAAAACAATATAATTTTCATAAAAGAAAATTTCCCTAGAAAAGAAAGAGACCATATTATTTCAATTAAAATTAATGGAAAATGAATATTTATTTTGAAATAAAACAAATAATCGTTAATATACAAAATTTTGGGGTAAACTTTTTAACGTTCATAAAAATGGAAACTAACGAAAAAAATGCTTTAGTAACAGATACTCTCTTAATTCAAAAAACTTTTAAGAGCTATTCAAAATTTATTAGCAAAATACACTTTTATGGTAGAGAGTGTGCTGAAGGAAATCGTATTTTTCTCCAAAAAATCTCATCATTTTTTTTGAAAACATATAAGGGTACTTTTTTTAGTCCAATTTAATAGAGAATCTAAGTTTGTTGAAAAATTAAAAAAATAATCCTTTATGTAAAAATTTTGAAGTTGAGTTTATGAGTGGAAAATTGTTTTTAGTATTTTTTAGTACCAAAGTTTGCATATATAATATTTTTGTTATTTCGAGTTTTTAAGTAGTACTGCAGTTTTCCTTATGTAAAAATTAAATAAAATCTGATAAATACTTTTTTCAGAAACAAAACAAAAAATTTAAAACATAACCAAACATTTATTTGATTTAATTTATTTAATATTACACAGGTTAGGTTAGATTAGGTTATTATTAATAAAGCATGTAAAAGTAAAAAGTAAAAGCGTAATTTTAAACTTTCAAACAATTTTTCTAACATGTCTGGTGGAATATTTTCGATAAGGTTCCTAATGTTATTTTTTAGTTGTTCTAAGTTGTTAGGTTTTGTAGCACTTATCCTTCACATATTCCCAGAGAAAAAAAATCAGGGACAGTTAACTCAGGAGATGGCGGAGACCACTCAATCGATCCAGCTCGACCTATCTACTTTTGATTAAAAAAAATATTTAATGAATCTCGTGCTATCAACGAATACTGACTAATTGTGGATAAACATTTTGTTTCAACATATCCTTGTAACTTTTATATGTCAGATTGATTCTGTAAAGAAAACGGTCAATATATTTTTCTTTGGGAAAAGCACATCAAGCATTAACTTTTAGAAGATCTCTTTCAAATTTATTTAAAAAATAGGGTTTTTCAGAGCCCTATAATTAACAACGTGTTGGGTTCATTCCTGAATAAATCTAGTAAATTTTCGCATACCATTAATCGTTTATCATAATTATATTTTTTGGTAGGTCTGAATATTATATGGAGTTAGTATTTAAATATTTCTAAAATTATAGGAATTTTTGTAATTCAAATTCTGTGATTGTTTGCTTGTAGTACTTCATTAATAGACACCACTTTTCCAAAAGAGCATCACCATTCTTTGGTTTTTTCAAGTGTGTAATGCAACTTTTTTCGCTAAATCTTGTTCAATAATATTCACAGAATTTCTATCAAAATTTCTTCTTATTATCCTTTTTGTTTGAATGGTAGATTCAGTTTCTGAGTAAACAGTTTGAGCTTTTGTAGTTGTTGAGTGATTTTATTTGGAAGTGACTCATTTACTTAAATGACTTCTGTTTTTATGAATTGTCAATTTTTGTTGTCAAGTCAAATTTTTTTATTTTACTGTGTATCAAATTATGTTTAAATAAATTCATGTTAATTTTTGGGTGTGTATGTGGGTGTGAGAAAAGTCCATAAGGAAAACTGCAGTATTACTTTGAAAATTCGAATATCTTTGTTGTTAAGAAAAGAAAAGATATCAAACTATACATTTTTGAATCCCTGTTTTAAATGCTATCAAAATATAAGGGGTGTTCCATTTAAAATATTACATAATTAATTTCACATAAGTAAATTACTAAAACACCCAATATTGATGTGATAAAATGTGAATAAACTTTAAAAAAAGATCTGTTGGTTAAATGAAATTAATTAGTGAAAACCTCATTTCTTTAGAGCAATTAAAAAGCTGTTTGGGACACCCAGTATGATATAATAAGTAAATCAATTATTTAGTTACCCTTACAGGATACTTTGTGGGATATTTTTGTATTAGAGACATTCGAAACCCATCTGAAGATGATCATGGCTTATTTCTGAAACTTTTTCTGAGATTTTCCTGCTTGAAGAATTGCGGAGCTCCCTTTCCAGACACGGGCGTAGTTTTACTATGAGACTTAAACCAAAAATGTCAGAGCCCCATTTTCTTTGTACCCATCTGTAAGCCATATGGGCACAATGAAAATATGACCCAGACCTCTCGACTCTCAATTTTGAATTAGTTTTAGGGATTGAAGCTTATACTTTAAAAACATACTTATATTTAAATAGAAGAGTATTATACGAGCTTTTCCTTGATTTAATCGTAGCTATATTTCGAGCACAATAAAAGTTTCTGCAAAACTTATTAACTTCATTGTCCCGATATAAGTTTAATTAGCGTTTATTTTTTATTTTAGTTCCTGATATATCTAATGGAAGTTGAAGAATTCATTATAGTGTTCAACATTAAGCGAGACCGGGATTTCAAAATTCTTGTTTTATTACTCTCCTGTTTTAGTTCGCAATAGACACATAATAAAACCAGGTTTGTTGTGATTTAATTAAAGCCGAAATAGGAAATATAATTCTGATATTAAATGCATTCCATCTCCGTTGTTGAAATTTCGCAGTTACTTTGGGTTTAACGTTTGCGAGAAGTACCGTAATCCTATTTGTTTCATTACGTTTGTGATTCACCACATTTACTTCGAAAATTTCAACTCGTAAGAACTATTTAATAGCGGTACACATTTGAACGTAACTCGGAAAATTCGTAAAATTGTATGTACAAAAGATAGTGCACATTAGATTCCAAAAATCTATTTATGCAGGAAATGACAAATCGGATATAAGTTGAAAATGAATTCAAACTTTACAGATGGTGTTTCTCTGGGAAACGTTAATATTTTAAAGGTGAATTAAGTAGTATTGTGTTTCCAAATATACCATTAAATAGCCCTCATAAGCGACATGCTGGGCTTTTGTGGATTTAGCTTATTTTTTTATATATAGAAAACCGTTTTTTTAATATTTATATTTGGTACATATTTTCCATTAATTCCATTGACCAAATGACTAATGTATTAACCCGAAACAAAACATATTGTAAATATTATTTTTAAATTTTAATATATATTATGGTTAATATTTTTGTTAATCTCTCAGGGTGATTTCAGAGAAAATATAAAATGTAATATTACTGTGAGGTGCAACAAATTAAATAATTTCACTCATAATAATGAAATTACAATACATTATTATTTTTATATTTATAAATATAAAAACTCAAAAATTTTATTCGTGGCACTTCCATAGGTCCTTAGATACGGCCCTGTCTTGAATTCCATAAATATAATATATAATATAATAAATAAAAATACAAATATTAAAATGATCGTGTAATTCGGAGCACTATCACTATTATCTATTCATAAAGAGTTTACTAAGTAAATATTATTAAATGTTTAAAGTTATTTTAATGGAATAATACATGTCCAATTTCTAGGTTATGGATTAGGAACATGTAGAATATTTACACAAATCCTTCACAATAATAAACAAAATAATTTTCAACGAAAATCAGGAATGCAAGTACATATTTATTCATCTCTTGTGATGAAATTAACACTTAATTCATTCTTTTTCCCTTTTTTGGTTATGTAGGAACTTTCTATTTTTATTACACAAATATTAACAAAGAGTTGTTTAATTATAAACAATTTTGAAGATATTCACTCTTAGCAAGTCAAAAATTAAATCTGTCGTTTCAAATTTGAGAGTCTATTTATTGGTTTTTGAGATCACAGCATTCTAAAAAAACTAATATTAACAATTTGTCTGACAGTTTGAATTCAATTTTACAATATTCTTATATTTTAACTTATGATGATATTCTTACCTACATAATAGTTGACAAAATAATTATAAATTAAGAAAGCTCAATCTTTCTTCTTTATAATTCCAATAATAGTTTTTATATACAATATATTCTTTGTTAAAATTTCTTAATAAATCTAAATCAGGTTTTTGATATTTCAACATATAAATATCTTCGATTTTATTTATAATTTATTGCAAACCCTTTATAAAATTAATTCAACAATAATATTATGATTAATATTTTAATCATATTCAAAGTTTGCATAATTTATGAGACGTTTTGGGGGTTACAAACTGGAATCGCAGAGATTTTTGTTAATTTTTTAGTTGAAGTGGAATTTACTCAACTTATCTAGAGAAGCATCCTAAAAATTAAATTGAGTTTGTATTTTTACAAATAAAGATCACTGGAAATGTAGCTTCAGAGCCGTACTTAGGACATAATGATTCAATATGTTTTGAACATCCTGTATAAAGATATTTGGAATATATGCACTCGCTACATTTGTAGATAACAAGATCAGTTTACAACAAATAAATTTCTTCTTCCAAAGGCTATAAAAATACTTATTTGCACTCTACGACGTAGGGTACATATAATATAAAAGGGTGGAAGACCCATTATGTATAGGTTATTTGGAACCACCAAAGCGACGTCCATGTACAATGAAACACCCTGTATTTTCATCTCCATTTTTTCTGTATTTCCTTAATTATTTCATCTATTACCATTTAATTTATGTACTCTTCCTTCTTTTCTATAATAATATTCCTTAATGTTTCTTATTAAGTTGTGTTTGTATTGTCTCAAAGTTCTTATATTCGCTTTCATGATTTTTAATAAAGTCTAAAAGTTTGTTTTTTTTGAGTTTACATCTTAACAAGTCGAAATTTTCAAATCCCCCGAGGCTTATTATTTTGCCTTAAGTCTTAAGTAATCCCAACTTTTCTTAAATATAAAGACATTATAATATTCAGATATTACAGAAGTATTTTCATAATTTTGTATCCCTTCAATATTCTAAAAAAATGTTTTCTCAGCTTGCTGCTACAAACGAATCTGAAATGCAAAGATACCAGAAAGGTAAATGGTAAAAAATTTACATTTTTTTTACCTGAATAATAAAGAGGAATTTCAATGTCGAATCTGAACAAGCGAATTTTTTTATCGAGCGCATTGGGGCGATAAGTAAAGAATGAATTCGTTTAGAAAATCCCCGCAACGGATCTTGGTAGTTAAAAGTTAGGTAATCTTCGAACTCGAAGGAGCGTGATTTAATTAATGAAATAGGTTATTTTAGCTTTCAGAATTGTCTTAAATTGGTTTTATCTTTAACTGTGTTCCCAAGAAGTATAATGATTTTTAGTTTTTCAACAGACGCAATTCTGAGGTGAGAGCTTTTTGCCTTTAAAGAAAGTTTGTACATCAAGGGAATATTAATGGATACAGTTAATCAATATGAAGATTAAAAAGCACAACAGGTATTCTGGTGAGTGGTACATGAAAACTACAGAAAACCCATATACAAATTCACTTTACAATAATGTGGAGCATGATAGCATCACTTAAATGAACCAGAACAGACTCTTGTGCTAGGGAAGTTTCTTCTTTAATATTTTTGTATGGGCCTTTTATCTGGATTTCAAAGGGTAGTAAGAATATTATTCAGTCTTTCCACAGTCTTAGTAATGTAGCTTTTTCCTAAAAATTAGTAAACATTGGTTTAGTATTGGTAGTTTGGTAGTGATTCATCTTTTGGTATTTTTTGTTTGGCAATTATTCCAATTACTTTTTTCATTATTCTACAAGTTCTAATTAATAATGTAGTTCCTAAAGAGGCGCTGGAAAACAGTAGTAAAGACTACATAAAAAACGATGCTTTAGCTAAGTAACTGCAGGATAATGACCTAAGTATTTAGCTTCAGGAAAAACTTTGATTTTAATTGAGTTTTTTTATTTGAGCTAATGCAGTTGCAATATAACTCGACTAATAACGGTTCGGTTTTCATTCAATGAAATCGGTAAATAGGTAATATCAGGATGGATGAGATTGCGGAAACTCTTTATGTCGTCACGTGTCTCTGTGGATTCGTGCTTTGTCCATTAAATTAATTAAATTCTAATATCGATTATATTAAATTCCACTAAAACCCGCAATGCATCCATGATTCGGATGCTGCTGAAGACTATAACTAAGGTATTTGATTAATCTCAGGAAAATGCGCGATTTGGTTTTTAAATCAAGTAAAATATTGCCCAATTCCTGGAATATTTGTGGTTCTCTTCTTTACCTAATTCTTCTTTGTAACTAGTCAAGGAATAATATTTTATTAGAAAACACAATAACTACCCTTCAGCTGTCAAGATTGTTTGAAAAAAAAGGGAAAATGAAAATACAATTTTAACATATTTTAAAATATGAAAAATTTAATCAAAAATCTACTTATCTAACGATGTGGTTTGTTTTTGGCGATAGAGATGAGGAAAGCCTACTTCAGTTTCTTGAAATTCAAATCTCTAATCCCTAAAACGGCTCTAATCATAATCATATTTGATCATTTACTAATTTCATTTTTTTTATGTTCTAATATATCATTATAAGTAAGTTTTGTGGTTTAAAACATTCTGTTTAATTTATCTCGATTCCTCAAAATTAACTTGCAGATATTATATTACGCTTCGAAGTTTTTGGAACATCTAATTTTTTGCAGAATTTATGATAAAATCGAAAGTAATCTTATCGAACATCTGGAACTCTTTATAATATTGAGATGACTGCCACAAACTTTGTCTAAAGTAAAAACACATTTCTTTTTTAAGATTCCCCATGTGGTTCAGAATATTGAAGAAGATGGCCCATATATTTGCAGAGCTCAATTTTAAAAATAACCTCGATTTAGTGGGGAATATTAAAATATACATGCTTAGAATTTTTGTTACATTACGCCACTACAAAATATAACAGGGTTGCCATTATCGCGATAATAATTATATCAATGATTTGGAATAATATAAAAATTCGGTGAATTTTTGGGTAATTATTTTCAATAAACCTAGTATTTTCAACCTCTTCTTGTTTCTATTTTCCTGTTATTGGATTGATCAGAAGTGCGGAGCTATGTCTAAAGTAGAAATATAGCCAATCAGAGCTATAATCTCAATATGTTCTACATATAATTCCTGACCCTTCTGGTACTCTTTATATTTAAAATTAATAAAATTTTTGAAATTCCTGCTTTATTGTTGCCAAAAACTCGTATTGTACTATCTTCTTCACTTTCTACTCTCCTTTTTTTGTTTCGATTGATCAGAAGTATGAAGGTGTATCTAAAGTAAAAAAATACCAATCAGAGCTAATCTAGATGTGTTGAATATTAACCACCACGTTCTTCTATTAATCTATATATTAAAAAAAAAAAAAAAAATCAGTGACATTTTAAAATTTTTCCTTTATTATTTTCAAAAACTCTTATTCTATTAGCTCATCGTCTTTCTACTCTCTTTTTACTAGTTTCGAATGATCAGAAATGTGGAGGTGCGTCTAAAGTAGCAAGATACCAGTCAGAGTTAATCTAGAAGGGTTGTATATTTACTTCTCTGTTCCCCTGTTACTTTTTATATTTAAAATTTATAAAACTTTGGTGAATTTTTTAAATTTCTGGTTTATTATTTTTAAATACTTGTGTCCTTGCATTTCTCCTTTCCGGTTACTGGTTTCGATTGATCAGAAATCTGGAATTAGAAAGATATCAACCAGAGTTATTCCAGATTTGTTGTATATTATTTCTCTGTTCCCCTATTACTTTTTGTATTTAAAACTTATAAAACTTCGGAGAATATTGTTAAATTTCTGGTTTATTATTTTCAAAAAACTCCTATTGTACTACCTCCTCGCGTTTTTGCTCTCATATTTGCTACTGGTTTCGATTGAACAGAAGTGTGGAGGTGTGTCTAAGGAAAGAAGACACCAAACAGAGCTTAGCTAGTGTATTTACTTCCATGATCTTTTGTTACTTTTTATATTTAACATCAATAAAATTTTGAAGAATTATTTAAATTTCTGGATTATTACTTATTATTATTACTACTATTACTATTAGTTACGGTAAAATTGTAATTGCCAATTCTGCTGTCCTTTAAATCAATCAGAAGTGTGAATTTATGACGAAAGTCGCCATATTAATAAAAAATAATCTAGCTGTATATATTAGCTTAAAAACGTCCATGGTTTGTTATTCTTGCTATTTAAAACTAAAACAAATTCTGTACATTTTTCAATTTTTTAAAAATTTGCATTGGGTCACCGCCTTACGTTTCTGCTTGCCTCCTTGCCTTTTTCACCATTTTCTAAAATAACGCCAAAAATATTTTCGTTCCATATCCACACTGTATTAGGATTTTAATAAATTTTAACTATTTTAACATTTAAAAGTAAATGTTTACTCAACGATTTTAAAAATTTTCCTTTACAATTCATTTTAATCGAACGAATTTGTCTAGGGAGAGTTAAAATGTATGCATTTGGGGTTCACCTACAAACGATCTTAATGGTTTTTATTGTGGTCAGTAGCGTAAAAAATTTGAAATGGAAAGAAACACAATAAAAAATTGTGACCGTGATAAGTATCTAGAAATTATAAATTTAAATTACATGCTGCTTATTGACCAGCAAGAAAAAATCGAACTCTGGGCAGAGTTTTCGATAACATTATGATATGGTGCATTATTAACCAGCGTAATTGGTCGTGAATTTGGTATTAATATTGCCCTAAGCTACTCTATATAATTTTACATCATTACAATTATTTACAATTATCTCCTGATTTGGCCACATACATAAATATTAATAAACTATTAGGAATAAAGCTTACGATACCACAAGAAAATGCAATAATTACTTTCTTTCCTTTGAAAATGGTGTCAATCAAACCGTTTGTACTATTATCAGCCCAATTATGTGATGATGTACGGATATTATGTATAAGTTATTAGAGGGCTTTGTGAACAAAAATGTCCTATTTATATATAGTCTAATATCATTTCCCTTATATCAAGCTTTTCCATTAGAATCTTCTTCCTGATTCGTGCTTTTCGACATTCAAACCGATTTTTCCTAAAATTCCTAATGTCCCTTTACAATGTTTCATACCTTTCGTTTTATGAAAATTATAAACTATGTTCCTGAATATTCCGATTCTTTAGACGTTCAATAATCTTTTCTGCATGGTCGATATAGATTCTTAACTTTCTGAGTTCAGACCACAGTCTAAAATAATTCTTTCTATTGTTTAGACAGAGGATCCAGGCTTTTAGCAACTTTTAATATCAGTTTTTGAATCATTCAGAAAACATGGGGATTGCAGGTTTTTTGGGTATTTGTTGCCGAGGAATATTTTTCTTAAAATATTCGTATAAAAGAAACATTATTCCTTTTGCTTGGCTATGTAAATATTTCGATATTTTAACATAAATTATTCATTACTCTACTACTTCGTTTTCTATTGATTGCGCAAATAAAATTAAATATACTATCGATCGCCGTCATAGCAAGACTATTATTTTCATTTCTGTTAGAAATGAAGAATTATGTATTCTCACTACAGACAAAGAGAGCTGTGATGCCTGTACAATCTTAAGAAAATGTAATTTTTCATTTGTAAAATAAAATAATTTTTTAAATGGTACAACGTGTATATTTTTACGTTATCTGAACGAGTAATTCTGCATCTTTTTAGAAACTTTTACTTTTATCTTCATGTGCAGTTTAAAACGCAGTGCAATCTGTGATTATCGATAAAATGGATTCCTGAAGCTTTAGCATTTTTCGCATAAAAATACTCCTGTGAAAAATAGAATTTAGGGCTAAATATATTATCGTATTTTCACTAATTGAGTTGTTAAATCAGTTAATTTAAGGAGAGTAAGAAATAATTAAAAATTGGAAAATGCTGTTGATTAATTATAACATTTTATCGGGTTTTTCAGTTTGCAGTGAGCAATAACTTAACTTGGGTGTTAGTGAAGAGCAACTGCGATTTTATGAGTTGCAGCTTGGATAAAGGATGTTAAAAAACAGCAGAAAAATTGTCATGTGACATGTGAGGAAGTCCAACTTATTTATAAAATGTATAAATTAAAGTGTTCAAAATTCTTTGGTCTATTTTTAGAATTTTTAGGCAAGGTTGGCATACTTTCTGTCGAAAATGATTTTTTGTACATCCTTGAAGCTTTCTATGCCACTGTGTGTTCCACGGTAGGTTTAATAATTTCAAAAAATGATTGAAACTTTATGTGTACGCAGGCTTTCGATGGAACTTTTAGAAATTAGTTTCTGTCCAACGGTATTGGCTAATGTGAAAAATAAGAAAAATCTTCGTAATTTAAACTGGGATGTATATTGATCGGGAAAAGTTGAACAATTTCTTTGATAAAGCATAATATGAGCACGTAATCTCAATAACAGAGGCAACAAAATTCATCATATTACCAAATTCCGGTTGTTTGAAGTGCACTTTTAAATTAAGTTTCCTGTGTGAATGTTAGACCTTTATACATCAGCTCGGTGAGTAGTAGAAGAATTTGTTAGAGAAAAAAGAGATTTATTTGGTTTCAGAATTTACATCTCAAAGCAGATGAAACATGAAACTTGCAATAAAAATATATTTTTAATTTCTATTTTTTATTCTTGTACATTATTTTCCTTATTAGTTGTCTTAAGTTTGTATATTAATAGCCAAATTATTATAATAATCATTATTATTTAATATATATTATAAACTGTATGAGGATACTTCAATAATTAAAAATGTGAATAAAATACAGATTAGTAAATAATTTAGAAGTAAAATATAGGATATCTATTTTTGTATTGCTATCTTGTATTGAGTGGAAAATACGAGAAAAGTTGAACAGAATCCTTAGCAACTTCTTTATTTCTTCCTTTAACGTTTTTCTTACTCGCGATGTCATGTATATAGTAAATGAAGTACTTATCCAGGAACACTGCCTTGGGGGACTCCTGCTCTGATCATTCCAAGGTCAGAGTAATCACTTTCTTCTAAGGTTCGCTCTGTCAGATAGGAGTGTACTAGCTGAACATTCTCTATTAATTTTTAGTAACAAGCCTTTATGCTACACTTTATTAAATGCTTTTGCAATGTCTATCTGAGCTAATTTTGTTCTGTTCAAAAGATCTTTCTATCCTCTATAAGGTGTACCAACTTGGTTTATTGTGAATATTTGTTGAAGTCAAACTAAAGGTGGAATATTTTCGTTTTGTTCAAGTATACTTTGCATTATTATTAGTAATATCCTTTTAAATAATTTTGAGATAATAGGTAACATTGTTTGTATAATTCCACTTTATTATCAGTTTCGTGGTTTGGGCATCATTATTACATTACTTCAACTCTTTTCCAAGTTATTGGAACGTATCGGAGTCTGAATGCTGCGTTTATTTTTACTCAGTCATTACTGTTTACTTCTTGCTCATTATCGTCATTTTCGGTTTGATTATTACCTATATCCTATGTCTTGAGTTTAAGTATGAGGCAAACAGATTTCGCTATTGTTGTTTATCAGATGCCTCTGAGTCTTCTTGCATTCGAATGTAGAATTTTATGGATAGTATAATCGATTGTTACTAAAAAATGGACTGTAGATACAGGCTTACTATCATGACGCATAAAATCTTTGTGCTTAGTTTCGTAAACAAATCCATTCCATCCATTAAATAACTGATATACTGCTTTATTCTTCAACAACTTTAATAAAGATAATAACTATTTTCAAACATTTAAATTGTAATAATAATAGATATGAGTTATTTGAGTAGTGTTCATAATGGTAGACACGAATTTTCACTGATCACCACTTAAACTAAATTACATATTTTGTGGTCTGAACTGTTTAAACTTAAAAATTGGTTAACAGAACCTCTTTTTGAGCGAATCGTGTGTGCACTGTTTTGTGATTTCTTGACGACTGTTAGGCGGGATGATTGTGGTCTGTTCAGTGGATTTTTAGCAATTTAGGGATGATTACAATTACGATTAGTTAAGTGTGAGGCTGCCAACCAATGTTAAATAAATACTTTTAGTAGAGTCATTAAAATTAATAAACATTAGGGTCTTCTTGGTTAGTAAAATAAAAGAAGATCGGGAGTCAAGTTTGTATTCTCGGATAATCGAGAAATTGATAGTGTCTGTCCTTGCTGTTAAGTGTATTGGTTATTTAATGTGTAAGTTGCCCTTATAATTTAGTGGTTTTCATTAGATAGATAAATTGTTAGTGTTTTTACTCAACCTCTTTAATTTCCATTAACCACGTTACGTAATGGATAAAAACCCCCTTAAATTAATATTTAGATTCTTTTCGTATATTTATTATTGAGAAAAAACAACCTAATACGTAACAGTATTTTTTTACCTTCGGACATTGTGGATGTTTAAATACATACTTTACTTTTGGAATCCAGTTCGTCGTGATAACACCAAGTCTTATCACCGTCAACAATTTGGCATAGAAAAATATTATTTTGTTGTTGATACCCTACGAAATGTTGTAATAGCAAAGCAGAACGCAAATTCTTCTCATCAAGAAGTAATCATGGGATCCACTCAGCGGCAACTTTACGATACCCAAGACTATGAATGATGAAATGAATATTTTTCTCTCTAACATTGGATATTTGAGAAAACTTTTTAACTTTGATGAGTATATTTGCATATAATGCAGTCTCACATCTTCATCTGATGCTGCAACACGTGTAGGCCCGGGACGAGCCAAATCTTTAGTGAATTATTTTCCTTGAAATTTATTGCATCATTCAACCACTATCTACAGTCACCATATACAGCTTTCATTCTCTCATAAATTTGCATTTGTTGACACCCTTTAGCAGCCAAAAACTGAATAACTAGTCGCAAATTATCTTTGGACTGATTTCCTATCGTAACTGTTATTTTTTAATTCAGTTACAAAACTTAGAAAAGAGAAAATTATAAAAATTTTGACATACGCGTTAGTACTACTTAAAAAAAATGTAAATGAATAAATTCCGTTGAAACAGCTGCGACATCCTAGGTATGCTGATCAAACTTTTGAATTATCCTTGTATATTATGGATTTAAGTGAAATAAAAAACTAATGCAATAAAAAACAAATCGATGTAATGAACTTATTGCAATTGGACAAAACGTGAAACCGTATTATATTATAATCCTTGTAGTTGTAGGATCTTTTTACCCTTTACAATGTGGAATCCTTTAAGGTTCTCCCAAACACCCAATTAGCTTTATGTGCAGATCGAGACGGATCGGGCCATTTTCCAGTGAACAACCCTTCCGGGTAGAAACTGCTATGAACAAATCCTATTAGTATAAATTGCCCTTGTGATGTCCCAACAATGACGTGCCGTATATCTCCAATGAATCGTTAGGTTACAAGTCAAAATATCAGAATAAATCTTAGAAAGGAGTAGCTTAGATGCACTGGCCTTACAACAGTTATTTATGACTCTAGTAATAAAACGTAGAAGGTGGATTTGAAACGCAATTTACTGAAACATTAATAAATATGTTAAAGAATGTACACGGGGGCGGCTATTGGTTAATAGGGATAGTATTGCTTTGTAGTAAAAAAATCAGTTAAATGGAAAATGTGTATATTAGGAGAACAAAATAATCGGACCGAATTGGTGTGTGATTATGTTAAAAAATAGTAAAAGAAAAGAGGAAATAAAAAAAGAATTTGTAGTCAAATGAACATACATGCAATAAAAAATTAATTAGGAAATTAAAAAATATTCAAGATTTATAACAATGAAATGAATACATTTGAAATTGTAAAAAATATATAAAAATCAGGTACTTTAGGTTATTACTGAGGCAGCATCAATTAAGAAGTATCGTCTAAGAAGTTTTAGTTTGAGGAAATTAATATATTAAGAGATTTAATAGTCGAGAAAGTGAAATATTACTAGAGACATTTTTAAGTGTAAAGAAAGTTAAATCTGGCACCAGATAATTTAAGTTAAGTTATAGAACAAGGGGAACAGGATTATAGAATAGAATAGGGATAAGTGGAATAGACGATATTTAAAAATTGTATAATAAGAGAAACAACCGAAATGTTATATAAAAAAATGATTGTAAAGTTTAACGCTACCTGCAGGTAGGATATATTTCAGTTTATTATTATTTTGTGTAATATTTTTTTTCATTTAAGATTCAGTTAATTTAATGTAATGTTTATTTTTGAATTGTTTGTTTTAATATAATTTAATTTTTTTGATAAGGTCGCTTTAATATGTAATTTTTGTAAAATAAAATATATTGTAACCGTCTAAAAGAAGAAATCAAATAATTTAATTAGGGATTAAACAAAAATTGATAGGTACAAACACATGAATTAAATAAAATTGATTAAAAAAATATAAGAAGATGTTAAATGATTTTATGTAATACCTATAATACTTAAGCTAATCAAAATTCTGTAATTTTAATAGAAATTGTTAATTAAACTTTGGTCACTGTTTGGAAATATGCAGAACTTGACGGAGTTCTCTTCTGTTTGTGACCTGAGAGAAGTAACATAATTTTTGTACGAGATTTAAAATTATTACTTAAACTCAAATTCAAATTTTCATAAAAAATAGTAATCAAATTAAGCATAACTGATAGTGAACAATTCAAAGCATTCAGTTAGTATTGTTTGTTGTTATAAAAACACCTGTATAAATATAATCATAAAGTGTTTAACCTAATAGAGAAAAATTATAAAAAAAGGACAATAGTGTTATTAATAGAAGTAAATAAATATTACCTGTTGTGGATGGTCTTCTATAAGAAGGGAAAATTTGAATTTTTTGGATATTTGGACAATCAAAGTGTGAAAAACTTTATTTGGGTCAACTGCCGAGGTTTGACGGATATTTTGAATTCAGACATAGGAAGTGAGAAGAATTGAACTTTTATTTACAGCATAAAGAACTAAAAAGTGGTAATAGTCCAGTAAATAAAGGCCGGGAAACCCTGGAACCTGGACAAAAGGTCGCGTGCAAATTTTTTTTCCTCAACTTGTAGGTAAATATGGGTACATTAACTTCTGAAAATATCTCCTTTCGACCCCGAAAATCCGGTTTTTGGCCGATATCTCCCGAAATATGACACTTAGAGAAGTGGGCTTTGGCTAGAAATGAAGAGCAGTCGATTATCTACAAAAACGGTCCTTATCATTTTTGTCAAAAATTTAACCGTTTTCGAGATAACTACCCCTAACCGTAGCCTGGTTTTCGAGCTGCTGCGCCGCGTCTCGGAAAGCACGCTCCGTGAATGCGGGCAGACAAATTGTTCCATAACTTGGGTAAAAATTAATCTTTTTTGATGATTCAAAGTTCATATGAAAGGAGGGACCTGTAGCTATAATATAGTATTATTTTTATTATTTTTTTTATTTTTCTGGAATATTGAAAACCGGATTTTCGGGATCATCGGCCATTTTCCAGGCCCCACCCCTCACTTCTCGGTGGACATATTTTCAGGTAGTAATCTACCCATGAACACCTACAAATTAAAAAAAAAAATTCTGCACGCGACCTGATGTCATGGTTGATACCTTCGTTTATTGGACTATAATTGTTGATGATTTTAATTTTTTTTAATGATTTTATTTATTTTTGCTTTATTTCAAAAATAAATTTAGATAATTATATTGTTTAAAACATACTTTTATTTTAACGCACCCTTAGATTAAGTAGTCAATTTCATCTCATATTAAATAAATACCGGGCATTACTAAATTGGGATGCATCAGAAACATAACTATAAATAAACTTTCCCATAACAATATATATTGCAACAGAAATATTTTTAATGAATTTTTGATACTAATGATATAATTATTGATTATAGAAAATTTTAATTATTTATTTATTGCAAATAGGACTCGGGTTGTTAAAATAAATTATACAATTTATTTAATAAAAAAACTAATCGCCAAATAAAAATAAACGCATTCAAATTAAATATAAAATAAATCTGGTGGATTAGTTGGATTTACAAAACATAATTTAAAAATTTACAAATACATAACATTAAACCTTTTAAAAATAATTGCTTATATTCTAAATCCTATTCAAATTTCAAATACGTCTTATGTAAACAGTAATGAGCGCGTGTTAAGTGCATGCTAGCCTCGTGTTTGTAAATTTTCGCAGTGATTGATTTTTTACCAAGATATTATCTTAATTATTTAAAACACCTAGGATTTTGAGCGATACCGGTCCCAATAAAAAGTAGTCCTTCTGTATATTCAGAATAAGAATGTAATAAGATTTCATTATCTTCAATTTCTTTGACGAATTAGAGCATTTTCTTTCATCTATAATAATGAAAACTGGAAAATTTATTTCAGTTATATCTCAAATTGCTAAAAATAGAATATTCTTTCAGGTGAAAAAAAATCTAATAATAAGACTGATATTAAACATTGGCGTACGTAAGATTTAGCAGTTCCCAAGCAGTAGAAATTTATTTATAATTGATCCCTTTTTTCTAATTTCCCACTTTATTTGCAATCTGCAAAAATCTGTACATACGAAGTACTTTTCATTGGAATCTTTCCAATATTTCTATGTTGGATGTTAAGACAGTGTCCCATAATTGTATGCCGTAACTTCAACTGAGCTTTAGTTATAGTTTTATTCCTTTAGAAAAAATATGCTTCTGCGTCTGCCAAGAAACATTTTCAGTATTTGGCTTCGACTTATTCTAGTAGTTAGTTCATGGTTGTTTAGTTTGGCAGATGGGCAGTTTAATCAATATATGAAAGTGACTTATATTAATTTTATTTCATTGGATTTGCTCTAATTTGTGAATATGCATATGCAGGACTTCTTATCTAAGTCTAAGTTTTTTTTCGATGAATGGTGGGTCACCTATATGCAAAAGATACAGAACCAGGCCAAGTGTATTGTCTTGAGGAACAACAGATTCAATTTTTGGAAAGAATGTTTGAAATATGGATCTGGTAATTTCTTTCTTGATTCTCATGTGGAAATACTTAAGTGATTGGTTACTATAATTTTATAGAATTGTATATTCGAGCTGTGTAAATTAAGTAATAAAACTAGCAACATAATGTATAATATAACAACATTGGAATGTAGAGGGAAGGTATATAAATATGTGACACGTTTTCAGTACAAATCAGAGCTATTTGATTGTCTATTAGCTTTTAAAAAAAACATTTTTTTCTAGCGCGTTCTAAGGCCGGATCCACACATTAGAACGAATGTTCGCGCCAAATTTCATTCCAACGTTGGCTTGTTTTCCTTGAAGCGCCCACACATTGAAGCCAACGCCTACGTATAGAGCTAACGTTAATATATCTGATGCGCAGTAATAGTCGGTGTGCGTCACCCACTGAATAGAACGCTAATGTGTGGCCGGGATCTCCAACGTTGGTGCCAATGTCTTTGATCTTTGGCGAGAAAACCGACTCGCTTCGTATCCGGTCCAAAGTTCGCATCATAGTTGGCCCCGCTCCGATTTCACCGGTACACACATTGGGCGAACATGTTGGAGACGACGTTGGTGTTAATGTGGGGATCCGGGGTAACAATAAGTGACATCAATTTCAAACAACGGTGTGCTATCAGAATTTGGTTCAGACTTGGGCACAGTACAATGGAGGTTTTAAGACATTTTTAGAAGGAAAGTCGATAATCCGGTATCTTATTCAGATCGTCAGAATTATGGAAAAAGAGTTGAATTTAATTCACACTATCGTTCATCAAATTTTAGTTCCACAAATTTTTTCTCAAGATCCAAGGGAAAGGTGTCTTGACATTTTGGAAACGTTTGATAATGATCCTCATTTTTGGACATGTTATTACTGTAATGAATCTAAATTCACCAAAGCCCAAAAAAGCAAGAATGTGTAAGTCGAAGATCAAAGGCATTCTGATTTACTTCTTTGATATTCAGGGCATCGTCCATAAAGAGTTTTAGTTTCAAGGTCATACAGTTAATCAGTAAAAATATTTCTGTGTTTTCTCAGTATCCTTATTCGCCTGACTTGAGTTCGTAGGACTTAAGGATATTATTTTCAGACACTAGAAAATATTAAAAAGACTGTAATAGACTAACTGAAGTTCTAGTACTGCTATGTGAAGTTGAAGGATAATCTTGTAGGTGCATAACTAAATCATTTTGAAGGAGACAACAGTAAATTGTAATTGTATTTGAATGAAAATGTTTAATAAAATCAGTTTCATTACTTAATTTACACATCTTCGCGTATAATGAAGATAATTGGTTGAGGATGATTATGAAGGTGATCTTAAATTTCTATTAGTCCAATTCCAGTACAATAATTACAAATTATTTACGAACATAATTTTCTTAATTTTTTATATAGTTCTGTTTTCTTCAATTTCCTTGTTGATAAGTATTCCTAATTTTTTGTTTTCGAAAACCTCTTTTTCTTTTTATTTATATCGTACGATACAGCGTACGATAAAATTAGTATTTTTCATTTGAACAAATTGGATATCTGATTAGCGGAAAAATGAATTGCTGACCTAAATCATTAAATCAGTTACTAGATAGATCAAAGAGCAATGGCGGTAAACATCTCTAAATGCACCTAGTTTATTAACGAATATTTTGATTGATTTAGTGTCCATGGCTGATGCTCGCAGAATGAAATGTCACAACGTATTTTATGGCTGACAATAACTGTCATCTAAAGCTGGAAGGCCATTATTATTCTATTATAGAGCGGAAACTTTAGGGAATACATGGGTCACTATTTAGTCTAATCACATTGTAAACTGATTGTTTGAGTGGTCAGATTTGCGTTTAAATTATTTCCCTCACAGTTTAATTTTGAAAACATTTTGCAGAAATTTTAATTCATTAATCATTAAAAACATTTATAGTAATAATAAACATAAACTTAATGAAAAATATCTCGTACGTTTGTGTGAAATATTTGCGCATGAGCGAATGTAAGTGTCGGATAAAATATGATAGAATTTTATTACATTTGCCAACATACGTGCTCATATTAAATTAAATTAAATTCGTCATTTGAAG
This sequence comes from Hermaeophaga mercurialis, assembly GCA_951812935.1. NCBI lineage: Eukaryota > Metazoa > Arthropoda > Insecta > Coleoptera > Chrysomelidae > Hermaeophaga > Hermaeophaga mercurialis. The sequence continues at coordinate 38,163,928 of OX638358.1, forward strand.
AAAACAATATTTATAATTCAATATTGAACTTTGTTTTTTCATACAGTCTTTATTTTCTCTTCAGAAAAAAAAATATTTGAGGTAAGAGTCACAGAGTCGATATAAATTAGAATTCAACTATGTCGAAATGATCTAAAAATGATGCCAAAAAGAATTTCAGTTGTGTCACAAATGTTAAGGTAAGACTGCATATTTCATTCGTATTCTTAGATTTGAAATTCTTGAATAGTGGTTTAAATGTACATTAAACAGAATTTAGAACTTTGTAGTTTCTCTGTTTCAGTAGGATTTGTTGGAGAAAAAGTTTGTTTTAATAACAGGATTTTTTTATGAAAGTTGCGGCGGGATAATCAGGATTAAAACTATTTTGAATTTGTTTTCCAAAATTTATAACATAAATAATTCAAAAAAATAGATAAATATATGGATTTTTTTGTAAAACTAAGTTTTTTGCTAAATTGACTGCGATCGGTTCGAAGCGACAACGGTGTAAATTTAAATTAGTTGGCAGCCTGGACATTTGCTTGTGTATGTACGTAAATATTCAAAGTTAGGATTCAATTTTAATTCGAGAAAATGGCAATTAATAGTAATAGAAATATACTATGAATGCTTGAGTCAGCAAAAAACCTAATAATAACCTCCAAAACATAATTAATTAGGAAAGATACAGAGTTGCCGCTTTACTAACTAGTTAAGGGCGAAAACTGTAAGTCACTGATATACTATTTTTTTTGAATACAGTAGCAGCTTTTTAAAACTCTTGTATGAATAAAATCGTCAAATTTTAAAAATAACGCAATGAAATTTGGTTTTTGGTTTTTCTGTAATTATTACTCTGTGCTTTCAAGTGAAAAATGTTTCAAATGTGAATTATTTTGGCCTACACTATATGTAATCTTTCTTTCTGTTTACTCAACAAGGAGTTTCCTAATTGCCTCGATTTTGCCACAGAAAAATTTTAAAACATAAAATTAATCTAAAAAATATATTGTTTTACTTTCTCATTACTTTCGTGTAATGACTTTATGCACAATTGTAAAAAAATAATTAATAAAGAAATTATTGCCTCTCAACTTTTCTTTATTTAATATAAATTCTTCTCAAGTAAATCCTTTGTAATCCGAATATTAAGAAAGTACAGGTGTCTTTAATAAACGTGTTTAGAGGAATTTGAAACTGTAAACTTCGTGTGGATTATTTTCTGGCTCGCCAAATTTCGACAAATTCTGTTAATTTCCTAATATTTTACAGATAACAGAACAACTTTTTGAAGCGATGAAAGGGTTATACTTAAAAACTTTGCTCTTACCATCATGGTGTAAATTTGTTTTTGTCGAGCCGATATCGTAACTTTCCTTTCTGTCGCTTTTAATAATGTAATGACAAAAGTTGTTTTCAAATAAGTTAACGATAACGCGAGAATATTAACTGCTTATTTTAATACAATTTTCCCCCAAAAAGAAGATGGACCGTTCCAGATTAAAAGAATATGAAATTAGCTTAAAATAAAATTTATACGGAGGTTGAATTAGATAGTAATTGCTAATAATAAAAATATATTTCCAATTTAGTGCAAAGAGAATCATACTGTTTTCGTTCACAAAGAAAATGACCCATTTCAGATTTCAATAATATGGGATTTTTTCAACTAAACATTTTAAAATACGAGTAGATTTAAAGACATATTGGGTATATATTTATAAATGGTTTCTTAGAATGAAATTAGCTTAGAATAAAATTTGTTCGGAGGTTAAATTAGATAGTCATTGCAAATATTAAAAATAAATTTTCAATTTAGTGCAACGAGATTTAATTTAATATAAATTCGATCCCGCATCTAGAGGATTTTTGCCTAAATAACCTACAACTCCATGCAGATTGATACTTAGGGGAAAAAGATACAACATAATCGATTTAAGAATACCCAGAATCTAATACCCTATGCATAACTAATGCCCGTGAAAATGTTTTACTCATAATTCTATTACGTACGCCCAGCGAAATATTAACTGTGAATATTGTAGACTAAATAAATCCCAATTTACGTTATGCAAATTATTTTAAAGATGCTCAGTTTCGCTTCGTACATATTTAAATTACAACAGATGGAATTTTTCATGCAAACAGCACTGATGATGCAAATTCAGCACACCAGTAAAAAATAATGAGATTTTATTTCGAATTTGAATGAGAAAGTTGAATAGTAAGTTAAATTTTTGCTTACTTTTATTTTAACAGTTACTTTTAAAATAGAGACAGTGCAAAAAAATCGGCAAAAAGCGGGATCCCGCACATATTTAAAAGGAATTCATTTTTGAAAAATACAAAATACTATTTAAAGTAATTGCTTAGTTACAATCGAGTTTTTGAATAAATTATTGTTCAAGTTTTACAATAAGGCGTGGATTACTGGGACATTCAAGTGTTAAGTAGAGATCTTATGAGCAGTATAATATCCACTTTATTTTTTTTACTTTATTTATATTATTAGAATATTTTTTTTTTCAGATTTAGTTGGTATGTTTCATATTTCAGTACATTATTATCTATTACTAGTTGTATCCCGCATCTCGTTACTGTGGCACAGCCTGGTTAAATAAAGAAGAGAGAAAAGAAAAAGCGCACCCATGCCGACATTCACGGAGCGTGCTTTCCGAGACGCGGCGCAGCAGCTCGATAACCAGGCTACGGTTAGGGGTAGTTATCTCGAAAACGGTTAAATTTTTGACAAAAATGATAAGGACCGTTTTTGTAGATAATCGACTGCTCTTCATTTCTAGCCAAAGCCCACTTCTCTAAGTGTCATATTTCGGGAGATATCGGCCAAAAACCGGATTTTCGGGGTTTCTGGCCATTTTCCGGCCCCCTCCACTCATCTCCCGAAGGACATATTTTCAGAAGTTAATGTACCAATATTTACCTACAAGTTGAGAAAAAAAAATTTGCTCGCGACCTGATGTCCAGGTTCCAGGGTTTCCCGGCCTTTATTTACTGGACTATTCTAGCAGGTCATTAATGTATTCAGTCAAAGTTTTAGTAAATGTCATCTAAATAATTACCAACATTATCAGTAAGTTAATACTTTCTCAATATATTATTTAATATGCTGTGAAAAATTACTGCTGCTCTTTTTAGTTCAGAAAGTAAGGAAATCTCCTTTTCGTGTAACGAATGGCATTTTTTCTATTTTTGATATGTAGAGAAATGCGAAAATGTAGAGTTTATATTCAGGGTTGAAAAAAATGTGCATTTCTTCGTTTTTATTATTTTGTCTTCAATTAACGGAAATTGTTGAGCTTGAGCCACTACTATTTTACTGAAGTTTCTGTAGTCCGATTTTTTATTTTCCTTCTTGGTAAATGACAGAGTAACCGGTGCAACAAATAGACTGTAGGACTCTCCTAGCAGCTTTCTAACTAGTAATTTTGCTATTTTTTCTTCTATCTCCTTTTTATATTCTACAGTGCATCTATAATGTATTTTATTGCAATATTTGTTCAGTAATAAGTCTATCCTCACTTCATTTTCGATACCAATATCGTATTAAAACTATTATATCATTTCCTTTTTTTGATTGAATTGATAAATCAAATAAACCATCTTCATTTATGTACGTATTTTTAAGTTAATTGTTGTCCAAACTTTTCTAATCTGGTACCTTTTTTAAACTTTGTTTTACTTTATTATAATTTCCTTATGATGATCAGCTGATTGTAATTCTTCTGGTATTTTACACATTTCTTCAATTGTGAATTGTGAGGTTATAGAAAATTTCTTTAAATTTTCATCGTCTCCTGGTAATAACGCGTAGATTCAAAACAAAGTCTTTCCATTTTTATTTGAATTTTATGACCAAAAATATCATTTAATAACAATAGATAAATAAAACTAATTATTTTATAGTATTTTTTTTATTATGCCTCTAAAAAATACAAAATAACGCAATAAAATCGCGCTCTCTATTAATTAGAGAAATAAGGAAGGCAAAATATAAGAATAAAAAAAAAATAAAAGTTAACAAGACTTTTAAATAATCCAGAAAACGTTAAAATGTTAATCTTTTAAAACGTAATTTTATTATAATGTTTAAAAGTCGACAATTCATAAAAAAATAGTTTATATATACATAAAATTAGATTGTGTAGAAACAATAATGCAATCCGGTCGTAAATGACTTATAATCATTTTATTTATTACCCATAATATTTTGAACTTAAACTAAGGTTTTAAAACGAAATTATTAATGACTCTTTCAAATCAATAATATCCATAAATCAATTATCTTTGGATTTGGTCGTTTTATTATTTTTTTATATAAAAGTATGCTTACAAACTGTATAAAACGATTCAGTCAATATCAAACACATTTTTATTATCCTTAAGGCGTAGGAATTTTTACTCGTATTGAAAGGTTACTGTAATATTAATTTTAAGTTATTTGATATAAAAAAAATTATTAATACCATACAGAAGGCAATTTAAGAAACTAAAAAATAGGTACTTCATCCTAACGATAGTCATATGTTTTCGAAACAAGTCTCTATCTACAATTATAAGCTCAGACAATAAACTAAATTAAATTATCCATTAATAGTTTCTGATGTTTAATTTAGAAACAAAATTAAATATTTGTATATTTACATAACAAACAGAAAAAACTGCAATTCAATTATTTAGCCAATTTTGTGCCAAATTAATATTTATTTGAAGCTTTTCTGTATTTGTAACATTTTTGTTAAAAGTTAAGATGTATATATTGCTACAACTGCATTAAAAATCTAGACAGGTCAACCTGTCATAACAGGTCCAACTACGCTTCCCTGGGGAACTCCAGATTTGACTGGATAAGGAATATTAATCTTAACTTAACTAACCAAATATCCCTTATTAACAAAATATTTATTTATCGCAGGCTTTAATTACTTAGTAATTAGCATCGCGTTTTGTGAAAGCTTTGTTACGGTTTCTCGCCTTGACTTTAGTAACTGCACTCTCAGTTAGAATTCTACAGTACATGTTTAAAATATTTGTTACATTTGATGGAATATAGCTTATCACACTATTAATTTTAAATAAACAATTAAGGATAACCGAAAAATAATTAACAAAATCTCTTGATTTCATTACTTTCCTGGCGTAATATTTTTCTTGGCAGCACTTAAGCAAAAGGAAAATTATACTCTTTAATTATTCAAAGATATCCGGAAGTTTGCAGAACTTTACAAATCTAATTATGATTGTCCTCTTGACAGATAGAAACGTAACTTAAGTATAAAATAAATTTTAATTTTAATGAGAGAAACGGGAGTAATATCGATTTCAATTAGATATTCATTTGGGAATATAAATTATATTTGGAGACAGTTTTAACACTTCCTAAATAATATTTCAGTAGAATGCAAATTTTTGGGAAGTTTAGCTTGGCTAGAGTTTAAAAGAGCAATGAAGCATTTAAATTCTTATAATGCATTTTGCCAATTTAACAAGAAAATCAAAAGCATTTATCAATGCCAAGCATTTTGTTTTAAAAAAACATAAAATATTATAATATAAGTATAATTTATTTATTGTTTTTACAAAAAATTTTAAAGTTCAATTTCTTAGATAAGTAAATTCCCATTTTTGATTAATATTAATGGTAAAACTTGAATTCTTCAATCTATCAATAATCAAACTTTCTTTATTGATCCAATTAGTACCAGTTTTCCTAAAAATATACAAATTATTTGTAGAACCGATAATCTATGATATTTATTGGTGATTTCGTTCATAAATTAAAAGTTACACTTTTTGTTTATATTAACAAATTGAGAGTACATAAATCCTAATTTTAAGCTAGGTTTAAGAAGTTTGCGTGTCTCAATCCAAATATTAGTTCCATTAAATTAAAATCTACAGGTAAAAGGCTATAATTTTATAACGTTCATTATATTCTCCGCATTTACATGCACACGATACTTTGTGACTTGCAGTTATTTATGAAAAATTACAAGAGGTTTTGTCTATAAATATAACAGTAATCGGGCTATAAATTCTATTAAGCAGAAATAATGATATATTGCTTAAATTTATTCAAACTGTCCATTAACTAAAATAAAATTTTAATGAGTTATCCTGTTTCTATAAAGTATTGAACTAGAGAAAAATCTTAAATTATTTATTAGTAGCTTTTCTATGCCGGTTTTTTCTTGGTATAACCCTTTACTTATATTTTGCCCTAGTTTATTGACCTCTCGGATGAAGCTGAGTTAGATTCTGCATATCGCATAAACAAATAATTAGATGTCGGTAATTTTATTATGAAAACAACGATTAATATTGCTTGTGATTAACAAATATTGGAAATTAGCCCATGAGCCTGTAGTTTATAAATCCACAAATTTAATTCATCCCTTTGAAACATATATCATACAAAATTAAAAAAAAAGGTACACCATTCTCCATACGTAAATATTATATTTTCTCTACCCAACAAACGCTAATGACATTAGCATGTTATTGACACAAAATGAATACATTTAAATTATGCTCCATCATTCTGAAGTGTTTCAATCCATTTAGTATGCGTCAATATATCTCACATAAAGCCGTATTTGTTTAATACAACCACTTTTTAATCTAGTCTACTATTCAGTTTGGAATAATTTAATTGGCCCCATTCCAGCACAGGTATTATATTCATTAGCACAAATTGAAAATTATAATTATGTATTATTTGATGGTATCATAAAAAATTCAATTTAAATTTATCTGCAGTCATCTATTAACCAAAACGTTATGATATTCATTATAGTACCAGTCACATAGTCCTATTGTTATTTTATTATTTTGGTTGCCAGATCCTCATCTGCCTTCAATTCTCTCTGCTCTGCAGTTCCTGTTTCTACTCAATGAAAGGAGTAGCAGGTGCAATACCTTCTTAAATCCATCCATCTCATTTACAGCTTTAATGATTAACATTAAAATTTTATTTCAGTAGATACGTTTTTCAAAAAGACATGACAATGATCTTTCATGAAGCTGAATTAAATATATTTTTAACATTAACTACAATATCTGGCATCCATATTGTACCTTAGTTTCTCTTTTTGCAGTTTCTATCTCTTGGGGGATTGAACGGCTTTTTCTTAATAATTCTTTCTTTCTAAGTCCTACCGCTTTTTTCTGTTATACATATGTAAGTGGTAGAGCGGGGTTTATTTTTTGTCTGGAATTCTCTCCAAGCTTTTTTGTCTTGATTTGTTGTTTAATTTCCCCTCCAAGGATTTTATTTTTGCTGAATTCTTGTCTCTATTCATTTTTATTCTAGCCTACCATTTCTCTTTTTCCACTATCTTATCATTTATTGGTTCTATATTTAATTTCTGTCTACATTTTATGCCTTATTATTTCTAATTTAGTTTAATTATTGATCTTTCTTAAAAATCGCATGTCTGTAGTATTAATTTTTTATTTATTTATCCATGTTTCTCTAGAATGCAGTGTGTTCTAATAATGCTTATCTTTAAGTTTTATGTAGAACGTGTCAATTGCAACAAAATATTATAATAATTTTTTTTAACATCATTGGTTTACACAAAAATTCAACTCGAAAATTTATACTTGGTAACACCCCACACTTTTATTAAAAATGTCTATCATGTAACCAAGTTATATCTACCTGGTGAATTATAAAATTGTGTTAGTTTGCAAATGATTCGGATCGTTTAAACATTTTAAGATTATCGTTTCGTAATGCAACTGCAATAATTCATTGAACAATGGCTTTTTATTCATATTTAGAATATCACCACATATTAATTAATCTGATCCGCGATGTTTTGTATCAGTGTGCCAAAGATTGTTGGAAATGTGTAGTGTATTACCTAAAAAAGTAGTGGTAGAAATCGTTCGTATATATAATTATTGCCAAGATACCATTCTTCACTCTTCTACATCCCCTGTAATCGACTATTGTAAATATCCAGGTATACTAAAATAAAAATTTATCGTTAGAATGTTAAAAGAACCTTTATTTATACTTGACTGAGTTATCGGTATTGCCGGTGTTAATTGATTTTCGGTAAATAATATTTGGATAGATCTAAAATACTCATATTTATTTCTTTGAGTACGACTGACTTTAGAAAAAAAATCATAAGACATTTTTATTCTGCATATGTATTTATACCTCATCCATAAATATGTGCATTATTTGATATACCCTATATATTAGGGGTCTCACTATTTTGTTATTTCTTCTTAAAACGTTGACTCCAGTTTTTCCTCTTCATTCCTTGATATTTTGTCTGATTTTTCAATTATTCTCGACTACTAATCCTAAACAATTGTAGTTGTCTATTTGTTCAAATTATTTTCCATGTAGTGTATGTTTGCGTCTTTTAAGATCCTTATTATTTTTATTTTCTTTTCATTTAATATCATGTTAATTTTTGTTTTTTCTCTATTTAGTTCTTCCAATATGTATTGTAGATTATTTTTTGAGTCCGATAATAGTACCTTGTCGTTTGCGAAGATTTAATAATTTAGCTAAACTTGTTTTCGAGGCTTAAATTTCTCATAGCTTTCTTAACTTCCTTTATTGCTTCATCCAGTATCTACTACTCATTCCTGTTACTCCTATTTTCTCATGAATGTGTATGTCTTTTGTTAGGAATTTTTCACTGGTCTTATCGTAATTATTAAATCTGGTATACACCTCCGTCCTCGAAATCTGCATTGAGTATCTTCTATTGTTGTTTTTTTTTAATTTACTGTTTCAATTTTCCGTTAAGATTCCATATTCCGTACCCGACATTTTGCAAGGATTTGTAAATAATGCTAAGAAATTCATTAGATTTTGATAAGTTGTCATCTGCACGACATTAACAAAGAAAAGTAAGCTATACAAAAAACACCGATACAAAAATCCAATACAATGAACAAGCCTGAGGTCAAGTTTTTCATAATAGATGTCGTATACAGGGAAACAGCGAAAAATAAAGCCCATTTTTGAAGAACAATGACGAGGGTCCAAACAGTGGTGTCATCCCTTGACCGGAACTTCACTTCCGAAATAGGCGAAAACGAGTTTTATTCAACAACTTTTCGAATAACTTGCGAATGGCCAAGCAACGAACGCAGCGAAACAGGTGTTGTTTCCATGCTGATACTCCGAATTTTGCGAAACGCCAACAGAAAAGAGATACTTGGAATTAGAAAACTTTTATCATGATAAAGGTTACAATGGAGTCGTTTTCTGTCTAAAAGGGAAGTAGACAATTCTTGCTGTTTCATAGAAGAACAGATTTTTATCAGCTAGTGTAAAAATAGAACATCTATAACAAGTAAAGCTTACCAATTTTATTACCAAAGACAGACGAAAAGGAAATACTTTTCTGGAAAGTTTCCGAGCAAATTTGCTAATTAGAAAGGCAAACGGAAGTTGATCACGTAACAATGATAAGATTTAAAATTAGCTTTCAACCAAAAGATGGAAATGAGCCCCCAAGATTACATTGACCCACAATAAAATAATGGCGTTATTTTACATGAAATGAATCCAAATATTAACCCCTAACCAAGATTAATGTATGATTTATTTTTCGAATCTAGTTATGTATCTCTAAAAATGTGTGAGAGGCGCGAAAGTAGAATGAGAAAGGATTTGGACAACAATGAGGATAGTATACGCTTGGGTAAATTGTACAGTGAGTCAGATGCAATAGAATTGAGCAGTGCATTTAAGTATAATTGTTTACCGGACTGGCCTGATCCCTGTTGCTACCGCGCATCGAAAAAGCGTGGCGACTTCATATTCAGAGCAACTTTTGCCAAGTAATACATTTAACTTCGAATCACCCTATATTCTAGTGAAATACTTGATCGTGATAGGAATTTTTGTAGAGACTGTGAAAAGCTCAAAATTTTCATTAATAAAATCGATAACTGGATTAAAACTTAGCGTAACAGGATTAATTAAAGGAAGTTTGTAAGGCAACCTTCACAAACATGCATTTTAATATTTATAATGGTTAGAGTATTGATGATAAATTGAAAAAGTGTGAAACATAACTTAAATGTTTTTCAATCATTTTTATTAAGTTGAGTATAATCCTATGGACTACTAAGTATTAAGCTGTCAATATTTGTGATGGATTAGTTGAAGGGCCCCATCGCGTTAGTATTATCCATCCGTTCTATAATTTATGACGCTTTGTAACTTATTAATTTAGCTTAATGGCTTGATTTAGTCGATTTTAATTATGACTAGTACCTTTTCTACCAGTTGCATGTATAAAAAATTGAGTGCCATTGAGAGGTATTTCTACTATAGATAACTGCACATTGTAAATTGTTACGTACCTATTGATGCTTTAACATAGCTGTAGAATGCACTTTTCCCCTTTAATAAGCTATTCTATTCAAAATGTTTTATCAAATAGTTGTATAGCAATTTTTACTACAATTGAATTGATTCGTACTCTAGTGTCTTATAAATAACGGTATAAGATACCAGGTTATGATATTGGGAACTATGAAACAATACCAAAGCAAATTAATGAGATTTTATTTAGCTTATATTTTTTTGTAACGTAGTAGTTTGGTGAAAAAAAATGTTATAAATTATAATTCACAGTTAAGGGTACATATGAGTTTAGTTCAATAGAAATACATTTATAGAGTGTAAAGTAGGGTTTATTCAACGAATTTAAAATACATTTTCTTTAACATTAAAGCATAAGTCTAACCGGAGATCTAGTCGATAGATTCGTTGCGGGAAAATGCATTCATTATTTCTAAATATAATACGTGGGACGTTTAAGTATCTTGTTCAAAATAAAAAAAAATGTAAGTAGATCATTTTACCATGTCCTAAAATTTCCGTCTACAATAATTTATCGAAAATAATGGCAACATACCTCGACCCCTAGCGGCCGAATTACAAGTTTAGTTACAGTTTTGACAACATTGCAAATCGCCATCAATCCGTAGGAACAAAATAACAAAAAAAATCATTTAAACTAAGCAAAATCTTGTAAATTGTTTATTTTAGATGATTCACATAAATATAAATGACAACAAATCAAAAGCAAAATAATCAGTTGAAGTGATTAAAGTGACAAATTTTAGTGCATTTCGCCATTTTGGAAGTAACTAGTTAACGTCACATAAAAACTGGACATTTAATATCTTCCTGCAACTTGTGTCTACTATCATAAAAACAAACTGTTGATTTTTTAAATGGTAATTAAACTATAGAGAAATTTGGAAATCCTGAGTTTCATTTCCACTTCTGTTGCTAAAAATTAACAAGCTGGCATCTGAATCAGTCCATAGTAACAAGAAAAATCTGAAAAACTTTTAAACTGTATTTTTTTTTCAATATTTTTTCTCATTTCGTTCCCAACCAAACGCCCTTTCAATTACTGAATCAATAATTTATTGACCCGAAACGTACTAAAGAAGTTGAAACAATTAATTTATTTAAGAAGTTAAGAAGAAAATTTAAATGAATTTTAAACAGATTCATTTTATAAGTTCATATCATTGCATTAAGTTCCTAATTTATCAAAATCACCCCGATCTCTAGTGACTGCTAAAAACTTGAAACTAGTGAGTCAACATACAGGTTCTTGGCAACTTCACACATAGCCAAATCATCAGATTGACGACCTGTGATTGGTAAAGCTAAAAATCAATAATTCCTCTCGTTTAGCTACTGGTACTATCGACACTAAAATGTATTCATTAAATGCTCAATAAAACTAACTTGAAACAGGTAATATCTTCAAATATGTACTTATAATAACTAGTGAAATATGAAAGATGTTATTGAATACAAGATTGTTAATGATGCTATTTTGGACTACTCTAGAGCATCACCTAACAAATGAACATTTGTGCACCTTTTTGAGGCTTTTTGTTAACTCAAAAGCTTTATAAACCATTAATGTCTGTTTTTGTTATGAAGACTATTGGAAGTTTTGGATTTTATTTTCTTCAACTGCACCTGCTAATAGTAAAAAGTGCCAGCGATCCTGAGGAGACCATTTATCACAGAGAATAATTTTGAAAAACCACCTAATTATGTTTTCAAAAATTTAGTGACTAATAATTAAATACTTCTCACCTGTATTTTTATGAAACTTATTAAATATTAAAGAAATAGATTGCTTTGCGACCAAATTTGCATTTTTTATGTGAATAAGGGGTGAACGTCGTTCAAAAATATGCAAATGGCCGATATTAAGACATGAATAAAATCGCCATTAGCTCCTGAAGTTTAAAAGGAAAAACTGGCTAACAAATTTATTTTATACGCACGTTTGATGCGAAATAAATGAGCTCTTTAAATAAAGAAATCGAGATGAGATACCTAATTCAGTGATTCGGATAATGAAAAACGAAAGTCTCCAAATGAATACATCCAATTATTTTTCCTTCAAATTTCTGGATTAATTAATTTTGCAGGAAAAAACGTCAATACTGGAGATTAAAAAGGCAAGCAGCGCGGAGAGAATTTTAATTTTTTTCAGTTTTGAAAGCGCCAAAACAAAATGCCACAAATTCATAATTAGCTCGAGGAAAGTTAACTCTTTAAAGGAAATTAATTCGTTTAATTTGTATTCTGGTATATAAGTTCGCTGTGAAATATTGTCGTAATGATAATAATAAAAAACAAACGATCTATCATAGTGTATTTATTACTATGAAGGATACATTTACTTGCTATCACGTTTGTTTTAACATTTGTCTATTAATTAACTATTCATTATATTTAACTTATTTATGATTTATAACCCCAATTTGTCCATGTTAAAATTAGCTATGTTGGATCCATAAAACTTCTGATGGAGCATTGGAGCTACCTATATATCAATAGGGTTAGTTACTAAGAGTACAATATTATTTTCTTACTATTAACCCTAACTCTGTTTCTAGCTTTATTTATATATAATTTGAGGTCACCGTATAACCTCAAAAAGGCTTGAATGTTCGTCAAGTGTCACCAATCAGATAATAACTTCCTCTGACTATATATCAGAAATATTTGAGCAGTCAAAATTTGTCAAATGGTTTTGGACACCCCTGTTCTGTAAGGAACGTGTGAATTCGCCCCCAGTTTACTTGCTAGGCCTACTATAAAGGGTTGAAGGATTGAAAACAAAGAATTTAAAGTCTTTTGGAATACAAATATATTAACCGATAAAAAAACAAAACAAAATGAGCTTAAAATTTAAAGCAAAGTAATAAAAAAATTATATTGCACAATAATGAATAGAACTGTCAAATTAAACAAAAATTAGCACAAACAAAAAATGAGAGAGATCTGTTAGAATAAATTCCGAAAAAAAATGGTCTACAACTTTACTACAAAATCAAGTACTGGTAAGGTTTTTTCAGTAAAATTTTAATAAAAAAAACTGATTTATCCCAAAAAAAAGGGAAAACAAAGGCTACCCTAACTATAATGACCCCGAAAAACAAAAAATGACAATGACTGATTTAATGCCGGCTGCAATAATTCGTCAGATCTACTTTGGTTAAAACTCAAGGCTCTAACCTTTCTTCAACATCAATCTACATGTTTTATTTCAAAATATTTACAGCACTCAAATAAAAATTACTACCTGTATGTTTTTTAAATCCCACTAGATATCGTTTAGCGAAAAAAGAATGCTCACATCTGTAGCTCTCTCGCTTAATTCGGTGGTGTCCTTAGTCTGTTTCAACCCTTTCTTTCATCGAACCCGTCATCTTTTAAGGAGCTACCCTGTCTTTACTTAGGGTCAGTATTTCTATTTTGTTTGCCTAAGGGTAGATTTTCCCACCTAAACAGTATTTTAGTATCTCACTGTGCTGAAAACCTTCCTGCTAAAACAACATGTTCAACTTTAAAAGGTCCTAATTTATTATCCATATATTTATTTTCTATAACCTTGTTAGTATCCTCAACTTATTAAATTTGTCCTTTAAATCTTAAAATAATTTTAAACCTCTTATCGTCAACTTCAAATGCTCCTAATTTATTCTCCACATTTTTATCTTCATTATCTCCTTAGTACCCTCAACTTCATTATCATCAATTCTTCAAATTCAACTTACACTTCTTAAATTTCCCTTTAAATCTTTAAAATCATCTTTAACATCTTTACTTCATTTCCACAAATTGATTTTTAACTTCTGTACTTAATTTCTTTAAATATAACTTTAACTTTTAAAAACTGCTTCTTAAAATCTTTAAAAGTCACCTTAATATAACTTAGAGTGTCCTAACTTCATTCTCCTTTTTCCACCAACTTCGAGCGGGTGTCTTTGTTGACTCCACTTTCCCAGTGCTGATCTCCAAGAGATTATTGTTGTGCGCTTTTAATATGGTTTTTCCCACCTTCCTTTCTAATCTTCGTATTTTATTCTTCACCCTTATTTTTTTTTTCTCATTCTTTCTTTCAGTAATTCTTATTTCTTTGAAGTGTTTCACGCAACAATTAACTACATAAAACAAGGCGCAAAAGTTTTTGAGATAATTATTCATGATAGCAAACTTAAACATTTCTTTTTATAATAAAATTTTTAGCCATTCAGGCTCCAGTCTTGCTGGAAATGAAGATTTCTTAAAAAATGATTTTCAATAATAAACTCATTTACTTTTTTTTTACTTTTATTTATTTATTTTCAGACGGCAAACAAATTTCTGTTAATAAACTGCTTCTTTTATTTTTAATTATTAAATGAGTTAGTTCTTTGTGCCTCTAAAATTATTTATAGTATGTCAAAATCAATTCAAACTTTATGACTGAACTACTCAAAGAAGGCAAATACTACTAATTCATCCCTAATATCTCATTCACAGGAAATATATTACTAAACCCTGTATTTATGTCGCTCTGTTAGTCTATAAATCTATGAATTTCAACTTGGAACTTAATGTTTTTCCATAAAACTGCTATTAGTGATTTTCTCTGCTATAACAGATTCCCGGCGGCCAAATAAATCCAGAAATACCTTTCTTGGTGGTTCCAAAAACCTCTGTCACCAGTGTCATAACCGCTGGTGTCAAGAATAGTTTTGGCCTTATCATTAAGTACTTTATTTTAAGGGTACTTTGGTGAATTTTGCGTGGAGAACTTTTTTTAAGAATGACTTCTCTAAATATGGAATTACTTGCTCCTGCTTTAGAAGGAACGCGAGTTAGTGACAGCAGGATTAGTTTTGAAGGAAAATCTTTAATACTAAATAATGAACATGATGCTAAACAAGTTACTAAGAATATTGATAATTGTTCAAATTTGCAGATTCTAAATTTGGAAGGTAACACATTGGGAGTAGACGCCTCTAAGGATATTGCCGAATCACTAGAGAAGCATCCTGAATTAAAAAGAGCACTATGGAAAGATATGTTTATGGGCAGGATGAAAACTGAAATACCTAAAGCTCTGCAATATTTAGGTAATGGTTTGGTAACGGCTGGAGCAAGGCTAACTGAATTAGATCTCAGTGACTATGAATACTTTTAATCCTATTTGTGTTGAAGGCCTGGCTTCTTTACTCAGAAGTTCTTGTTGTTCTGAGTTAGAAGAATTAAGACTTAATAATAATGGCCTGGGTATTACGGGTGGTAAATTATTGGCTTCAGGTCTAACTGACAATTACAAGTTCAGCAAAGAACAGGGAAAACCACTGGCACTCAAAGTTGTCAATATAGGAAGAAATAGGCTAGAAAATGAAGGTGCTAAGTCTCTTGCAGCTGTTTTTAAGATGATAGGAACATTAGAAGAGATAGCATTGCCTCAGAATGGTATTTACCATCCAGGAATTTCAGCCTTATTTGATGCCTTCTCAGCCAACAAAAATCTTCAAATTGTCAATCTCAATGATAACACCATTGTTCCAAGAGGGGCAGAAGCAATTGCATTGGTAATTACAAATAATCAGAATTTAAAAGAAATTAATTTTGGCGATTGGTTATTAAAGACCAACGGAGTATTAATGTTAGCTGATGCATTGAAAGATGCACATTTAAATTTGGAAGAATTAAATTTAGGTTTTAATGAAATAAAAAAACATGGCGGCCTTAAAATAGTGGATGCTATAGCTAATAAAAGTAAGCTAAAAAATCTAATACTTGATGGCAATCAGTTTGGCGAAATAGGAAAGGAAAAAATAAAGACAAAGCTAGTACATATAGGGAAAATAAATTGTTTAGGAAGTTTAGAAGAGAACGAATCTGAGGAAGAAGAGGACGAGGATTATGATAAGGAGGAGGAGGAAGAAGAAGGATCTGAGAAAGGTGGCAGTGAAGAAGATGATTCTGACATCAAATAAAAACAAGTACTTTTCATATAATCTTCTTCATATAATCTTGCTGTCTTTCTACATAGTCGAGAAAATATGTTACGCTCCATAGAGTAAGTATACCGTTATGTTAGGTTAATTAGGCGGCGTTATTTATAATATATGGTGAAGTCGGCAATATATTCAATGTTCAATTTATCGTGGATGTTACGCCGTTCTAAAAAATGGTATTTTTTATTTAAATATTTACTAAAATAAAAATTAATAAAAAACTGCTGATTAATTTTATTTATTAGTTCTTTTTGACCATTAAAATAAAAAAAACTGATTTATCTCGTAAAATACTAAGGGAAAACAAAGGCTGCCTGAACTATAATGAACCCAAAAAACAAAAAACGATAACGATTTAATTCCGGCTACAACAATTCGCCAGGTCTACTTTGATTAAGCCTCGAGGCTATAACCTTTTCTTTTTTTTTACAGACATACTTATTAATGCAAACGTATGAGAGAACCACCTTACTAGTTAATTTCACTTTCTATTTAAGTAAGGGAAGCTATATTTTTTAACTTATTCACGAGGATTTCACTGATTAACACTGAGACAAATTAAGCTGGTTACGAAATGACATTTATTTCACGCTAAATATGACCTATGGAAGACAAAATAGTTTCTTTCGAGCGGGAATCTATCTGGTGGATGTTTCTTTCTCTACAGGATGGAATCCAAGCGCGGTTCCGAGAGCACCACTTTCGGAGGACTCGGCTTTGAGTCCTTTTCTTATCCACCACCCCATATCAACGGACTGACTTTTGGATACACATCAAACTCGTAGTTTCTAAAATATTTTATGACCTTATTGTAAAATAGCAAAAACAAATATTGTCATTCTGTAACACCTGTTTGGATTATTTTTATAATCGAGGTTTTATAAACATATTTTTTAAATACTCACCAGTTGTATATTTTTTATTTTGCATGAATCTAGAGCAGTTATGAAATTATGAAAATAAGATTTATGTGTACCTCGATATTATTTTTTTTTGTATAGGGTGTTTCTCTTATTTTATTTTCTTTCTCAAATACCTCACCATTTTATCTTCATTGAATAACTTCACCATTATTCTTTATGACCCTAAGAGTACAAGTCAATAGAAAATTCTACAATTCATTTTTTTTCAAATTTTCAAATCTGTTATGTATTAGGAGTATGAGTGAACTCATACTACTAGGATCAGTTAAAAATGAGGTCCTAAGAACTGGAATGAGAAAGTTAGACAAAAGATATTTGATAATACTAGTAGTAGTAGTCTTGTTGAATCAGAGAAATAAAATATAAAAGAAAATAACATCAAACTACTAGAAAGAAAAAATGTGGAAGTTGATGCACAGTTTTCTTTTAAAGTAGATGAAAAAATAATTAAATTATGTAGAGGATGTTTCATGAATATATTAGATGAGAGACAAATGTTTATGATCCTGCTATTCATAATAGCCCCACTTCGTCTATAACTTGAGTTTCAAACTCTGATCAAAGAGCTACAGACACCACTATTAGTAAAAACCCAGCTAACAAGTAATTTGAAGTTCGTAAACATATATTATTCTTTCTATCTCATGAGTGTCATTACCAGCGCATTTAAACGACCATTTTCAAAAATGTTGTAACCTGCTTTGTATATCACACCATCTATGCAAAAGAATTTCATGATTTGAAGATTTCCTTTAAGCATCCCAAGGTGGATATGCATCATAGGTGAAATGTGACGGTAATAAAATGAAGGACTCTGAAGATATAAGAAGCTCTTTAAATAATGACGTAGATGTGCTGCACAAAAACTAGATTTTACTTACAGAACTAAAAATAGTGACAAAAATCTTACCAAAATGTGCTACTCCTTTTACTACCAGCAATATTTACTAACTCCATTTTTGAATTTACTCCAAGAGGTAACTGTTGATATTAATGTTCCATGAATGTACTCAGGAAGTGTTTTATCTTATATGAGACACGAGACCTAAATTGGAAGCGGAGACGACCAAGTTGACACTTCCATGGCTAAAGAGTTACTAAGCTTTTCAATGTGTTGCAGAAAAAAGGTTTCAAAACACTTGAGCCGAAATTTATGGTATCAGCTCAGATATTGATGGATAAAAACGAAAATTTCTTTTAGCACAACGAATTTTTTTATTATAAAAAAATATATTGATGAAGGGTACAGAGATAAGGTGGTTACGGTACACTAACGAGAGAGCAACACTTTTTGAAAATAAACTCTTGACGAAGAAGTTCCTTTTAGGTCAATGGGTTGAACTACTAAAATGTTGACGAAACCCAAGTCATGCTATAATGAACTTCCTGCTATATTTTACGAAAAAAAAATATAGTGATCTTGTGAAAACTTATAATACCAACTCTTCACGATTATTATAAAACCTAAGCAACTTTTAAAAGTATGAAAAATACACTAGCTCTTATAGAAGCATTAGATAAAGAGGATGACTTTTAATTTTTCTTTTGTATTCCAGATTGCGAATCTTAAATTCATCATCATCATCATAATTTCAATTATCGCTTATTTTATTTATTCATTTACTACTGTCTTTCGCGAGATCTTCGGTCTTTATTCAGTTTGATTCTCTTCCCACTAAAATCTCGTCTTTCTACTTCATTCGTGGTCTACCCTTTGTGGCTTTTTAGTTTTCACTGTTTTCCAGATTATGTTTGGTTAATCTTATGTTAGGTATTCTATAATACGTCCAAACCATTTTCACTTGTTCTTTTTCTTCTGATTTTGCTTCTAATAGTTTCGTTAGTAGTATGTTTGGTACCTTGTCCCTTAATCTTAGTTCTGCAATTCTTCTTACGGTGTTCATCTCATATTTTATAATTCCTACTTCTGAAATTAATTAGTTATTCTTACACTACCGCTATTAAAGTTAAGCTTTAGTTGAATTTTATTATTTAATCTCCTTATTGGTTAGAAGTTGCCAACAGGTTCAGTTTTAAGAGTTCATCTCCTTCTACTTCATTTTCTTTTTCTTTTTCTTCTTCTCCCATCCTTAATATGCTAGAAGGGGATCGAATTTCCTCGCATAGTTCTTTTACCCATTCTTTGCGGTCTATTGCCATTCTTTTCAGTTTTATGATGTCTATTCTCTTTTTCTTTTGCAACCAGTATTTATTAAAAGTAAATTTTATTGTGACAACAATCTTGTTATTAGAGCTGTGTACTTTTACGTTGACCTTCGTTTTTGTGGAAATTAATTTCTAAAAAATGCACAACGTTCGATTGAACAATACTTCCTATTAAATAACATTGAGTCGATTCGAGTCTTTGAATTATTGAACATTGGGGTTGTAGAGAGATTATATTATATATCTACGTACCTACTCAATTCAGAGCCATGTACATTACGGGTTATTAACTGAAAAAAGGGGAGTCGAGTAAATACTCCGAACAAACAATGAAAGAGAAATCGTTCCAATTTAGAACGTAATGCTGATTTGTTTGTGGTTTTCCAATAAAACATTAGATACTCATATATATATATATATATTAATGGTTAATGACTCTATAGAGTTTACTAGGGAAAATATAAAAACATTAATAAAAAAGCGCTCGTCTATCTACTAATATTTAATATCCCTGAAGTGAATGCTTTCCTATTGTATATTATTTTATCAATTTTTAATATATTTTGGAAATAATTATATGAATAACGGAATAATAGTTAACGTTTAGAACGCATTAAATAAAGTCGGTTGGACATTTTCCGGATGACTTTATTTTAAAACACATAAAAAAATGTTCAGAATGCTTCACATTTTAACTGCTTATTTAATTAAACAGTTTCAAGTTGACTCTATTTTACGGGTTTTCTGGCCTTTACTTTTGTTACAAATACGTATTCACTGAATTCATATACAGACAAACCACATTTCTCATGTAGTGTAAATTCCACATGAGGAGATTATTTCACGAGTTTTTTATTTTTGCATGTTATTAAATATCTCTGAAAAGGAAACAGTTTTAAAAGTTAAAATTTTATGTTTGTAATAATGTAAGTTCTGAATATAAAATTGAGCTTTTGAAAGAAAATTAGTATACAATAAATAATAAAATGATAAATTCATGGGTATTTTTAAGACAAAATATTAATGAAAATGGAACAAAGCAATATTGGATACACTTCATAGGATTACAAATGATTGTCAAAACGTATTTTGTGAACGATTTAATCTGTGATTATCCATAAATGGAATAAATGGACTGTATAGTTTGAGTTTCCCAAAATTTCCTGCATAAAAATGTGTGTACTTCTTTTCTCAAATACTCAATTCCAGTCATTCAAGAAATAAATGGTACTCTGAGTGGTTTTATTAATTTTATTGAAAAGGAGTAGACATTTTATGTAAATTTTTGCACTTTTTATGCTCCTTTTCACCTTTTACCATAAATAAACTCCAAATAAAAGTTGCTTCAAAAATTTATATTTTACAGGTATTTCATTATATTTACTGATAAATCGTTAAATTTATTAAGCTGACAGAGTGAAAAATAATAACAAATTGAACAATGCTATTAATTAATTAAAAACTTTACCGACTTTTTTGCTTGCCAAGGGAGAAAACTTTACTTAAGAGTTGATGAAGGGCAATTGCAATGTTGATTGGTTACATCATGTGTTGTGTTTTTTGAAAAGTGATTTTGATTGGTTTCCGCTAAAAAAGTCGTTTTAAGTTCAACTCGAGACTCCATTGTTAACATTATAGCATATTCCATATATCGCAAACATAGAGACAGTGGTGTAGGTGGAGGTGTAGCTATTTATCCTAAGAAATACTACAAATTTATCTAGTAATATTAAGCTATTAGATACACCTGGTATAGATATTATCTATTTATGCGTCACTAAAAACGTATTTTCTCTTAATTTAGTATGATAAACAACTCGCGTAGCACAATACATTATGTGAAAAACTTGAAGAATTATCAACATTCGATAATCCCATTATTGCTGGAGATTTTAACTTTCAAGAGATCTCTTGGCCCATGACATCATTATCAGACGTAGTAAACTCCCACAATCTATTTAAAAACTTTGTTGTAAATTCGATCCTGACCCAACTTATTACAGAGCCTACAATATTTAGAATTATTAATCAACCTTCTACTTTACATCTCGTGCTTATTAATGACGAACAGCTAATTTGATCTATTGAAGTGAGCTCTCCTGTTGGAAAATCCGACCATGCACTTATAACTTCTCACATTCAGTTTAACCAGTTACCACTGGCCAAAAACATTATTATAACATATGCTACTACCAATTTCAGTAAAGTTGGGGCAAAACTATTACAACTTAATTTTAATTCCATTTTTGTAAACTAAACTGATCCGTCATCAACGTGGAACGCATTATATGATACTACTCTCAGTATAATATCCGTATACACAACTTTTCGCGAGACTTATAAAAACAATCTGAAACCCTGGATAAACTACTAATACAACGTATTAGACAGAAACGAAATTTCTGCCGAAAATACAATTCCCAAAACCATCGCAGATTTTCTAATACTCTACAACTTTTTCTTTAAACTTTAAGACAAAATTTCGAAGAAAACATAATCGCCAGCTATAACAGCAAAAAATGTTTCAAATACATACGTTCATACCTATCTTCCAAAGGTTCCTTCCCGCTAATTCAAAAACCCAACTTTACGATATGCCCATCTAATAAAGAATACTTTGAAACGCTGTCTTTAGCTTTTTCACAAGTTTTTACTGAAGAACCCAATAATGACAATCTCCCACTAATTATATGTCCCCGTCTCAATGCATCTTTAGAAGATATAATGTTTACAGTAGACCGTGTCAAATAACACTTATTAAAACTTCGTAACCAGGTCTAGATGGTTAAGCCCTAAACTGTTAAAAACTTGCGCAAATTCGCTTGCTACCTCTTTATCTTATACATGCACACCTCTTTTACCCAAAGTTCATTACCACCTAGTTGGAGATTAGCTTCTATCACCCCTATATTCAAAAAAGTAATAAAATCGATTATAATAAATACCGACCGATTAGCCTGCTATCAGTAGTCAGTAAAGTCATGGAAGCCATTATTTCAGAAGAAATGACTAAACGTCTTCTACTGGAAACACACGGATTCGTCTCAGGCCCTCTGCCATAACCAACTTGCTGTATTGTGTTAGCGACTGGACATCCTCTATTAATAATCTGCAGCCAGTTGATGTTGCTTATCTAGACTTCTCCAAAGCCTTTGATCGTGTTTCCAAGCACAGACTTTTACAAAAGCTGGAACATTTTGGGATTCGTGGCTCTTTGATTAGCTGGATTGATGATTTTCTCACAGACAGATATTTCAAAGTTAGAGTTGGCGAGGATTTCTCACAAAACAGACTTGTGAAGAGTGGAGTACCACAGGGTTTCGTTCTTGGTCTTCTACTTTTTACGATTTACACAAGCGATCTTCCTTATCACGTAGCTAACAAAATATCTTTCTATGCCGATGACAAAAAATATATACCAACCCAATCACCAATCAGCAAACCCAATCTGATGTTCCAATGGCTACTTTCCATTAGCGTCGAAAAATGTTTAGTGCTCCGAATCGGTAAGAACAACCCACTTATATCGTACTTTATAAACGGCCAACTATTGAACACTGTTTTTTCTTACAACAATCTCGGAATTATCGTTAATAGTAACATTACTTGGACTGACACTGACACTACAATTTCGATCTGTAATCATGCTAACTCTAGGACTATATATCTTTCGAAAGTGTTTTTCCAGTGTTTCATTTCAGTCGTTTTGTAAACTATATACCATTTATGCCAGATCAATTCTAGAGTACGCTGGGCCAACGTTGTACCCAGACTTAGTTCGTGATAGAAATCTTTTGGAAAATATTCAAAGAAAAGCCAAGTGACTTCCTCTGGAATTGAGGAGACCCTCTTACCAGGAAGGACTTTCAATGCCCAATCTAACTTCTTTTGAACTGCGCCGACACCGTGGATACATGTTTCCTACGTTTAAAATATTAAAATTTAATTTTGGCAACCTGAATTCTATGTTCACCTTAAATCTAGATGACACTCTCGCAGAGCGGCCATCACTTTAAATTGAAAAAAGAAAACTTCACCGCCAGATCGAGGCAGAACTTCTTGTCCAACAACTACGAAGTTAGTCACCTAAATGCATAAAAGTATTTGAAGATATTCCAGATAATAGAAAAGTATGTTGAATATTATTTAAAGTTAAAATTAAAACGAAATAAATAATAAACACTTTGGTTGTTTCTAGATGAATGGGGAGGATAAGTATTTCATTTCCAGAAACGCATCTTTTATTTTTATTCACTTATCTCCTTTCAAGAACATTAGTCGAGAGATTAAACAATTATAAAGAAGTTAAATATGTGAACATTCAAATGCACTTTACTTTAAAAGTTGATTTTTGTTTCACCTCTATTTTATATAAATTCAAGAAACTTTCCAGAAACATGTATTTTCTGAATATAGAAATTTGTGAATTTTAAATTAATTTTAACCGCATGAACAAAAGTAATAATTTCTAGTTCATAAATTAAATGTATATCAAGTAAACATTTTGATATATATAGTTCCTCTGTCGGCTCTAATTAATTACATTTATTAATTTTGTTATGTAGTGGTAATTCATTAATTAGTGACCAATTTTCTGTTGCCTAAACCATAAACTGAATAAGGTAATTTGGAACATATTAAGTGATAATATATTTGTTTTAAGTAATTGATCGAAATAAACTGTCAAATTCTAAATAAATTTACCAATAATAGTAAGTTTGGTTATACCAACATAATAATTTTTCAATATGTTTTATAATTATTAAAAATATTCCAGCTTTGATTTATGGTGTTCTTCTTAGAAATAATCTTTTTATTGAAATTTATGTTTTTGTCGTATTTTTGTTATTATTATTAAAAAATATATCAGGGGCAGATACTTTATTAGAGCCCACTAAATGAATTTTTAAAATTGAATTAATATAGCAAAAAAAAGATGGGACTGATCACAGAACTTTGAGGTAAACCACATTAGATAATTCTTTTAGAATTAAATAGATCTGAGATTGACGGCAACAAAAGCTTTTTGTAAATTAATTGTAAAAGAAAAGGTTGATAAAATACTTAAAAACAAACTATAAAAGAGGATCTAAAGATTACAGATGCCGAGAAAATCAACAATAGAATATCAGAAGAAACAGACAAAAGAAAAGATAAATATACTAAAGAATAAGAACAAACTAAAAGAAATAGAGGAATATCAAAAACAAGTTGATTCAGAGATGACGAAGAAAGAAAGATAGATTCAAAAGAAAATTAGAAACCGAAATGGGGCTTGATTTTTGAAATTTTTCAAATAATTTTGCTTTCTTTTTCTTACTGTTTATAATTTATTATAGAATAATTAGTTTTCTTCAAATTATCAGGATATTTATTATCATTATAAAATTATTATTTGGTTCTTATTATGTTGGTAATATAGTCATTAAATCATTATTTTGGATCATTAAAAACTTTTAATTTTTCTCATATAAACGTTTTATTAGTTTTTTGTATAACTAATTTGTTACTTAAAATTTGCTGAGCTTTCCTTTTAACTTTGTTGTGGCATATAAGAAATATTTATTTTATTCTGGAAATAGATATAGAACAATGTGTATAACACCACCTTCTTTATATTAAGAAAATATAAGTTGGTCCAGTTGTCAACTTTAAATCTTTAAATTTCTAAATCAATCAGTATAAAAGTGGAACGATCTATTAACAAGTCGCAAAGCAATTTTTTAAAAGAAAGGAACATTATAGAATAAAATAATAGTCATTAGCTATTGTACATAAAAAATTTTTGGAATATATGTATATATCGATAAATAAATATATGTAGTTGATTTCTATTTTATTGCTACGGGAATGTGTTTTTTACATATGAAAACATCTATCAAAGATTATATCAAAGCAGATCATTACTATTCTCTTGTTAAAAAAATAAGTAATTTTTCGTCATTAATTTATGTCATTACTTTATGAGTACAAACAAGTCCTATGTAATTGTACTAAGTAATTGCCTTATTTTCAACAAATCTTCAAATATATTTTTTGATATGATCATTGGTAAAATTATATTTCGGCAGTTATTAAATATTAATTAGAAAACTTCTGGAAACCAATATAGCTAAACAAAAGCTCAGGCGAAATGTACTGGTTGCGATGTTCAATTAAAACTTTAAAATAAAATGTGTTTTTCACATACATGAGGCATACATACAAACCAGTCATTGAAATGACTCGAGCATATTTCATTCACTAACTTTTATTAACATTTTTGGTAAACTTTTTTACGACCAACAGTGGCATTCATAAAACACGCTGTCAGATAGAGCAAGAAAAAAATGTATTATTCAACCATAAATGCAAAATGTCAATTAAATGATATTTAGGAAACCAATTTCAAGTATAATATTGGGTGTTTTTTTTAATGCATTCAGTATTGTTATCATGAATAAGGTGGAGTTAAATTGAGGAAAAGTTGCATATTTAAATTTAGTATAATTGTAAAAGGTCTCTTTAAATAAAGTAATGGATATCTTTATAACTTCAAAAAATTAGACAGCTTTCTTAATTCAGAAGGATATAAATAAAAAAGTCACCATAAACTTTCCATTATTATTATGGCCCTGCTCAAAATTTTGATTAAAAAAAAATGAAAATGTATCTTATTGATTTTTTTGGATTTCTCCGGGAATGCGACAGGAATATTTTGAATTTCAGTATATCATTATATCTGTTTCCTAAACATCTAACTTTTCCATCGAGCGAGAATTCATAGAGCTAAAATTCATCGAGCGACAATTCATCGCTTACAAATTATTTGTCGTTGTCATATATGTCAATAAGAGTTTATTGTATGTATATATGTTATTGTATTCATATTGTATGGTACTAAATTTTTACTGAAACGAAATATTGGTTGTTAGGCAATATGAAATTGCGCCCAAAATAGTAAAATTACAGTAGTTTGTAATATCCTAAAGGTAAATAAATCCTATTAATAAATTTGGCATATAACGCAGGTAGGCAAGAACCTCTAGTAATTTAATCGAATTAAATTTTTTTTTCTAAATTAAAATTATATTAACAGAAAACCACTGCGGTATGTATTCCAACTTAGGTGTTTATTAATAATAAACACTCAACTATAAAAACAATGACCAAAGAACAATATGGTGGAATGAAGAAGTAACAATTAAAAAATCAATATGGAAACATATAGAGACTAAAAATGAAAAAGATAAAAGTATCTATTTAAAAAATGCCTGTTCAGTACTAATCTGAGCAGTGCAACGCTCTGTACAGTAACGCTAAAAACAAAGTGTAAAATAAATTATTGGTTCTAATTATTATTGTAAATAAAGAAAAAATAAATAATAAATAATGTATCTAATAATTATACAATTGTTAATATGCTTTATCACATATCTAAGGAAATGTCGTATAATTTGGCAACTGTGCTTAATTGGACTGCAGCAGAACACGAATAACAGTGCTAATGGAAAAAACTTGAACTACAAATGCGCCCATCGTAAAAATGTACCTAGGAACTTTAAGATGACTAATTTCATAAATTCTGACACGGACTCACTATCTCAGAATTTAAAAAAAAATGTGCTTCATGGCCATTTTTGAAAGATAAGAAATGTATATGTGTCGATGGACATATTCTTTTTTTAAATTTGATGAATGAAATAGTCAAAATTTCGCACGATGTTTCGACTTTTACGCATGCTATAGCTTACGTTTTGAATTAAACAATGAGATGAAAATAGCCAACCGACACGTGTTTAATCTTGTTCAGTAAGACTTTGAAATTTCAACGAAATAGATTCAGAATTTTTCTCAAAAATTGCGAAATAATAGACCCATGCGTTGACACGCTTTTGAAGTGTTCGGACTTCCCTCTTAAAATGAGAGGGCGGTTTCGATTTGAAGATTCTGCATAATAAAATTCCAATTTACTTATTTATCGAACGGTCTTTAGAATGGAAAACACTGGAATATTCATGCCCGAACTACTATAAATAATTGAAAAATTGAGGACAAAACGTCAACAAATACTGAAGAGTTCGTCGAGTAGTTTAGAGAACAACTTTTTTCGGGCCAATTTTCAGAAGTGCTTTCATTTTTATTATATTTGATTTCCTGTAGAACTCTGTCCTGACGGGAGTCAGAATATATTGAAAAAGGAATGAAAGTAAAGTTCAACAAGTATGAAAAGCAATAAAAGGCTGACAATGGACAAAACAGTTATTTTCAATAGAACTTAAATTGTCTGTAAATGGAATTGATGGTGTGTTCAAACACGAAAATATCAAAGAAGAAAATATAACCAAACAACAAGTGTTATGTAAGCTTGTTAGGTTAGTTACTGACAAGGGTTTCATAAAAATTATTTTCGATTTTACAGAGTGAATTTATATGTATCTAACCCATACTAACAGAGGTAACGCGAGTTTAAAATTTTCTACAATGCAATTAAACGAGAATGCAAAAGAAACAAGACTGTTACGTTGCTTTTTTATTGTACAGTTATCGAACTACAAAAAACGCACTCAGACATACCATCAAAAATAGAAACAAATAAAAAAATGCTTGAATTCTACAATTTCTCTTTTACATTTTAAAGTATTTTCTGTTTCTAATAAACTGTAACTTTATTGCAATATTATTGGCTCTTGTAAATAATATACAATATGTCTCAGTAAGTTGGAACCATATGGGAAACTTTTTTATTATTAATTTCAGGAAAAAAATGTATTCTTCATAAAAAGTTCTGCATGTTCTAAAATCTAAAATACAATCAACAGATATCAATTTTTTTCAGTCGTGTACGAGGTATGTCAAAAAATATGAATTTTACTCAAGAGTAAAGTACCTTTAAATTTGACAATATCGAAAAATGTTACTAAAAAAAGTTGATCAGAATTAAAAATTACGTTTAAATATGCAAGTACATCCATTTAAATTAAAACTTCAGATTATTTTATTTTTTACTAATATTTCTATTTTGAATGAAATTTATCTCTTGTGATTACGAAACACATTATAACCTTTTAGTTTTTCGATGTTTTCTAATAATTTTGCAATTAAAACGCGTAATAAAAGAATATTCATTTATTTTGCAAATAAATGTAAATGGATGTACTTGCATATTTAAACGTAATTTTTAATTCTGATCAACTTTTTTTAGTAACATTTTTCGATATTGTCAAATTTAAAGGTACTTTACTCTTGAATAAAACTCATATTTTTTGACAAACCTCGTATACCACTGAAAAAATTTGATATTTGATGACTGTATTCTAGGTTTTAGATAATGCAGAACTTTTTATGAAGAATACATTTTTTTCCTAAAATTAATAATAAAAAAGTTTCCCATATGGTTCCAACTTACTGAGACATATTGTATAATATAGAAAAGAATTTATTTTCTTTTTAATTGCGAAGTACATGTCACTCAACATAACCTGAGCACGCAAATAATACGAAGTAGAAAACTAATTTAACTCGAAATTAGTTCTTTAATAACGGTTGTAGGTATATATGTCAGATATTAAAAAGAATAAAGGCACTGGAAAGAAATAATATTTAAATTATAGAAAAATGCTTACATGCAAACAACTATTGATACTTTCATTAAATAAAACAAAAGTGAGATTATTTTATAATAAATATATTAAGAAAATGAACTACTGAGTGTTCTTTAAACAAATACAGTTTTCTAATTTCTTAAAATATAGTTATTTGGCCGGAGTAAAAAGTAATGTCATCTACTTTTTTATGATTTATATATAAATAATATAAAAATAAATGATAAACTAATTAACAAATATATATACAGGGTATGAATTTGAAAACTACCCACACATAACATCTTCGTTCTAGTAAATAATCGGAAAACCTCAATTTTATTTTCAATCTTCAATCTTTGTAATCCTATTGAGCAAAGAAAATTGTATTTATAGGATATTTCATTTCCGTGTAATTCAAATTATTGCAAATGTCTTCAGATAATTTTCATTATGATATATTTATAATTAGATTGTAAGTCATCAAATAAGTTAAAAGCATAAATATAGGAAATTAATTGTACACATTGGGATAAAGGTATGTTGGGCATACGAAAAGATCAATTCATACTAGATTTAAAGTATATTTAGCTTATTTAAAGATATGGTAGGTATACTGAAAAGTTCTGTGTTGCCGAACATGCTCCTAATAGTGATCATAGAGTAACTGTAGATAATCTTAATTAAAAATATGGATAGAAGATTGATAGACGCATAGGAAAATATAGAAGTTTACAACGAAGGAACAGGTCCTTTTATTGTTTAGCCAAGAAATACTGATTTTTCCTGCAGGACCAAATATGGAATAGTAGCTTAAGATTATTTTTAATTATCTCCTGATAATACTAATACAGCCTTCTGCAGGATTTTCCAATGTCTAATGTAATTGAGATATATCGGAATATTTTCTTTAATTTTTACTTATTTTGTCCATACTGTTTTTGTATTCTGGAGATACCCTGTATAAATTATTTGGGATACATTTAGAAAGTTACATAGCAGTTAATAATGACAGTAAGGAAAGTTAAATTACAAAATAAACAAGGGTTTGCCCTAATTAATATATTGTTTAATATGGGCTGCCAAATGTCGGTTTACTTTTGTTTCCTATTAAAGTAAATGCAAGGAACTGAGATGCGAATATTTTTGTTGCTAAAATCGACCTGAAAACGTCTTTTATAAACTAAGACACTTTTAACTTTCAGTAAATTCAAATGAGGTTCTGTAAACTTTTCAGCCTGAATTTTGTTGTTGGAGTTTTCAGCATTGAAAAAGTCTTTCTAACTTATTAAAAGAGGTGAGTTATTATTGCAATAACTCATAGCATAATTTATTCATCATTTTTTATTAATGTTGTCTTGTGGCTCTTATTTTTCCATAACATCTTTACGTTTAAAAAGTTTAGATGAAAAAGCTGCATTCAGTGACCCAATTCCAAAATATTATTTTTACTCTTTCTTTAATTTCAGCATATATGCAAGTTTATTTAGAGTGAAATATGATTGAGATTTACAGAAGAGGAAATGTAAACAGGAAAATATATAGGCGGCTTTTTCTTATTTATGGACGAAACTCAGATTTGGCAACATTTTTGCGGTTTCGTGCCAACGTTGATATAGCCGACAAGAAGTAATGTGATGGAGTCGCCATTACAGAGATATACTCAGTGGTCCAAAGCCAATAAATTTATATCGTTTATTTGTTTCACGCCTTCTTTTTATTCACAATCTGCATCTGCATCAGATACTCGATGCGCCAAACAACTCGCCAAACATAAAAATTAATTGCTCTCGAATACCACCCACAGTTTTGGTAGGGATTATTTGGATATGAGAGTCTTTCGCCACATGCCCATTGGCTGAAATAGTAGTAGAGCAGTCAAAGCGATGTTGCAGTAATTTATTAGAGCCTTTTAAAATCCCGAAATATCTTTTGACCTTCAAGTAATGCTGAAAGTTCTAAGATTAGATGGGAGAGATGTATTTTGGAGTGGCGAATACACCGTGATATTTGAGGCATCTATTTTGGGCCATCCTGTGCTAAAATCTTATTATCTAGCTTTTGCCTCTTATTAAGGTGTTACAATTTTATAAGACATAGCTCTCTGTTGTTCCTAATAAATCTTAGTCTCTTGGCCTTGCACTATGTAAATTTCTTCGTTTTTCTGGCCAAAAATAATTATTATCCTCTGCCAATCCAATCTTATTCATTTATTTCGGTACCTTATAGTGTTGTATTAGTTTAACCAAGGAGTTCTTCAGATATAGATGAACTTCATCAACCTAATTCCTGGTTGTATACCCACTGATTGATTTTCATCTTGATGGGTCATTAAATAAAGATTTGGGCTATATCAGAACCTGTATTGTTTAACTAATTTCGACCTTTACTCATAATATTTTTATGGAGCCGTCGATACACCAGTTGAGATGATTTTTATGGGACGTCCTGATTCCTGATTCATTCTGTGAGACCGACTGGATCAACATATTATTCGGCAACGTTGGAAGAACCTACATTGAAATCCGATACTCGAACTTCGGTTCAGAAGTAATTCTCATATGTAGTGAGTAGCAACGAAATGCAAAACGTAGCTGAGTAGTGAATTCATCTACGTAGTAGCTTTATTATTATTATTATTATTATTATTATGATTATTATTATTATTAACATTTTTATAATTATTAGCATTATATTAATATTATTAGCATTTTTATTATTATTTGCATTATTATTATTATTATTATTATTATTATTATATTATATTAACACTTACATGTTAAAATGCACTTCTTGAAAAGTTCTAAAGTTACTAACATAAAGGGTTTTAAGTTTCTACAAATTGAACCAACAAAATATTCGAAGTAAAGTCAGCTATTTTCTTAATTATTCTTTCAGAAGACTCTTAGCAGTTCTTAATGACTCTATTAAATATTTTCCGCTATCTTATGAAGCGCAAAAGTTATCTAGAACAAGAACTTTGTTTAAGCAAACTAAATTTATTCAACTTATAATAAACTACTTACCGAACTCGAATTTTCTGTAAGCAAACTTTTAACAATAAATAAAAGAATTGTCAACGGATTGGATGGAAATAAGATGTACAGAGAGATTTAGGAAATGTTCAGTAGTAATGGGAAACTAATTATCAACTAACCGCTTTTAAAGTAAAATATACTGAAGTAAATTATTTTTCAAGAAAACAATTCATTTTTTTCTTTTGAAATTTTTATGAAAATCCCAAGTTCATTGCAATAAATACTACAATTTAACTGGAATGAGAGGAAGCAAAGCAAAATACATTTTGTTACTCCAAACCAACATTTAGGGTATATAGATTTCCGCGTGGCTTCCGACATACATTTCAAAAGAGATGACACGACGTTTCGTACCTTCATCATTTGCAGATGGCATCTTCGGGCTACAGAGTGAAAATCAGTTTGCTGGAACTAGAGCGCCTGAGGAAATAGTTACTATTTACATTTACAAGGAGTATAGAGTATTAAGAGATCATTATTATACAGGGCAAATAATTCGAAGGAAAAGCTTTGCTTATATCAGCAAGGCAATGGTTTGTAACAAGGAATTAATTACTCCTTTACATACTTTGCAAACTTTTGGTTTTTTTCCTTATGTTTATAAATTATTTTCTGACCAAATTTAAAAACATATTTTATTTTTGTGATATTCAATTTATTATTTCTCTTAATAAATTGTATTATATGAAAAAAATGCTTTTAACCATAAACAAACAATTTTTAATGGTAGCTTCTTGCAATTGTTTACAATATTTTAGTATTTTTGGTACTTCGATCAAAATGAGAAGAGGCGGATCTATGGATTTATAAGTTATTATTTTTTAAGGCAAAATAAATTATACAAAAAATACTATCAGTAAGAAAACTGTATAAGCGTTGATATATTCCATTTGGAATAAATCTTTCTTTGATATTGGAATATCCGCTTTTCCATTTCTGTAAGTGAAACCCCTGGACGCTCTAGAAGACCTTCAATTACCTACCTACGCTCTAGGAGGGATATTTATTTTTCATATTTGCATGATTGCGAAACTATATCTGCATGTGCGAGTTATTATTAATAGTTTCTCTAAATAAGTAAAGTAGAGTTTAGGAGAAACGAAAGGTAATTATGAATTCAAATGGTCAACGGTTGTTTTCTCAAAAATGATGAAAGGTTTTTGTCTAAGTTTTGAACAACTTAAACATCAAATTAATATAACGCAATCGAGGCGCGTTTCTAGTCATCAGGAAAGAGTTAAATGTAATTTTAATCTACGAAGTTAGCTATTTACAATATTCCTATATTATAGAGTAACTCTTGACCAAACAATACAATCGATTATAAGGGAGAGGTCCTTGGTCCTTATTTAAGCTGTTCTTACATTGTAAATTTCTATACTATTTTATTCTATACAATATTAATTGAAGATTGTAAGAACTATTTTATGTCGTTAACTAAATAATGAAAAGAGTTTTAACATTGTTAAACATCTAAGCAAATGGTTTGCTTTTATCCTTTTTGTCTTTTAATAACATAGCAATAATTGTTTCAGATATTTATGATGAAATCTGTAATCTAAAAGTATTAAAGGGTCGGGACTTGATAATATACCTCCCATTGTTCTTCTAGTTTCATGATTTCTAGACCACTTCATATCATTTTTAATTTTTCTTTGAGTTCATGTAATTTTTTGAGCTCTTAAAAATTTAGCTATTGGACCCCAATTTATAAATCAGAGAATAAATCTGATGTAAGCAACTACAGATCAGTATGAAATCTTAGGATCACTTTAAAACTTTTTGAAAATCTTGTAACCAAGTACTTAACCACTGTGAAATAATTGATAAGCAGTTTGGTTTTCAGAAGGATAACACTACAGAATTGAACTGCACTACCTATCAAACATATTTTTATTTTAATACTGAAATATAAAGACAAAAAATCAATTGGTGTCTAATGCAGTTGAGTATCAACTGATTTTCAATAATCTCCGCAAATTTCACTCAAAATCTCGTTACAGAGTGAAATCAAATAATCCAAACCGCCAATAACAAATCGTTTCCACGTCTACCAATAAGATGTCACCATCTATAATTTCACTTGTAATTTCCTACGCAATTTTCAATTCTCAGGATATCGTATTAAAAGGGGCGTAGTGTATAATGTGCCCCAGGCGTTCCCAGGTTACAATTGGCCAAACCCAATGTGTTTACTACGCTCGTCTTCGGAGAAAAAAATAATTTTCCAACGAAGAGCTTCTAAAATGTGGAAGTCGGGATGGTAATAAGTTCTCCAGACAGGATTTTGCAATATTTCGGTAATTTAAACTGGAAATAACGATGGAATGCCTCATTTCCTACCAATTTAATAAAATTACATTTTGCAATTTGTAGGATGCTGTCTTTTATAAAATAACTATGCACTTATCACAGTTACGTACTACACAGTAAAACAATTTTATTTTATTGAATTCTGGATTTATTGCAACCTCCTACGTTTATTATTATAGCAACGTTTTGAGTAATTTAGTACATGATACCAATTTGTATGGGCTCTTTGCTGATTATTTCTTTATACAACTTTTCTTCTTTTCACTTTGGGTAGTTTATCAAATATATTTATGTGGCCTTTTGACTTAGGTAGTAACATTTTTAGGAAGTCTTTTATCGATTCTAGGTTTTAAACTTAGATGGTTTTAACGGTTCCTTAAAGGGAAATAGGTTTTTATTTTAAATTGTAGTTTTTGGAGCAGCTTAACACCATACTTCGTACTATCTTCTTCCTTAAATAATTTTTCAATTTACTTTTCGGGTGTGGTGATGGCATAAGGTAAAAAAATTGTATTCCAAGTAGATGAAATATATTATCCATCTTCTCTGTTTAAAATTATTTAGACATTTTTTATTTCTATTGCTTATCGAATCTTCTGATATCACAAATTTTTTTGACTAGGATGGTTGTGTGATGTATAGTGATGTCTTTCGGTATATACAGAGTAACCTAAAGTATCGTTTGGTTTATGTGTGATCTGTATATCCAGAAAAGGAAGGGAGCCATTTGATGTGTTTCACTTGTGTTTACGTTTAGTAGTTGAATTATTATGCTCATCTTTACTTCCTGTAGAAGCTCTTCTAGGCGGCGAAATGTTGAAAAATATTTGACTTGGGGGGTTACGAACTTCTATCTTTTCCTATTATCAGAAACTTAATTTTGGTAAATTTTCATAGTAGCACGGTACGTATATTGAGGAGGAAATTGTAGTACACTGAGAAGTTCTACCAAGGCTAAATATTCTGACTCTAGGTACCTAATGATAATAAGCTACAAAGAGAAAAGTTCGTCCAGATTGTAAAATATATTAATAAAGACCTAGCAAGTTAAAGTACTCTTATCTAAAAGAATATCCATAATTATAATTTGTAATCTATAATTTGCTGTTTTGTTTTTCAAAAATCTAATAACAATTTTGATTTTGTTTCAGGTATGTTAACATTGATTTAATGGGCAATAATTTGGTGAGTACTTTATTAAGATATAAATATTTAAATGAATGATTACGTACATTAGTAAATTGATTGAATATTTTAAATTATAATTCCAAAAATGGTATTTTTATAGTAGATAGTCCAAAATATAAATCAATATTTCATTTTGTTTTTAGTAGAATTTCCGACGCCAAATTTTTTTATAGTAGGCATTCCGAATTATGAGTCAAAAAGAAGAAAGTTTAAAACATAAATCGTATATTTAATTCATTTTAATAGAAGTCCTTTCAATTGATGTATTGCAAAACCCACTTTTCTATTTAAAATTTTTATTGAAGATGTCATCACACTCACAGAGATGACATCAAAAATAAAAAGTTGACCCATTTAAAAACAAAAATCTCCGATTTACGAAAAAATGAATTTAGTCCTTTCGTTTGGACCATACTGTATGTAGAAATTTGATTGTCGTAATTAGACATAAATTTTGAAGCATTGAACTTATACAATTTTGTTACTAAGTAAATAAAACAACACCGGTAACAACAAAATTTCTTAAATTAACTAAAAATCATAAACAGGGTACTCGGGAAAACCTCATCCGGAATTTCTACTATTATAATATAAATCGTTTTTGAATAATATAACATGACATATATTCTACTCAATTTAAAATAAATATTTTTATTTATAAACAGGCCGGTGAAACGTTTCATCTTTATTGGAATCTAAAGAGCACCACTTAAATAGATTAACACCTTGTTTTTCCTAGGCAAAATAAATAATAATAGATTAAAACATTAAAAATTAGATACGATCTCCTACAAACACGTAAAGTGTTCTAATAGAATCTTACAAAAAGCTTTCAAACTCAATATGAAATTGCTTGATATATGTCTGTATATATACGTCAAATTAGTTCAATGGGATTTTGATATTATCGCGAACATTATGTTCAGTAAATGACATATAGTCACGTTACCTGTATACAATTCTCTATGGATATTGAATTTGGCGTTGGAATGAGTAAAATACGGCGATACTCAAAGCACATTTCCATTAAGTGACATTTATCGTACATATTGCAAATGGTACAAAACATATGTTTTTTATTCTACAGCATCATGTCAAAACTAGCCAGAAAATATCAAAAAAATATATACATCAAAATTTGAGCTGTTTTTCGTTTTTCGGTGTAAAGTAATAATAAAAATAATTTTACCAATGGGCAACAAGTATGAATGCTGTTGACATGATCCTCTGTAAAAGACCTGAGGATTCGTATTTATTAACAAGTAGAGAAAGGGAGACCTTAAGAGAGTAAAGCGAACAACAAAAGGGAATATATTGTAGTAATATAGATGAGAAACTTTTAAATATATTGCAGGGAGATTCAGATCTTTGACTATAATAATAATGTAACACAAATTATCAATAAATAAACAAATTTAATTAAAATTAAACAAATATCAATACTTTTTCATGAAGTAGAATGACAGATGGAAACAAGTTTTTTTAAATGAATAATAATGTTTGTACTTACTATAATATAAAATATATTAAAATGGTCAGTATACATTTAACGTTAAGCATGTGACACAATAGTTTCTCTAATTAATGTTTGTAAATTAGAATTTGTATTATTTCTAATTATAGCATATAAAATTGAGTACGTGTAAAAGTCTAAATGTGTCAAAATTTAAATAAAAAAAAATATTTATTTCATGTAAAATAGATTAAATTTTATTTATTGAAATTAGAAAGTATTTCATTGTCAATTAATTACATTTTTATGGAACTTAGACACATTACGTTAAAAAAAGGACAAATAATTTTATGTCAAAAAGTGTTATGAAAACAACGTTACAAATAATAGTGGCATATAAATAGTTAAAATACTTAACTCTAATATGAATAGATTTTCTTGAGTTATAAGAAAATAATATTTTCAATAATTTTCACGTTTTCATGCTGATGCTGGTCCATAACCATAATTTTATCGGGAATGATTTCAAGGTGAATAATTTTCCGCCTACAGTTGGCACATTTCAAAAGTAAGACAATTTTGAGCGTTGACTTTTTGAAAATTCCAATGTTTCTAGTTGTTTGTTTTTTGAAAATTGCAATGTTTATTGTTTAATTAGTTGTAAAAAATATTATAGTAAAACTTATGTACAGGAAATATATTGGATTGTAAAAATTTTGAATGAATAATTTAATCCAAAGTAATGGAATAATAAAATTTTTGCTGCTAATCAAATACGGAACAAAAGAAGATAACATCCAACAAAACATATTATTTTTAAAATAAAATTCAGTTATAAAATTTTATAGACAATTTGAATGTTGATGAACACCTGTTGCAATGGAATTTATTATAACCATAACATTTTTGATAGACACCGTATGGAAATATTAAAAAAATAAGTAAAAGTGAAAATTCATTTCATTTTTTTAATCAAACCTATTAGCAGAATTATACATTGAAAATAATTGTGTTTAATTTAGGCTCAAATTTCTTTATTTTTATATTTAAGAAAATATACTATTAGTTCAAATTCATCAATTAGCCTGAGCATCAAAAACAGGAAATTGTCTGGCACCTACCAACTAAATTTCTAAAAATTATTTGAATTTTGTTCATTATTCATTGGCTTTCAAATACCATGGTCTATTAAATCTGAAAATAGCTCCCGATCATCTGGAATTTAGTTTAGGACTATTAATAGATTCATGCAAATATCTAAAAAATATTACGTTTCTAATATTTGGGAAAAATGCCAAATCCGTTATACTGTATGTTTTTAGTTACACATTTCATATTAGAAATACCTGTTGAAGTTTACGAGCTATAATTCAGGTAGATTATTTTAAATCTGACAGTATCTTTATTTCGTAAAGTTTTGCAGCATTTTATGTGTGGTCATATAAAGTCATACACCTATTACCAGTACGCTTATCAAGTAAAAAAAATTAAATAGAATGCAAGGTCGAGTGCCACCCTGCATTAAAGGTATTAGGAACCTTTTGTATTTATTGTGTGATTTAATTATAATCAGTTGGACGAAATTGGGGTTTCTCAATTAATACAAAATGTACTTCAAGTACTGCTATTCATATGGCTTTAGGAATGAGGGATTTGTAAAGAGAATTTTTAATTAAATAACTTCAATAGAAAAAGAGAGTTTTATAAAAAAATTAACATTCAATAATTTGGTTTTCTTTGTCTAATAATAATAATAATATATAAATATATATAAACTAATATAATAATACTTCAGTGAAGTCTAGTAAAATGATTTCTTTATATATTCCATACATATTAAAACTTAGGTTGTATATTATTAATGAGTGAATTATTAAACAATTCGTTTCTTTATTTTTGTAAGTATGCTTGTTTTTATGTATATATTTCCTTTGTAATTATGGCACTCCTTGTCCTAAAAATTTTTGTTTTTAGAAACAATAAATGTATTTGTATTTATCATTATTGTTACAGTTTATGAAATAATTCTGTACCGCACTAATGGCCTTAGAAAAAATAAAATTATGCTTAAATTTATTATTTCACTGTTTCTTTTGTTGCCACTTCAAGTTTTTGTTAAAGTTATAGATTTTAGTATATAATTTTCTTGATATATTAACTAATAACTGATTGTGTTTTGTGATTCAAAAATAAATGTCGAATGTATTTGTGTTAAGGAATAACACTGAAGAACGAATGTATGTTTCTGTGTTAAAATGTATCGAGGGTGAGAAATTGGTTACGTGATTTTCAGCATTTTGTGCTTTTAGAGGTCACTTTCAAAATGTTGTGTTTTAAAATATATGTAGGTATGGGGTTTAAGAATAGGTAATTGGTAAAACAATAGGATGAAACTTCCTTTGTTTTATTGGGATTTTTATTAAGAGTATTACACTCTTGTCAAATGAAAATG
This sequence comes from Hermaeophaga mercurialis, assembly GCA_951812935.1. Taxonomy (NCBI): domain Eukaryota; kingdom Metazoa; phylum Arthropoda; class Insecta; order Coleoptera; family Chrysomelidae; genus Hermaeophaga; species Hermaeophaga mercurialis. Next base: position 38,203,356 of record OX638358.1, read on the forward strand.
TTTTTGAACCGAAAGTCTAAAATGGAATTAAAAAAACACAAATTCGCATTTTTGATACAATTTCTTGCTGCTTTATCGGATATTGACATGTCAACTTGCTGAGAAAATAATTAGACGCACTGTGGATTGCATCCATTAATATTTGGAACCAATTAGTTAAGTATTTCTTGTGGTATATCAATGAGCCGTTTAATTAATGTTATGTAGTTATATTCTTAATTAAGAGAAACGCTCCTTGGGGTATATAATTTTAACAATTCAACTGGAATATAATAACTTTTAGGCTGCATATAAATGAATTCATAATAGTTGTCTTAATAATCTCCATGGCAGAGAGAAAGAGAGGATTCATTTCGAATGTTGAAAGTCAAGATTCGCTGCCGTAAAGCCCTCAAGTTTGAAGCTTCAAGCTTCTACTCTAAATAGAAAATCTTTAATTCCTCATTTCAGTCTGCTATTGCACAGCTATCTGATTATACAGTCACCCGACACTTCATTAACGCACCTCCATCGAGATCCAGACAAAATGAATACTTAATATGAGATTCTAGGGACGAATCAGCCCAAAAGTTTCTTATCGGCTTAAAATTCAAAATCAGTCTATTATATTGTGCTAGTCTGAATGAAACTTAAACATTCCATACAGTGATGAAATAAAAATCGCGGCTGGCCCAATTATTTACATCACTTGCATAAATAACTCAAATATTTTTATCTATGATTCACTCCGATTATAACTACAAGATAGTGATCTTGAATGTGTTTTGGCAAAATTTCAAATAAGATTCACGTTTGCTGAACATTGTAGATGATAAAACTACGTTGGAAAAATTTCTCTACATTCATAAAAATTTAACTGGATATTTCACGTTTATAATTTTAAAAGTATCAAACTCAACGAGAAGAAAGTCAGAAGTTTGTTGATGTATTCAATGTGGTCACCAAATATTAAACAATAGTTCTACTTCAAATATGCAGTGATAATAATAATAATAATAATAATACATCTACTATATTTCACTCCAATATGATTTAATCCCTGAAATCAGAGCTTGATTGTGGAATGGTTGGTTATTATTATTATTATTATTATTATTATTATTATTATTATGATTATTATTATTATTATTATTATTATTATTATTATTATTATTATTTGCTATGACTTCCTTAAGAACATTGTATTGTATGGTAAATTTTAAACTTTAGCTACAATAGACGTGAAAAAATGGCTTCCAAATTTTGATTAGATTTTAATCTTTTTAATCAAAGAAGTATTAAAGCACTATTGGAATATGGATAGCTGGCAATCTGGGACTTAGGATAATCAAATTAACTCTGGAAATTACCTCAGTTTAAGCAAATTGGACAAGATTTGTTTTCAGGGAGGGCATTTGTTGAACACACCTTAATTAGCAGTACGTACCCAAAGAGCGTATGACATACTTAACAAGAGATTTCATAAAAATACCACATTGTTATATGAGCTACAAAGACTTTTAACAATAATTCAAGGACAAGTTAAAGTGTAGCAAAAGTTACACAAGGAACTAAAAGGGAACTGAATACTCAGACGTCCTCCAAACTTCACAAACTAGAACTAGATACGTTAGAATTATTTATTTCATTTACAGTATTGTACAGAAGGAGTAGGAATGAATTTGAAATTCACGCAATGAATGAAAGTCGAATAGAATTCAATAACAGACAAAAGCAGTATATTAATAATTGCCGCCACAATTTACAATCAAAAACATAAGTTTCTTGGACTTTCTTAAATGATTGTAAATTATTAATCAGCAACTTGTAGTTTGGTTCTATTTCATGTTATGAAGGTAATAGTAGCTACCAACGCGTGTCTTTTGTATTTTTTTATAAATATAATGTTAGGTTGCGGGTCGATAATAAATGTATAAATATTTTGTAGGTTTTACGTTTATTAAAAAAAAAAAAAATTAGAACGCCTGAATCTAATTTTTTAATATTAAATATCTAAAACCGACATTTGAAAGAGCATATTTTTCTCATTGTTTTTTTTGTATATAATATAATAGAAGCACCAAAGACTATAGGTCTAGAAAAATCAGCCATATAAATTTGTTATGTCTCTTTTGTTACTTTAAATATTTTTTGTTTAAATACATTTGTTAAATTTGTCAATAAACAGTTTTCGAAAAAAATAAATCACTTTGTAGATGGTATTAAAATTAACTGGAAATATATAGGTCACTTTCAAGAAAATTAAATGGAAAATATATTAAATTAATTGTTTCAGCTCTTACTTTATGAAAATTATTCATTATAAATATAAGACTTTAAATCTTGGAAAATGGTATGTAAAAATACCGGAACCTAGGTAAACTTGAATAAATATTAAAAACGCTTTGGAAGACTGTGGAAATTCAAGATAAGTATTATTTATCTTTGAATATTTATTTTGGAAAATATATAATATTTGGGAAACACAATTTTTGGATTATTCTTAGATACAAAGTGTTAAAAAAAACCCTTCCAACAATTTTCCACGTCCTAAAATTGATCTAGTCATAAATATATATATGATATTTGGGAATTCTGAATAGAGTTGCTTTGTTATCTAAAACTATAATTGATTTGTAATCGGTCTAGGACCAGTCTTTTTAAGGAAAAATCTATTTCTCAAGCAATTGGGTAAAGTCAAATAAAATAACATTTTGTAGTCTTACAATTGAACATAGAAATTTTTGATACATACAATTTCATAAATTCAATCCAATTAAATTTTCTCTCAGAGTATATTCCACGAAAAACACACTGCAACACAGAGACAGTAAATTAGCTCCCGTCTGTTCTGACCCGATTTGGCTACGCGCATCTTGATCTTACTCTTTAGTACAAATTCCGAGAGTGGGTTTTATTATTTCATTATTTGTTACTGAACTGTTTCACCGTTCTTTTATTATACCTAAATATTTGATTAAAACACGCATATTAAGCAGAAAAATAGATTCCCCTTTGATTTATACACAGACCAGAGTCCTGGTTTCTCATCCAAGAAAAGACTGAATGACTACAGACTAAAACAGTCTATAGAATATCCATATATTTTTAGAAAAAAATATTTTTAAGGAGATCCGACGTTTAAAATTTATGACTTTTTTATTACGATAGGACAAAAATATGTTTCTTTTTCACTTGTGAATAAGTCAGATTCCAATTTATTCGCAAATGGCCACTCGCGTTATGGTGATTTATTATTTTTATATTAATGGTCCTGTAAATCCTCGCAGTTAATAACTTTGGTAGTTGAAGCCGATAACACCAAATAAACTCTTATTAACTCTTATTAACAATATCTAAAGCGAGAATCAAAGACATGGTAAATTAATAATAGTTCCTATCTCTTTGCTCTTGTTTACTTGTCACCATGTCTAATGCTGGACCAGCACACTTTTTCACTACGCTCACCAAACAAAGAAATAAACAAACAACTGTGTTATCACTATGAATTTTTCCATCCCAGAGATGTCATAATCGATAATTAACAACAGTGTTGCCACCTTTGAGAGGAATGTGTTTTATAGAGGGTGGTCGGTTTTAATTTGACGCCTTTTAGTATTTTAAGTATCGAACACTAAAGGTTTTCATACGAGATTAAAGAATACATTCTCATTAATTAACAACATTAGTTATCAACATTATTTTTAATAACCAACCGTACTATTTTAATATGCTTTGCGGTATCTGGATAAAATTCCTTAAGTTCTGAGAGACACGTTCAAATAAATGGTTATTTACTAATGAATTCATCTCCGCATTAAATTAGCTCCGATAACGCTCACTTTCATCACGATAAACTTCACATTTCCAAAGGGAATTACGTGAATTCGTTTATTCAATTTCAATTTGGAGTTTGGGTCTTGGTGTAACAAAGATCAACAAGATTTCTTTGAAGGTGTTTGGTCGCAGCCGAGATTCAAGAATCTCGACAAAAGTAAGAGGATGAGGAGAGAGTGAGAGAGAAAGATAGACAGAAATTAACTGTCTCACGGATAGTTTGCGTGAGCCTTTAGTTCTACATTATCAATTTAATTTACCAACTTTGATGTATTCGAGCTCACCGACTCGACGCTGATGTGAGGAATCGAAAACTTTGAATGACACGAGATGGAAGAAGTTCGGTGAGGTATTTTACAATGAAAAAGTACACAGGTACGCTTTGGGAAAAAGGAAAATTGAAAAGAACCATATTAAATATAGGTCGACATTGATAATTATGCAATGGACTTTATCACATATAGCGGGAAAAATTATTTGTATGAATATCAACAGGAAAAAAGGAATTCCTGCAGAAATTAGATCAGTGAACCTTATTTACTCAATTAGAACAGAAATGAGAAAAACCTTTCAATAAAGCGTTTTCGAAATGTAAACAAATTTACAAAATTCCTTTTCCACACTTTTCTTCCGATCTGTATGATACGTAGCAGGAATAATCGAATCACATTTATACCCATTTGTGGTATGCGTTCTCAAATATGGATCAGATATTCGATTGTAGCGTTCACATTTTATATCGAATTCAAAACCCACAACACGTTAACCGGATATATTTAAGTATGAAAAGAGTCCTTTTTCGACCAAATGCCGCCGTGCGAAGGGCTACCAAGCACCGCAATTATGAACTTTAATATAATATCCGGCGACAAACATTGAAATTTTTCTTAATCACTTCTAAAGGTTGAATTTCCTTCCCTCGTGCCGTTTTGGGAACTGGGGTGATGACATATTTCGGGATTTGGGTACGGTCCTCCATTGCTGATACCAGGAGAGAGTATATAAATTTTAAAGGGTCGTAATTGGTTTTTTATATGCATGAGTTTAATTTTGAGGACTCTAAGGATTATTTAGACCACAGATTTAGTGTGATGATTTAGGTTCTGAAATATTTTTTAAACCTATTTATATTTTAAAAAATCCTAGTTGTAAAATGCTAAAATGAAAAGGCATCTGATTTAGTATTTCTTTCAATTTCAGCAAAAATTCTCATATGCTATTGGGTGTTTGTCAATCGATTTTTTATTTTCATCTCAGATTTAGAATCCCGAAGACAAAAACATCATTAGAGAAACAAGGTATTAATTTTTTGTCTAGATAGGTATAAAACATTGGACAAACAAACAGAAGGATTAACATCAGGAGAAACGAACATGAAAAGCTGTCGAAAAGACAACAATCTCAGGATGGATTCAAATTTTCCTCTATTGTTCACTGTGATAAGTGTAAAGAAGACGAAATCCTTCAGTCTTCTCGGGTTTTAAAAGTTCAAATACCAATCTAGGAAGTCTAAAAGAGTTGGATGTTGAAGTTCAGAGGAAAAAATGGTGAAAATTATAATTGTTTTCTTTCCAAAGTAAGGAAAAATACTTTAGTGCACAAATTTCATAAGTGTACAAAAATATTTATAGTGTTTATATTACGTATAAAAAATAAGGATATATTATTAAATAGACATATAGATAAATGAATTGATTGATTAATTAAGTACGTCATTAATTTAATTATTTTAATGAAGTTTAGCAGTCAAATTTCGGATAGAGAGAGGGGTTTCTAATTTTTGTTTCTAAAGCCACTTTTGGTATAATTTTTATAATTTGACAACTAATTTTATTAAATTTTCCTCTAATCTCTAATGATCTGAATTAAAATAATGTTTTACTTAAAATACCTATATAGTATGAAATTTTATACAATTTTATAACTGAATTTACCAAGTTTCTTAAATAATTTATTTCATCTAAAATATCGATTTAAGTAAAGCACGTTTTATAATTATACCCGATTTTTTATTTATTTTAATTTTGCAATCTATACCAATTAAAATCAGCTTAAACATGTAAGAAATCAATTAGTTCGTTAATTTTTTAGACTATATCGGTCATGAAATATCATTAGTTCGTATTTCTTTATAAAATGATCCATTTAATACTCATTTAGTTAATATTGAATATAACTCTAATTGGTTAATATTCGAAGAAAGAAGTGCATTCCAGTCTAATGGATTGCACCTAATGGATTTTCCAACTTAGAAAGTAATAGACCGCTTACTTGTACTTTTTACAAAAATAAATCAGGAACAGAATAAATGTAAGACGCTTGTAAATCTTGTCCAAGGCGATCATTAATTTACAGTCGAATTTAAATAAATTGAATGAAAAAGTTGGAAAGCAAATTGAAAAATAGACTGTGCAATGGATTTTTTATTCCGTTCTTTTCAAACGCTTCGTCCAGACGCAAGGACTTTGCAAATACAACTTTAGTTGAAACTTATCAACTTGAACAAACAACCTTCGCGAATAATGAAAGATATTTGGAAAAATTTTCGCTCTCACTAGAACAAACTTCCTTTCCAGACATACAAGTTTAGATTTAGAGCCAATTTATTTTATTTTGTAAATAATAATCTATAGATCTTTGCAAATTATATTTGTATTTTTGATATGCACTCAGAAGTTGTAGTAAAACTACAAATTCTATAAGGATAATGCCCCTGAGAAAATATTGAAAGGATAAACGAAGCGGATCAGTATTGTAAGAGGACTTAGGTAAATAGTTAATATCTTGCTCCATCTGTGAAAGTAATCTAGATTTTAGATTATTTACTTTTTCTTGTGACTCGAATAATAAACTCTTATTCTTATGAAATCTACCTCATTTCGTTTTCAATATCTGACAATATTGACTTTTGTTGCAATAGACAATCTCTTACGTTTGGCATTTCTATGAATTCAGTAGTCAAGCATCAAGCGTAGAAACACATAAAAATCCGATCAGAATTTCTAAAACTCTACGTTTGAAACAGTAGACTGAAGTAAAGCGAAATTACTTATTTTATGGACTATAAAATCAATACATAATAGATATTAACTACTGAAAGCATAATAAGTCGATGGTGAAGAGAAGGATAAAAAAAGCTTTTAGAATACAAATCCTGTCGGGATTGTAAAACACAAGCGATCTAGAGAAACGACACACTGTTAGTATTCAAGTTAAGAGCTTCGCAAATCCAAGTAATTTATTTTGACGGAAAATTTTTGTTTAGTGACTTGAACATAAAAGCTTAATTTTTTAATATTAATAAATACACCTGCGGGAAGGTATAGTATTTCTATTCTAAATTGGGCATTTAAATATTATACAGACCACGTATATTCACCTGATATCTCAGGTAGTGACGTTCAGCCAAATTAAATCATTTCAATTTTCTTAAAATTTTAATTTTTCTTTTCTTTAAAAATATGGCGTTTTGGAGACCGTACCTAAATAGTGAAATACGCAAGATCATGAAATTCTTCAAACAAGTAATGTCAATTATGTACTTAAAAATAAAGATTTACACATACAAGTACAGCAAGTTGTTTTAATTATGTTCGAGTATATAAAAAAGAATATAGTGTAAAACCGGAAAATGAAAGAACGAAACGAATTTCAAAACTAACAAAAATAAACGAGCATCTCATAAAAAAGAAGATGAGTATATTATTGTGTTAGCCCACATATAATCCATTATTATTAGATTAAATGACGATTCTATGGAATTTTATTTATAAAATATATTTTTCTTTAAATAACCAAAGAACTAGTTTTTTAGTACGTAACCTTTACATGACGAATGTTATTGACAAATTGTTTTTATTTATTTTTAATATTGCAATGGAACCAGATTTCTTTAATTTAGTTTCAAGAATATGTTTTTTTATTTTTCGATTAAAGTGAATTTTTAGTTTAACTTGCTTTCAGTAATTTTAACATTATCTGAGGTTTTTGCTAAGTAAAATTGGTAACTTAGCAAAATACTTGTGCCTGTCTCAAGCTCGGAGCAAAAGAGAGGATTTAATAAGACGATGAAAAAATTAAAAATTATTGCTACACTAACAGCATAACTTTATTATGCATAGTTTAGTTTTCTAAAAACTGTTCTTAAGTAATGATTAGTTTTTATTGGTTTTTTGTTTTTATAAATATGAAAAATATAAATTATTCTTATTTGTGTTTCCACAGGATTACAACGCCTTTTTAGTTGTATTTAAATAACCACGGTTGACAGATCTGTCAATCTTCGACTTAAACTTGAAAATGCTATATGTGAAAATAGTGAAACTATGGTCATTTAAATACAACTATAAAAGCGTTGGAATCCTATGGAAACACCGATAAGTATAATTTATATTTATATTCCAAAAACTATTTATCTTATTTTTTATAGCTTTTAATAAACTAAAGTGGAACTTTTAATTTTATTTGATAGTTTGATTTTAACTACGCTTCGTTGTGTTTAAATAAGATAATCAAAGCTTTAAAAACCAAGCAGAGCTTGTGAATCTCTGACTTTCTAATAGTTTAAGCTTCAAACACTAAACTCTATAAATAATTTATCTATTCTATTGACCATAAAACCAGTAACTACTGAAAGGATAATAAGTCCAAGCTATATATATTTAAGTCCTTGTGAAATTACTAGCCCAAAATATACTTAACTTAAATACACGATTTTAAAAGAATATTTAGAAAAATTTGGAAAATCGTGGAATTTTAAGATTAGTATATTTTATCTATTACATTTATATTAAAAGTTTGCTTGTGCTTGAAATTTGTTGAAATTCATGAACTTGATTCTAAGGATAGACCTTAGGTATTGTCTGAAAAATAAAAATGGTTCGAAAGTAATGGGTCAAGCAGAAAATCTAAAAAATTTGCAATTTTGGTGCATTAGCTGTCTAAAATAATTGTTTCTTTGCAAACTACATTTGGGGTAAAAGTGTAAATTTAACATGGTTATAAATAATTATATTGCAAATGGTACAAATAATTTAGATTTAATTTAATATAATTAAAACCTAACAATTTACTATAACTTTTTTTCTTTTAAATTGCATAGAAGAGTGATTTTTCTTAAACTAGAAATTCCTAGATTACTTTTGGGTTTATTTTACCAAATACCACTTTTTAAATGTTTAATAGAATATTTTTTTAAATCTGTTGATGTTTCTTTAATCGAATCATTTAAAAACAACGCTGTTGTAACTCAAAAGTTGTTATTTTAATTAAAATAGGACGTTTTTGAAAAATAAATAAAAAATGAACAAGGTTTATTTACTAATTTTAAATACTTTGATTTCATTAGAATGACAGATTTTTCTTTCAATAAATAATAAATTGCTTTTAATTTTTGTAGTTTTGCTATCTTTAACTAGTATAACTAAGTCAAAATATATGCAAAATTGTATTTGTACAAACCTGCACGACTATATGTTGTTACGTATTAGATTGTTTTTTCTGAATAATAAATGTATGAAAAAATCTAAATATTAACTTAAGGGGGTTTTTACCAATTATGTAACTTGGTTAATGGAAATTAAAGAGGTTGAGTAAAAACAATAACAGTTTATTTATCTAATGAAAACAACTAAATTATAAGAGCAATTTACACATAAACAACTAATATACTTAATAGCAGGGATAGGCACCATCAACTTCTCGATCTTCCGAGAACCAAAACATGACTCTCGATCTTCTTTTATTTTACCAACCAAGAAGACCCTAATGTTTATTAATTTTGATGACTACTATAAATATTTATTTAACATTCTTTGTCGACCTTGTCCCATAACTCTCGCTCACGTAATGTTAAATAAATAGTAAATATTATAATTTGGAAAATAAAAAAAAGTTTTATGTACAGGGTGATATTTAACTAAATCCCTGTACATACTATCGTAACAATATCATCATTACAATAAACCAACCGTGAGGTGGAAATTCTTGGTTTTTATTTTTATCGCAACTGCTGAAGATTAAGATGAACCAATACCTGAAAGTTCATTTACAGATTTCACCATTATTGTCAAGCAAAATACAAATATGCCTACTTCTTTAAACTGCATTTACAATGTAGCTCATTTATAACTCACCCTATAAATTACGATATAATTTATGTAAAATAAATCCCATTCAGGGCAGCAAATCTTCAGCGCGTCCCTTTAAGCATAATGAAATATCCATGAGAGTATGCGTTGTATTCGGAGCGATATTTGCAGATTGTAGTGTTTATAATTCAGCATCAGTACACATAAACACACATCCTGTCCCTGCCAGGATTTCATAGGAGTTGACTCTTACTAGGAAGACACACGAGACGATACACATTCTCATGAAACGTCGGCGGACGACATGGGTCAGAATCCGCGATCCTCGATCCCATCCGCTCGGACAAGTTTACACTCATGTTACATTCATGAGGCGACCCTTCACGACAAACTGCACTCGTTCCGCTCTCTAGCGGTGTCGTCTGGACCTGCTTGTCTTTCAGGTCCCCGGAAGGTTTTGTATTCCCCGAAGGACGACTTTTTTGGCTTCGGCTTATTATGCTTTCATTAGTTAACATATTCTGTACTGATTTTACGTCAATATAATTCACTCTAAATGTATACAGTGTAAATATAAAAGGTAAACTATACTTATCTTAAATTTATACGGTATTTCAAATCTATTATTTCATATCTTTCTCTAACCAGGTTTCGCTAAATTGCATTTTCAAAGAGTGACATAAGATTGACGGGTTTCTTTTAAGCGTACTTGGCTTCATACCGTAGACATTTCAACCAATCAGTATCAAGCTATTGGTACAGTAATATTCTTCTTTTCCTAAACAATGTCGGTTTCTTTTCAGGTTTAATTGTTGATTCAATACTATATACTGAGGACAATTTCTTGATTTAAAATTCCTCAAAAAAATCAAGTTCTACTTTCTTGTACTTATATGAAGTACCTCCACTTTTGTTTCAATTGTGTTGTTACATGTAATTTTGTGTTTAGTGTCAATGAGGTGTTTTGCATAATAAAACGTATCTGGTTGTTTTAATCTATAAGATCCTGATCTTAAATGTTCCCTGTACCTTATTTCACAATTTCTAAGTGTCTGGCCAAGATAGGTGGCGTTACAATCCGGATAATTTAGTTTGTAAATATGAAAAGATAAATTGTACTTATTTGAATTTCCACAATTTTCCAAAGCGTTTCAAAGGTATATTCAATTGACCCTGGTTTCGATGTTTTGACACATTATTTACCAGATATTATAGAAGTTTGATAGACTGACAGTAAACAGCCCGATGTCATAAACACCCCAATCAATCATTATTAAGCAATATTCTTCTTTTCCTAAAAGTATTTTTGGTTAGTATTATAACCAAAAAGGTAATCTAAGATAATTGAACTTCCCAAGTTCATTCAATATTGTATATTGAGGATATTTTGGATGTTTTTTTATTTGATATTCCTCCAAAATATCAAGTTCTTCATTCTTGCCACTTACACGAAGTATTTCCACAGTTGTTTCAATTGTTTTATTAGGTGTAGGTTTGTGTTTAGTCTCAATGAAGTCTTTTGTGTAATGTGACTTGTTTTAATATATAAGCTCGTAAGTGTACACAATAGCCTATATTAAAATTTCTTAGGGTCTGGCCAAGATAGCTGGCCTTACAATCCGGACAATTTATCTTTTCTTATTTATTATGGATAATTTCCACAAAGTAAGAGTTGAAGCAATCAATTTAATTTATTTTGTAAATACCTGATTTATGTAATTTATTAATTTAAGTTTTACATTTAATAAAAATGAACCTACATTATTTCTTTCTTTAAAAGATATTGTAGAAGAAGTTGTACGAGATACAATTTTTGATATTTTGTTTGAAATATCTCCGAAATATTAAAAACTTCTGTTTGATCCATTATCTTTAATTTAAAAAGTTAATAGAATTAAATTATTTTTGCATTTATTTTTGATCCCAGAGTAACATCTCTAGATGACCACTCGATTTTAAGAATGTAAAACCATCTTTAGAGATGAATTCCTGTAGAAATCAGTGGTGTTAAATTTGATTTATATACTGTCACTAATAGAATTCTTTTGTCAAAAATATTGCCAAAGCTTCTTAAAATAACTGTACAATCATATCGATTTTGGTCATCAAAACATATTTACATTTAAAGCAAAGTATGGAATATTACATTTTATTTTAAACAGTGAATGTTTTCAATGAATTCATATTCATTTTCAAACAAATATTTCGTTAAAAATGTCTAAAATAAAATGTAAATATATGCAAATACACTAAGTCATTATTTTCCGTTGACAAAAAAACATATTTTTGATTACGAAATGAAACGGTTTCGGATAACTTAAAATTAAATCAGTCTGCAACGCCAAATATTTAAAATTGTTTCCATGAAATTTTTATTACTTCTAATGACTTTGAATAATAATTGTTCTAATAAAAAAATGGTTTTCTCTTGATTTTCATTTTGATTTAGGACGTTATTGTATAGTAGAATATATAATGAAGTTATTTTTGAAATTTGACCAGTAATATTATTTGCGTTAAGTTCAATTACTTGTATTTATATTTCGATAAGAACTTACTAACAAAAGCCGACTCTTTAAAATATTTCCATTTAATTAAACCCTTTCTTAAACGGCCTGTTTTACAATACCCCATATTTCCTTATTCCTGAAATTACATTTTCTTGAAATTTGAATTGGATTACTACAAGTTAGTGAAACAAATTTAGCACCAAATTAATGAAACATTTCCAATTTAGTACAAGACGACACAGTCGACGAATTACCGTTGAAGTTTCGTTTTAAAGACTAACTTTTAAAATTACCTGTGTCAACTTTCCCACAGAACTTCACATAGTTAGTTCTCTGAACTAATTTGAGCTTGAATCTTTTATATGGGTACACGAATTAGGAAGTTGATTCATAAGATTATAATTAATTTACTAATGAAATTGACAGGGAAGACTTAAGCTTATTCAGTTTTGTCTTTCATTTTGTATAGTTCAATTTGCAAAAATGTGGGTAACTTTCCGTTACAAATTTCTTAGTTCTTATACTTCCTTCACTGGTGAAAGGGGATCAAGAACATTTCCTTGGAGTACACTGGCATTTATTTTTTTCACCTCGGAATATTCGCTATTTTGAGCCTTTCTTTAAATCATCTATTTATAGTAATGATTCTTCTTCCAAAATGAACCTCATTTCATCATTTTCATTATCTCTATTAAAAAGTTATAAATTGTTTAATATTATTTTATTGTTATTTATGCGCAATATCAAACAAAATTAGACTTTTAAGCCTCTAGTTTTTAGATTTAGAAAACTAACTATTTTAATATGTTCCTAGGAACATTCATAATTTAAAAAGGTTTATAAAATTTTAGGGTCTCATAGTGAAATTTTTACAATTAAAAAAAAAAATAAAAATATTAAATTTGGTTGTTTTTAAATTTATCACTCCACTTAAATTAATATTTGTAATAAAGTGTTGGAATGGCAATTGAGAGATATACAGGTTATACCGGTAGGTGATCAAAAATGTATTCTGATTTGAGTGCAAATCAGAGATGAATTTTCGAAGGTGGAATGAATTTTGTAATTTGACTACAAATGAGAAAATCCGTTTCTGTACTCCACTCGAGGGTTCACTGTTGGCTTCTAATTAACACTGTTGTTTATAAAGTGGTGCCCGAAAACAGTAACAAAGCCCACAGAGAACACCAGACTGATTACCTTGTAGGAAAGTCATTGACATTATTAAAAAATATTGCAAGAAATGATTCAAGTTCAAAAAGAAAAAATATGTGAATAAGATGAAAGACAATGAAAATCTTAAAACTGCTTATTTTGATTTAAAGGTTAACAACACTTAAAAAATTAAAAATTAATAAAGAGAAGATAAAACTGAGATTCATGACATCAATTAATTCTATAAAACGCAACATATTTTTTTAATTTTAATTCTTAACATTTAAATCATGTGTTTTTCTCTAAATGTCTTTTTTTTATTAAAATTATACATGCTATAGCTAGAGTAATTATAGTTATATTTTAATTTTTTTCTTAAAGAAAGCTTCTATAATTGCAGTAGATTTGTTTGTGCGTAGCTATTTTTCTCCAATTTTCAATATTACTATTTTTTGAGGTATATTAAATATGAGTAAATTATAGAACTCGAAATATTGTTCTAAGTGCAGCTATTTTGACAAAAATCAATAAAAAAGAAATAAAAATAAATTACTATGCACATTTATGCGGGTAAGAAATATTTGGTTTTATTTTTTTTTTAAATGATTCTTTGTACGATGCTCAATATATCTACGGTGTTGATTTTTTCAGCAGGCATCGTATTTGATAACGACTTAATTTTTCAACATTTTTTAAAAACATAATTCAATATATATATATATATATATAATAGCATATTTCTTTCTCATTCCAAGATAATTCATTAGTATACAATAAAAAAATGATTGGAGAATTTTCGAATTATTTAGCCTTTTAAAGTGTTGTTCCTCCTTAATCCACAAATTTCCTCATTTATAATTAATAAAAATCATTTTATTTTATTATATGTTATGATGTTTTTCGTATTCAAATTTACCTTTGTCAGAGACCCTTCTAGAGCTAGAATGAAAAGACATGGTCTCTTTTACTCCTAAAGTTGTTCTAAACTCTTCTGTAACTATCTCTTGAAATTTCACTCTTGCTTTAGTTTCTTTTAGACTCATTTCTGTAAGTTCTATTAGTTTATTTGGAATTTTTAGTATAGTTATTTCGTTCTGTTCTTCTAATGGTATCAAAAGCGCTTCTAAAATCTATAACAATTAGGTACATGGATTTGTTGGTAGTATTTACACGTCTTCTGAAATATTTGTTAGACAGTATGGATTTCGTTTATAGTGCTTCTTCCTGATCTAAAGCTATTTTAGTAGTCTCCAATTATTTCCTATTCCACTTCTTTCACTATTATCTTTCTTTTAGACACGATATGCAGAAATAAATAAAAATAGCTACATACGTTATTGATTTGTGAGGTATCACAATAGAATATCACCTCTAAAAATAGTGAAAATTCTTCTATAAAATATTTTGAAAAATGTCAAACTGTATAATATAATAACTAGAATTAAGTTAACAAAAGGCATATAATTTTTTAGGGTTTTTACACCTTTATTTGCTTTTATATCAATTACATATTTCATTAATTTATTACCTTTGATAATTAAGATGTAGCCATTCTATTGTAGTTTCCTGGGAATGGTATTGTAAAGACCGAAACATCAGAATCTTGTTTTGTGTGTTTTTTGAATATTTTCCAACAATTTTCCGCTTCTTAAAATTGATCTGGTTGCAAGCCATAAATATAAAAAATATATTTTAAAATTGCAAAATCATTTGTGTTGTTTTTTTTAAATGACCTACATACCTACATATGTAAAAAATGGAATCTCTCAAATTCAGTACTATTTCCCGTTAAAACTCCAATTCAGTTTGAAAAAGTGCATAAATAAACATAAAATTTGACGGGTTTATCAAGTCATTTCTTGATGTTTTAAGAAATTTATTCAAAACGTTAGGAGTACATAAATTGTATATAATTGAAAGTAGGAGAAGAAATATTTAATGAATAAAATTTAATCATTATGATTCGCTAATTACATATTAAATACCTATTCCTTTGTTTAATTTTATTTCAATAACCCGAAAAAAAGGAGCAAAAATTAAGCTCGTCTTTCTGATTTCATTGGTATAAAATTCCCTAGTTTTTTCGGCAACAATAATTTTCTCTTTAAATTTATAATATACACAATATCTGTCTCCTTTGAATCAACTTAAGAGCATCTTATTGAAAAAATTCTTTACTAATAATATCCTCAGGCCCTTTAATTAGTCTCGTTTTACAATTTCATTTCGAAAATTTTATCCGATTATAGAAACAATATTCGTTTGATTCGAAAAGTAAAATTGGATCAGTAATTGTTAGATTATAATTTGATTTTTTTATGACTTAAACTTTCGTGCAATTTTCAGTATTTTATATTATTTTTTCTACTTTTTAATTGATTTCCAATTAATTATTACTTAAATTTTAGATCCTAGCTTAAAACAGTTTTTCGTTCCTATTTGACACACTCGGTATTTTAAGAAAAACATTTTCAGTACGCAATGGAAATGAGGAAACGTTCCCTAATAAAAATTTTATTGAACACAGACTTATTTCGCGTATTCATGAATGCAAATCCTCTTACAGCACATTAATGTCTTTTATCTGTGGGGCTGCATTTTTCCCAGAGCCCATAAAAACGGAACCAATGCCATAAACTTAAAAGCACAATATCTTCGAACGGACCAGTTAAATATTTAACATATTCAAGCGCATTTGTCCTGATCCTGGGAAGTTATAAGTTGAATCGCTGAAGCCAAGCATTCTCAATAATAGATATATAAAGTAAACTAGGGACTATTCTGCTCTAAATTATTTAGGTAGACACACACACCTCTCCTTTGTTTCTAACGAAATATATGATCCGGAAAGTTAGCTCTTATGCTTAGCTTTTATATTCCGTTTTTGAATTTCAAATGACCATTTTGTTAGAATAAGACGCGAAACCTATAAGATTAGAAACTTGGCTGCTAATCTACAAGATCTTCAAATACGGAGTCACTGCAAAAAGTTAATGTATTTAAATTAAATAAACTGTTTCTACTTTTATTTTGTGGAATCTATCCATAATAAATATAAAGGATAAACTAAACGTATCTTGAATTGCCGGTGTTCCAAAACATTTGTAAAAATTATTATGTGTTTCGCAATTCAGTTATCAATTATCATTTATTTAAAGTTGACAGATTTCTCATGTATATGTTAGATTTACCATTATAAATACAGTACTAAATGAGCAATTAAATCTAGGAAGTTCAATTATTTTAGATTATCTTATCTTATTAAAACTGATCTTAAGATCAACCATTAATTTTTTTCACATAATTCTTAAACTAGGTACTTATCAATACTAAAGTATTAAGTTGTATTAAGTTGTTCTGGTTACTAAGTCTAGAATATATACAATTCACCTGTACACTATGTTCTGCTTGCACAACATTATACAAGCTCGTATGGTTTGGTCCTCTTCAGTCTTCGGAGATGGTGTTGATTATCCAGCAGCTGAAGAGCTTCTGCATTATCATGGAGGTAAGAATTTATTCTGGAAAGTCTGTATAATTTTGATGTTGCTCTCCTTGATATATCCTCATAGTTGTATACCATATAACCAAACCGGTTTAAATACCGTATTGTATAGTAGGATTTGATTATGTAAAGATATATTGGAATTTCTACCAATAATCCATCTGTACTGTCTGTATTTTAGATCCAATTCTATTTTTTCTTTTTAACAAGCACTTTCCATCTTTATTTTGCATCTAGAGTCATACTAAGGTATTTTGCATTGTTGTTGTAATGCAACACGTGTACCATTTATTTCTATCGGTAAGTAGTCTACTATTTTTTTGTTAGTGAATTTTATTTGAATAGATTTAAGCTCATTCAACCTAATTTTCCATTTCTTTGTCCAATCGTTCATTTCATTGCAAGCAGTTTGCACTATTTTAGTAGATGTTACTTGATCTTGCGCTGCTGCAAGAATCGCTGTATCATCTGCAAAAATAGCCAGGGTGATTTGTTCTATTTCTGGTATATCACAAATGTATAAAAGATAGAGAATAGGTCCGAGAACACTTCCTTGGGGTACTCCGGCTTTGTTCTCTTGTAGCTTGGAATATTCGTCTTCCTGTTATTTTTTATAAAATGAAGAAAATTATTGCTTGGAAAATTTATAATAAAGAATTACACTCTATTGTTATGATCCAAATATAATATAAAAAGAAATCAAGAATGTAATTACTATTCATAAGGAAATTTAATTATTGTAACTATAGATATTGTTAAAAGCAAATTGGGGGAGAATTGGAAATGGATGTTAAAAAAATAGTTGTCAGAAAAATAAAATAAAATAAAAAATTTTAAAAAAGATTATAAATTTATAATATCGTAACAAATTGGCGCACGCAATGTAAGAGCGACAGAGTATTTGATAATTTATCATAATTTTCATAATGAATGAAATAATGACACTAAGTGATGGAAAAAAGGTAGGTGAAAGAGAAAGTTGAAAAGAATAGTATGGAGAGGTATTAGTAGAAGAAGAATTAGAGATGAGAGTAATTGTAGTTAGAGTCATAACCAGAAGGACATGAATTAAAAACAGGACAAGCGAAAGATAAAGGTAGAAATATTCCACAGAAGGATACAATTCAACTTCAGATAAATGAACAAAAATATAATGGACCAATGCCAGACATCTAATGATATATATATATATATATATATATGAGAAATCTCTAAATTGATACTTGAAGGGCGAATCTCGAGTCACATAATAATTTTCCCAAAATTCAAGATACGTACAGTTTATCTTAAAAATTAGTTATTTTTGTTATTGGTAAATCCTTTAAATCCCATAATCAAAACAAATATAATTTTTTTTATCAAAACTTTATAATAATACCCTTTTGTTCAAGATGCGTCATACACAATTTAACAAATAATTGTTAAAGTTTATTCGCAGCAAAGGTGCCGGAGATTATCTTCTGAAGCTTAGTGGAGATGCGCACATTTACTTTAAGCTCTTTAGCGATCGTGGCTCGCTGGAAAACTTCCTCTTTGCTAAATATTTTTCTCTTTATCTGTTAAATGAGGTGAGGGAGTGAGGTAATTGCTTCGCTGGCTAAATATGTCAGGTTGCGGGGACTAAATTGAGCCTTAGCGGTTTTTCTAACAACTTTATAAAAGGTTTAATGGTTAAGTAGGTTTTGTTTTGCATATAAAAAGGTTTAAATATTATAGTTTCGTAGTTAAAGCGTCGCCCTTTTGGAATTTATAAGGGATTATTGTATTTTTGCCGGTAAACAACCGGGCTCGTACTGCGTAAAGTTTTGCTGTTAACTTTTCATTACGATATTTTTAATGGATTCAAATTGTCCCTGTTTACTAGGTCCTCTAGCTTTAAGTGGACGATAAATATGCATAGAATATGTTATCGCAAGAGTCGACCTTTTTAAAATTACTTCCATTCTTTTAGGTCTCTAATGATGGTCATTGAACTTTTCAATAAAAAAATAAAAATAATTTTATAATAGAAAATAGTAGAGTTTCAAGTTTATAGTGATCAAATTGAGTACTTACATATGTCATGAGAAATTGTTGAAATTAATAATTGAGGCACTTAGTGTCAAAACCTGTTCGATCCGTTTTATGAAATACAGGGGAGCCAAAAAAAGCTTTAAATAAACTTTATACTAATTTTTGTTATTAGTATGCAAAAATATAAGTTGTTGTTAGATATTTAGGAATCAATTTTGATTGTGATTTTTTCTTCTTCTTCGTCTCTATCCATTATGCTGTTCAGGAGTTGGATATGGACTTCGGTTCCCCTTTCACCAACTTCCTCTATTTACTTCTACATCTTGCAATTTCTTCCATCTTGTTTAATATCTCTCTCCTTTTTGCTCCTATTTGTTTCAGTTGATCATTTCTTTATCATCTCCTTAATTTTCTTTTTGAATTTTCTGTTTCTAATATTTTTCCTGTTATTCTATCTTTATTCAATCTGATACCCCAGCCGCATCAATTCATTTTCATTATTAATAGTAATCAAGGTTTTAAGAGCTTCTTATCATTGGATGATAAAAATTTTAGACATAATTTTCTTAAATTGTTATCTTAATATCTTCTCAGCAATCTTGGAAATGCTTAAAACAACTCAAAAACCCACGTACGTGATAAATGTTCAATGTCATACACTACTTTTAAGGAAAGGTACGTTTCAGTAATGATTTTTCCAAGCTTAGTATGAATTTTCACGGCAATTGCTCTTTTAAAACAATTATATTTCACAGAAGGTACATGCATAGTTCTTCTGTTTAAGCATAAATCTAGTTATTTTACCACACGGGGATAGGAAAGAATGGAAGAAACGAATAAAGTCTTAGTTTAATAACTTTTAATCCCTTAGAGATCAAGAGAAGAAAATAATATTGTATCCATTATTGAATAATTTTATATATTTTGATATTACCGCTAATAACTTTCCTAAATATCTTTCAATTTTCATTAATTTGAAGGGATCGTTTAGATAATCTAACACGACAATATTTTAATTACAAACGTCAGGAACCTAAATTATGTTGTATTATTATTGTTATTAGTTTTCCCTTCAATTAGAGCTATACAGTTGGATTTATTATTAGCGGGGTACAGAAATAAACGCTATAGATTTTAATAATTTACTAGAAAGTGATTGGTTTTCGATCAGCTCTATTACGCGTCGACCACACAAATATATATACATGCAGAAAATTAACTATTACATATTCATCAAAAATGGACGATATATTGAAATTGTTAAATAAATGACACATGCAAATGTTTGGTTTTATTCGCTGATGACTGCAACAAGAGTAATTGAGTTTCGAGAGTTTTAAAAAAACATTATAATTTATAATACAATATGAAACACTACCATCTATAAAATATTTATAAAAATTCCCCTCTTACTTTTAATAATCCTGTGTATTCTCGAAATAGCATAAAAATCAAAAAATTCTTTGCTTTAATACAAAACTTTTCTGAAGAATTCGAGAAGCCAAGAAAAGTATTTTTTAAAAGGAAAATTGAGAGTAAGTAGCTGTATTGAAGTGTCAAGTTTGACGTATGTGAATGAAAGTCACTTGTATTCACGTTAATTTGTAAGTTCAGTTTATAAGAGGGCAGTTGTAGAATTTTCCTGTAAACAAAGTTTCTTAAACCCTCACGAGTATTACAATAATATATATTTTCAGTACAGCTTTACCGAAGAAAACCAAATGTAAGTATCTACTAAATACTTGCTCTTAATTTCCTTTAATGAAAACGAGAATATATTGATTTTTATATTCCCCGAATATTATATTTATATAAATTTTAAACCGGAATAAACGGTGTCTCCAATTATTCATTTTCAGTCTCTAAATGTTCCCGCAGCTTCTCATTTCAAAACAACTAAATCCTAAAATGTGTCGCCACTTCAGAATCCCAACCTTCATTGTACCGGATAAGGGGAGGAAATTCGACCTCAAAATGTGATTAGGAAAAATTTCAATGTTTGTCGCCCGGATATTATATTCAGAGCTTATAATTGCGATGCTCTCAGCCCTCCGTTACTTGTTTCGAGTAAATACACTCGAGAGATAAACGAAGGAATTTTAGGTTATATACGGTTTTATATAACAGCAATTATGTTGTCGGCGTATTTAAAGCCTTCTAAAATATCATGAAAGAATATGGTATAAAGAAAAGCTACATTTATCGGTCTTCAACTCTTCAGGAATCTAAGATGTGGTTTTAAAGATGGCATATACTACTGCTACAATGTAACATTTTTTTTATTGCTAAAAACAATGCACCTAATCTTACGATTAACCGACATTCCTTATTAACCCTAATCTACAACTTTATATGTCTTAAGTATTCTAAATGATCTACCATAGGAATTAATGTTTATGCACATTTTACAGTTGTTGTCACTTTTCACGCAAGTTCAAAAGATGCGTATGAGTTTGCGGATTAGGTCTTGATTGTCTAGAAGTTTTAACACTTCGTTGTTTATATGATTATGGAGTCGTTTTTGATGACTCTTAGCAATCTTTTTTATTTCTTCTTTGAGTGTTCCGATGTGGAATTCCTGATGTAGAGTTTTATTGAGACCAAAAAAATTTTGAAGGAAAGCATAATTACTCTCACTAGTACATCCTTCCAGTTGTGGTCCAAAAGTCCATATTAGTTTAAGCATTTATTTGTATACTAGCACCATATTCTGCAAACTTCTTCCTAGTAGCCAATATAGTTTTTAATATTTCAGTTTTAGTTTCTCCATCTTTTGAACTGTTCCTGCCACTTTACTTAACTATCCAGATGCAGTCCTAAGTATTTAACAAAGCGATTGTTTACTTTTTTTATTTATTTATTGCATTTTGAAAATTATTTTCCGTCTCCTTGATTGTCTCTCCAATAATTAAAATTGCAGTATCATCTGCAAATGTTACCAATTTAACGTTTTCCGCACTAGAGATGTCGCAAGTATATAATAAATAATGTGCTGGTCCCAGACCACTGCTTTAGGTGTTTCCTGCGCTAATCAACTCAAGGTCAGAGTAATCACTTTTTTGTTTAACCGTGAAAGTTCGCTGTATCAGGTAAGAATTTACTAGCTGAACGTAATAAGAAAGTAAGTGTTTTTTAGCCTTCATCAAATGCTTCTGCAATGTCTAGGAAAACAGTCAAGTAGGAGATCAATATTAGTATTTTTAACATGTCGTTATTGGGTTAGTATCAATCCCTGCAACTTGTGGCTTACTAGGGGCTACATGAGTGTATGTTTGTTTACAATCTACCTCCTTTGGTTGTTTTAGTTTAGCATTTTCTATATCAACTGCTTCATTTTGTGGTGTAAGTATTGGAAGTTTGTTTTGTATTTTTGGAGAGTGAAGGCAGAGGTGCATCTTCTGTGGTTAGCTGGGTCAGATTCTTCATAATGCATTGTTGTTCTTTATTATGAGCCTTTTTCAATTTTTTTATGTATTTTACAATGCAGTTTACGCAACTTGGATTCCTTCTACAAATGTTTTGGGTTGATTCATACTCTTAGCAACTTTTGCATAATGGTATCAGTTTCAGTTTTCCAAAAGTTTCTACAGTTACTTTTATGTATAAATATTTCTTTGATTCCGTATATTTTTTTTGCATTTGCCTCTTTATTGAAAAAAGTGTAAATAGTAGCAACGAAAATTTGGTTTTTCTTTTTAATAGCTGTGTTACGTTTTCTATTTGGTAGCCTTTATTTCAATTAACTTAATCAAATATTTGCCAAGTATTCGGTTGTGGAATTTAACCACAATAATAAGAGGATGTGCTCCATAATTTTTCAAGGCTACTACCTTTGTTTAGGGGGCACAAACTCTTATTAGTTTTTGTATAAAAAATTTAGTGGAGCAAGCCAAACAGGACCATAACTTCTATATTCTGTTTATATATCTCTCTTCTTTTCCTGTATCTAACCATCTGCTTCTTGGTCGGCCTCTTTTTCTCTTTCCACTTTCTTTTCGCTCCATAATTATTTTTATCCTCCTACTTTTCATTATTATTATCATTTTCATTATCTCTTATACATCTTAGACTCTGCTCTTTAATTTCATGCACTACTGTTGGGCTATTATACAGTGTTTTTAATTCTATGTTCGTTCGTCTCTTCCATAGCCCTTATTCTTTAATTCTTTAATAGATTTTTCGTAGAATTTCTTTTTCAAGTTGCCATTTTGCTTTCTTTTTTTTTTTCAATATCAAGATTTCTGAGGACTGCATAACAGTAGGTCGAATTGTCGTTCTGTATACTCTTTGCAGCTCTTGATAAGGTCTTTGCTTTTAGAGTTTTTTAACATTGCTTCCTACTGCATTATTTTTTTTAAGATTCTTTTTTCTATTTCATCAGTCTGTTTTCCGTCACCTATTACAGCTACTTATACATATTCCAATTTTTGGAGCCTTTTAAATCTGTACTCATTTCCCTTCCAACCTTAAATTTTACATTTTGTGCCTCCATTTTATGATCATTCATTACTAGATATATATTGTTTTCTCTTTATTAATTGTTAGCCCGTATTCTTTAGTTTAAATAAATAATCAAAGATTTTGAAAAGGTGTTGTAATTGCACTAACACACACATCCGCCGAATAAAACGAAATGTATATGACAAACTGAATTAGAAACTAATGGTCCCAAGAAAACCACTGTAGAAATTTTATCGTTGAAATTACGACTGGCAACTGCTATAAAACAAAAAACATCTGCTGTAAATTTCTTGATTAAATGACCCTAATAAAACGGGAACATTCCTGATAGGTCGGGATATTTTACGTACTTATTGTTTTTATGGGAACGCGTTCCACTGCGCTAATCAATTTGGGAAAAATCTGAACCCAAGACCATACAGCATTTTCTAAGATTAGGTTTATTGCCTTAGACTTTTCGACAGTGAAAGTCTTAGTTTTATTAAATGAGTTTATCTTAATTCAATTCCGATAGTCTCTAAAGACATTAACTAATAAAATAGCTCAGACGTAGTTAAATGAAGAAAATTGTTATTTCTTCCAAAAATTATAGGGCCATAAAAACTTTCTGTATAAGATTCCAAATTAATGGCCGTAACTAAATATCAGATTATGGGTGTAATTTTTAAACTTGGTATTGTAATTAATATGGCAAAAGGTAATAAAAAATAAATTAAAATTTATCAATATAAAATTATAATTGCAGAATTTCATCGTTAACCTACTTATTTATATAGATGTATACAAATCATCAGCAGTAAACTGCAATTTAAAAGAAAAATTAAATTATATATTTACAGAATATTTGTATTAAATGCATAATTTTATCCAAATCGATCGAGAATCTCAATACCACTAAATAATTGTAAGAGGAATACACTACAAACTGTAGCGTGGTGTAGGACTAAGTAAGTGCTTTGTAATTTTACTTCGAAAGCAGCCGCAATTAGTTCAACTATGTTTTTAGCTGAAGAAACTTTTGTCCCTTGAAAATGGTTATTTGCAGCCATAAATCAGTCTAGAGATTTTCAAAATTAACACACGAATTAATTACGAAGAGTATATTACTGAGATGAAAAGAACAAAAGAGGCACATCTACAACTAACATAAATTAGTGCACTAAATAGAAATCCACTCGAAAACAGCCATTATAAGGTAAAACGTCGAGAAGATATGATTTATTTACGACGAGTATTATTGTTTCAGTTTCGTGTTAACCAAGCTCTGATTTAATTTTCTCACAGACGTCTCGTAACGTTGCAATGTTGTCATTTTCCTGCTCAGTACTTAATCATTTCAGCTGTATTGCATCCGCGGTTCCCAGTGAATTATTTACGTACTCACACACACACTTTATCCGCAACAGCACATCAACTTGGAAAAATATTCTAATTCAGTCTTTGGTGCGTACACCATCAATCCTGAATCCCTACACGGATGAAG
This sequence comes from Hermaeophaga mercurialis, assembly GCA_951812935.1. NCBI lineage: Eukaryota > Metazoa > Arthropoda > Insecta > Coleoptera > Chrysomelidae > Hermaeophaga > Hermaeophaga mercurialis. The sequence goes on from OX638358.1 coordinate 38,228,388, forward strand.
GATGTAACACATGCTCCCCGCCAAACTCCTACAGGGAGTCCCCTTCACGTTTTTAACTCAATCGTTAAAATGATGTTGCCAGGCTTCCCCAGAGAAAATCGGATTGTTTTTTATCGCTTAGTCACAAATTGATATAAAGTTATTATTACATTTTTTATTATGTTGTTGTATATCCATTTATTGATGAGATTGGGTCATGTACCAAAGTTTATGATAGATCCCAGGATTTATTAACACTGTATTGGAGTGATTTTAATTTAACACGCCACAATAAACTTAATTTTATCGTTTTAGAATATTTCTGTTATTTTACAAGAACAGTAAATTTCCAAATATCATCCTGTATTATTTTAGACGTTCGTTCTTCGTGTCGAGTATGTGTAACGCTAACGTCGTATTCTTTATAAGGATTACGAGGCACTGTTTGAGATAGCAATTTAGTTAATGATAAATAACTTGTATTTTCACGGTACGTAGAAATACTTGAATAATATATGTAAAGTAAACAAACAGCTCCATATGGCAGTAATGTTTTGAATTTTTTATCATCTCTGCCAGGGATCGCCATTTCCCTGGCTACTTGCTTCAACCCAATGAAAAATGGAAATGCTAAACTACTGGCATTGTCGTTTTAAAAAGCCACTTATTGCGTTCAGTTTAAATTAAACTAGGAATAAAACAAAATTTTATATATATTATTTATTAATCAGTTTTTATAATATTAATGACATTGAAGAGTAAATATGGAAAGATAAATAATACTTATCTTGAATTTCCACAGTTTTCCAAAGCGTTTTAATATATTTAGATTTCGGTTTCTGACAATAACATTCTAAAGACAGAAAGGAGTTTGACAGATTAAAAAACGTAAACAACTCGTCATTATGAGGCAATATTCTTCTTTTTCTAAAAATATATTTATAGTATTATTTAGTTCAAAAGGTGATATAAGATCATTGAACTTCCCAAGTTTAGCTGGTCATTCAATACTGTATATTGAAGATATTTTATGTGTTTCTTAATTTCAAATTCCTCCAAAAAATCAAGTTCTTCTTTTTTGTCATTGTGTTATTAAGTGTAGATTTGTATTTGGTCTCAATGAGGTGTTTTGCGTAATGTGACTTATCTAGTTGTTTTAATCTATAAGCTCGTAAGTTTTCACAGTAGCGTTTGTTAAAATTTCTTAATGTCTGGCCAAGATAGACGGCGTTACAATCCGGACAATTTAATTTGTAAATACCCGATTTTGAAAATTTATTAGTTTTCATCATGACAGCCAAAGAATAAAGATGCTCCAACAATTAAGTAATAATTAAACGCAGGATTTCCCTATGTTTATGATTACAGAAATTCCATTAACAATTTATGATTTTAATTTCAACTATTGAACGACATTGAGGTATACTAAATTCACTGAAAGTAGAAAATTAAGCAATAAGGATTTCAATATTGCGGTACCTTTGGAGAGCACATGTTTCAAATTACTCCTCTCCGCATTTCAAATAAAGACCCGAGTTATTTCATTAAATTTCATATAACAGACATATATTTAAAATTCTTTATTTATTGCGCTCTATTTTATAGATTATATGAAAAGATATATAACAAAAGACCATCGATGAAATAACAAGTTTTCCAAATCGAAATTCAATATGGTTGTGTAGCTAAAAATGCAAGGAGGAAAGTTTAGAATATTTATTGGTGAGATATTACTAAATTGACCAAGAAACACAAAATATCAAATTATGACCAGCATTTTCAACAACGATCATTAGAGTTAGTAATTCGTTTACTAACTATGAAGGTCAGCAATTCATTCCATTAATTCTGATGTTTATTTAATTAATAACTTTAAGGATATTTCTTGTATAAGCCTAGTTTTAGTGTTTCAAACTAATTTTAAATAGACACATTTTATCATTCCTTAAATTTAATTTTATTTATAATTTACTAAAATAATTGGCAATATTCGTCTCCAGTGAAAAAATGTATAATTTATTGAAAGTAGTTTAGCGTAATCTTAACGAAAATTACCGATCTCATTTACGTTAGACCGATAAACATCTCACTAAAGATTCATTTATAAAGCATCAAAACAGTATCGGTTCTATATTTTGTTATTCAAAACTTGAAATAAATAAAAACTACCTGTATTGGTATCTATTAAATAGCATCGAAAGTCATGAAAAAACAGAAAACCCAATAATAACTCCAGTTACCTATTTTACCATTTCACATGGTGTATCATGCCCATATCTTTAAAACTGTAACGTATGTATGAAACTTCATAATCTTTTAATTATACAAAAAATCGTTAGTGATTTAAATTCTAGAATTTGGACAATCCTAAAATTTTTTGACCATTATTTTTAATCTTACTTTAGTTTTGGAATGGCTTTTTGATCTTCCCTATTGGAACCTAGATCTATTGATAAATTAAGAGAATGGGATACATAATATAAACTGATATCACTCAGGTATCACCATATGGTACAGAAACTTCCACAAATTGAAATACAAACTTAAATGAACTCCCTAACGCTAATTTAATATCACACAGTAAACCAAATCCACGTTTATGTACAATATATTACATGTAGTTTCTCCAAGTATCCAGGTTACCGCACCAGTTAATAACAGACATAATAAACTGGCTAAATTCGAACGTGTGAAAGGGCAAATAGTGAAAACAGTAACTCAGGCACATTTCCTTCATTCAATTTTCCGGCAAGTTGTCGGTATTAGCATTGTGTCGAAAAAGCCAATCAATAAAGTTGTAAAGCTGAAATAACAGGTTTCACATAACACACAGTGGGCTGGAGTTTCCTGAATTGGGCTGGAGTTTCCTGAATTTGGCCGCAATTCCGAACTGCAATAAAAACTTACAGTATAATAAATACCATGTATACATTTAATAAAAAAGGCTAAATTAAGATTCGACTTTATAGATCCTGATTTCGAAGCCATTCATTCCGGTACTGTGTCCAGATATCGTTTGGTAAAACTCTACTGCGTGATCGAGTGTGAATTTCCAAAATTAGTCTTCAGTCCTTCCTCAAATTTTTGGTAGATTTTACCACATTGGCAGTGCTGTTTATATGACTGAAGATCTGGCATTATCTTGAATAAAGTTTAGTAGCGGTAGGTTTAATTTTAACTTCATTGATGTTTAAGTTTTAAACATATACACATTCCTCTCAAAAGTTGACAACACTGTTCTTATTTATTGGTATTGTCATCTCTGGGGTAGAAGAAATACAATTCACAGGTAGACACAGTTGTTTGTTTATTTTTTTTGTAGGTGAGTGTAGAGAAAATGTGTTTGTCCGGTATTAGAAATGGAGGTAATGAAAGAAGAGTAGAGAGGAGTAGGTCGTCTTTTAGTAGTTCCTTTGTCACTTTTTAGTATGTGTTTGGTTTACATTTGATTGACCCTTGTATTAGTTTTATTAACATTCTTGTATATACCAATACTCGGTATTGTTCTGTATATTATACACTCGATTCTCTTAGTAAACCTTTTGATAATTTTTAGGATTCTGCGATCTTTAAGGTATTAATTTTTATGCTGTTTACTTTACTACAATTTTTGCAATTATACATGAAATATTTAGAAATTATTTGACAGTTGCAAATACTTCATCTGATTATTTTCTAGAAATATGTTCCATGTGGTTTCCATTTTTTAGTCTGTTTTATTATTATTTTTTCTCAGTACTTTTTTATTATGGTTTCAAGATTATATTTACTAATCAGGTTCAGCATAAATTTATAACTTGATTTTAATAAAAACGTGACATTTTACATACATCAGACCTGAACTAAAGTCTAGAATCCTGGTTCTTCTTCATAAATATTATATCAGTGCTATTAATTCTATGCTCTCAATAAATCATTAATTTAGCCTGTAATAGTTTGAGTAATTCTAGGTCTCCACTAAAGTGTCTGATATTTAATGCTAGTTGTGTTTCGATTAATTAATACAACCGGATCAAATTTTCAGTAAGACCTTTGGACCACTTACTTAGGTGTTCGGTGTCACTGTGTATCCAATTCTAAGAGCGCTTTGAGAATGTAGAGTATGCCGAATGCCGGTTCAAATGCACCAGTCGTTGCATATATTTGTTCAGAAATTGCCCATCTGCGGAACTATTAGGGATATAGTCAATAAAAGGAAATGAAGTTTCCTTTTCCGGTAGCCTGTTCCTATTGTTAATAATTTCAAAGCAGGACTCAATACGAATTCTAAAGGTGAATCCAGTATTATTACATCTGAAAATTCTACTTGTCCTTGCAACTTTTATTTTTAAAGTTGGAAACATTTATGTAAACCAAATTTCTAAATATTTTAAAATTAGATATGTAACATACGCTAATGTAATTCAAAAAAGTAAACATTTTGTGCTGAAAAAGTAAAAAATACGAAAGCCAAGAGAAAAAAACTTTAAAAATTTACACGCAGTAAGTAGAAACGAAACTTCATTATGATATAGATAACGATTATTTATATATATATCTATATATATATATATATATACTATATGGACATTATTTAAAAAAACAACATATTAGACATCCAAAATAATATGTGGAGTTCCAATAGTAAAAGCAGAAATCAAGTTGAAGAAGAATAAATGGAAAAACTATTAGAGCAACAATAATGAATACAAAAAACAATGGACAAAGGTCAAGAAATTTGTCAAAAAGGTGAAACAAAGTAGGTGGGAAGAATTTGCGGAGAAAATGGAAGGGGGCAGGTGATATTCATGGCAACCAGAAGCTATTTTATAAAGTGTTCATAACATTAAGAAAAGGCAAACCATATGGATGTACTTTAAACGACAAAAATAGGAAAACACTGGAAGATGAAAGAAACAAAATGGAACTCTGGAAAGAACACTTTAAGGGTATGCTAAATATATAACAAATAAAACAGATAAACACGAAAGGTGAACAAGATGAGATGGAAAACGCAGGATACAAAAGAAACAACCAACAGAACAAATTAATATAGTTACAGTAACAGAAGCAGTGAAAAGTATAAAAAGGAGAAAGTAGCTGGACTTGATGAAATATTACTAAACGTGGACCAAATTACTAAAAGATTTGGTTAACTAGGCATCAAAGGCAGTCTTGTGTCTAGAGACTGGGAATTGGACATAATATTACAAATACGCAGAAAAAGCAGAAGTAATGGTGATAAGGAAAAAATGAAATACAATAAAATATAACTATAAACAGCACAAAAGTAGATGAGAACAACAAATTTAAATACAATATACACAACCATAGAAAAAATGAGGAAGACATAAATAACCTACTAGGCAATACAACAATATATCATTATATATTTACTTATGTTTTTTAAATTTTCAAAAGCATTCTTTTATTCTTTCTTAAAACTGACAATTTATGTTTACCTGACATGCATCAAAAATTATCATCTTCTTTATATTGTTCCTTTATTGTATTTTAATCGCCCCACGTTGCCCGCGCCTTTTTTGTTATAATACAATTATTTACGTTTCTCGAATTTTTTAATTCTTTCTTTTATTTTTGCTTAAAACTGATTCCTTATTTTTACTTTAAATCTATCAAAAATTCTCATCTCCCCTAACATTACCTTAGTTAGCAAAAACATTATTATAAATTATAATTATTAGCTTTCTTCATTTTCAACCTATAATTTATCATAAAACAGTATATTATATGTATATTAACCCATACATTTTTAAGGAGAAAAGAAATAATGATGATGAAAACAAAATTAACGGTTTATAAAACAATATTCAAACCAAAAATATTTATATAGGTGCGAAAGTTGGACACTAACCAAAAACCTCAACAACAGAAAAGTAAAATATAAACTGTAGAATTGAAATATCTCAGAAGTAGAGGGGGTGACAGGAAGAGCCAGAAAATGTAAAGAAGTTATTTGAGAAGAACTAGATGTGGAGCCAAAAATCGATAGCATGGAAATACAACAATTGAAGTGGTTTGGACACCTGGTGAAGATGAATGAAAAGAGACAACAAAAAATATTTGGCAGGCAAAGCCGACCCACAAAAAAACTAGAAGGAGACCAAACACCATAAAACGATTTGGTGGCATTAAATTTAAAGAAAAAGGAAACCTGGAATAAAGGAAGCTAAATGGAAAGAGAAACAAGATGAACTGAGCAAAATTTATTAATCACGTAAACTTCTATGCAGAAAATGTTTATAAAATTAGTAATAAATGGAATTCTAAGCATTTTAATCTTGTTAAAATCGAACTGGAAAATATCATTCAATTTTCAGTTCAACTAAACCTCATTCATATATTATTTATTGTAACAGTTACCTTTGTTTATCTAAAGTGCACTATTATGTTATTTAATATTCCTACTAGTTTACTTGACGTAATTGGCACTTCGACAACAAGGAAACTAATGGACATTCACCATGTTAAATGGCCTAAAAGGAATACATTTACATAGTTACGTCCATTTTCAGTTAAGCATATTTTGCAAATTATACAGTGTGTACATAAAATATGGAATAAATTCATTTTAAGCTAAACAAATAAATTTGAGGAAAAATTCTGAAGACAAGTTGGTTTTTGATTTTAATTTAATGTACTTTTACATAACAATGAAATATACAGGGTAAACCATTTATGAGCAACGATGCCAACGACATTTTTTTTAAACGGCACACACTGTATATTTTATTTTTTTAGATTGAAAATTTCTAGACGATTCCAAAAATGTATATTTGATTGTTACGAAAAAATACATTAAATTAAAATCTAAAACCGACCTTCCTCAGAATTTTTCCTCAAAATTGTTTGTTTAGCTTAAACTGAATTTATTCCATACTTTATGTACACACTGTATATTCAAATTTTAGTTAAATATAAGGAATCAAGGTGGTCTCATTTGAGTTACTTTTTTATAGCTTTGTAATCTACGGTTTTATATATATTTTATATATAGTTTATTTGGTTAGGTTAATTTTTTATTTCAGTAAAAATAGAAAATGTAATGTTACATATATTCACACTAAAGATGTGAGAAAACTTGATAAATAATATTTTTTGTAAGAAGATTTATCTAACGAAGTACGAAATAATTTTTTCGTGAAATATCTAATATCATTTACTGGCAGTTTTGGCACGATTTGAAAATTGCGTATTAACGAAGGCATGTAGAGGAAAAACAGCATCACGTTGTTTATTCTTTATATAACACACGAGCAATCTGCCGTTCCTTTCTTTTGTGAATAACTGATTTCCCTGTTGGAAAATCTCGAGTTCACTAAAGCTTCTCTCGATGGAAAATGAAAATAAAGAGATGGCAGGGTTGTGAAAAGCATGTCAGACTATAGTTACCAATTTTCTTCGTTTACCAGTTCATAAAGGAAACGGCTTCTAAATAGGAAGTTGCGGGATTAAATTGGATATGCTAATTTCGTGTTTCATGTCTGACCTAATTAAACTAGATAAAATAAAATAAAAATACTGAAAATTTGTAAACTCGTTGGACAGGTGATACTGCAGAGACAGAAGACTAAGGTAATAAAGCGTATCAAATTAATTAAAGGTAAATAACTACACTGATCTTTTCAATTATAAAAACAACAGTTTTTGCATTAGGTTGCATTGTTATAAATGATCATGATTTTTCTCTCATATTCTCCAAGTGTAGCGAATTAATGAGAAGGAATCAATGGTTGCCTTTGATTTAATTAAGCTATAAATGTGCTCGAAGACAATGTATTAAAAATATATTCTTTCTTATTTTCATGAAGTTAGACAATCGATACTTCGATATCGTGAGAAAATCATTCAAATATTCTTCAAAATTTTCACACCTACTTTATTGAAAGTAATAATCGAAGAACTTTTAAAAATAAATGAACTAAAATCAAAAAAACACGCAGAAGTTTTCAACAAAATCCTATTAAGTTTGAAGTATACGGAACTTTTGATAGGCTTCTTATACTCGAAGAAATTCTTTAGAAAAGAAAAACTTAATATAATACTTGTTACTGATCTCAACTTCCGATGCGTATCTCAGATTTTCGCTTGTTTGACGTAAACAGAATTTTTTATTGTCACGAGATTAAACTCACCGAAACTGAACAGGTTTCTTTAAAAACAAAAGAGTTCGTTAATGAAATACAAGGCAATTATTGATACAAACACTGTTTTTCATTGAAATATAACACTTTTTTTTTTTAAATTGTAAGCTTACTTTTTTACTGAACATAGCTAATATAGAGAGTCTAATTGAAATATGTATAGTTTTTAACAAATGAAAGTAATTAAATAAAATTCCAGGATTCCTAATTACTAATAATTTTTTACATAATTATTATTACATTGAAAAGTTTCTTGAGTTAATAACAATCAACGATTGTCTATGTTATATAAATTGCGTTATTTACAAGTTCACTTTTATTTTCCCTAAGATACTTCTATTTCTAATTAACAAGTTATTTGTTGATTTTTTGTTATTTTAAAAGTTCAATACAGAATATATTTACATATAATAATGCATGTCTCTTTTAATCAGGGTTATCTCCCTTCTTCCTGGAATCCGTGGAAAGTTAAATCTTTGGATTCAGAATTTTCTATCTGACAGATATTTCCGAGTTCGCGTTGGTGAAGCCTACTCATCAGAAATCCAGTCAGAAGCGGAGTTCCTCAAGGTTCAGAACTTGGACCACTACTTTTTTCTGTATATACTTGTGATCTTCCGCTCATGTTTTCTAGTAAGGTTTCTATTTATGCTGATGACACAAAACTATACGTGAATCCTGTTATTGATCAACATGTACTTCAACACGATCATGACTTAATATTTAAGTGGTCTTTAGAGTTGTTACTTCCTCTTCATACTGAAAAATGTATTGTTCTACATATCGGCAAGAACAACCCAAACTTACCATATTTAATTAATGGACATCCTTTAAACTCCGTAACTTTCCACAACGACCTCGGAGTGGTAATTACTAGTGACTTAAATTGGTCGGAATACATAGTGTGGGTCTGTAAATGTGCAAACTCAAAATTATTCCTGATTCGGAAGTGCTTTCCACGCATCTCTCTAAAGTCGGTTTGTAAATTCTATTCCATATATGTCAGACCTATTCTAGAATTTGCTGCCACAAGACTAGCACTTGGCCGAGTAAGACCTTGTTATGAAGCTAGACTGTCCATGGCTCATTTAACCACATTCGAGAATCGACGTCTGTGGGTAGACTTGTTTGTCTCCTTCCGAATTCTTAAGTACAACTTTGGAGACCTGAAAGCGCTGTTTACTCTAAACCTAGACAAACGTTTCAGAGGCCACCACTTTAAGCTGAAGAAAGAACAGGCGATAGCAAGGTCCAGGGTTAACTTCTTACCCAATCGAATATTCGATATTTGGAACAATTTGGATAGTGACACAATTTCAGCAGTTTTAAAAACAGCTTGATTGTACACTATTTTATTTGTAGGACTCTACTGTGCTAAATATTTAGGTTTTTTTTAACTAATTAATTTTCATTTTTTTTGGTCAATAGTTTTATATTGTCTTTCTTCTCAGATTTTGGGCATAACAGGAGCTTGCTTCTCTGCCCTTATTTGTAATTTGCTACGCGACTAGTGGTTTATTTGATTAATAATGATGATGAATATAGGCAAAGAATGATACTTGGCCATTTTTGGTTCATTAAAAAATATTTATCCTTCAACTTCAGATAACACTCGCTGGGACCCTAAAATCCACCTACAAATGTAATTATACACAATAAAATTATTAAAAATGACTTTTGAAAATATCAAAAATACAATAAAATTAAGTTAGAAAATAAGCATTAATAAAAAGTGTTTTAAAGGTTGATTAGGGCGTAGAAATCACAAAATTATGTAATTAAAAATAAATAGTTTTGGTGTAAGATAAATGAAAGTAAATTGTATATGTGATGTGTAGATAAGGGTTGTTTACAACAGTCTTTAAATTTTAAAATTCGGCCTAATACTTTTTAATAAATTACATTTTGAAATTAAATTATGTAGTTGTTTAGTTTTTAATAAGAGTTTTTAAAATTGGAATTTTCATGGAAAATAACAAAAAACATGCATCTTACCTTCTGATTCCTAAAGTAGAAATAAGTAGTGAACTTCACACATGCGCGAAAAACTGATTTAAAACCGTACTATAGATCCATCGATCGAAAAGAGTAATTGATTTCTTTCGTTAGGTAACCATGGCAATTTTTTATCTGTATATGAACTAAATGTATATCTTTTAAATAGGGTTGCATATCGTAAAATAATTAAATAATGTAAACATGATTGTATTTAGTATTCCAAATAAATATTAGATAATAAATTGTATAAATATCTATAATAACAATCAATTTCAATATTTGAAACTAAAGAGCATGTTTATTCAAAATATTCGAAAAATAAAAATATAGATAAATCTTTTTATTATTAAAATTTATATTTGTGACGGAAAACTTATTTTTTCAACACTAAAATTTTTCTAAGAATGTATAGCCTTGTATCATTATATCTTATCTTAATATTATTATTATTATTATTATTATTATTATTTTACATAAAAAGTGCAGTAAGCATGCGAGTGGAAGTATTACATTGTTGGAATTTCTATTCCAAAGAACTAAATCCTCTATTTAAATTAAAACGCACGTTTCGGAATTGTGCGCTTAATTTAAGGAAAATAGAGGTGCATAATAATCCCTCTTTCAATCTGGTAGATCTTCGATTCTAATCAATCTAAATCGATGGAAAATAGCAACCGGCCCGGTGATTTTGTGCGATTTCCATCTTCCGTCGCTTCCAATTGACAATTTAAATGACCATGATTGGCCATAATGGCCGATTCACTTACTCCACTTTCATGGAAAAACCAGTAGACCAACTCACTTATTCTACAGAGATTCTTCTTCTTCTTTAATAAATTATCCTTTGACCCGCCTCTGTACTGGATCTCGTCGCACTATTTCTCACATTAATCAGGTTCGGAGCGAGGAGGAATTTTTATTTTGAGGTGGATTCAAAAATGAGGATGTGGGGGATCGGCTTTGCAGCCGCTATTGACGCACCGCGCCCCCTCGATGAGCCGCCTAGGGGGCACCACGACGGCCTCCAAATGCGATCTACAACCTTAGCTTGAGAGCGCTAGAAGGAAAAAAGCCGTTGGAACCGCGAGAGAAAATGAATTGACGGCAAACTGCTCTAGTTGTCGATTGAATAACCGTTACATTTTGAAACTTCATTGTCAAGAACGAGATTTCGTACTGGCGGTGTTACATTTTATATAATAATTTGTATGTCTATAGTGTGCAACTATATTTTGGCAAAACTAGGATATCTCATTCTTTTTAAAATACATTCAGTAAAAACATAAGAGCCAGATTCTAAAAGTCCAATTGAAATATCCTGTTATTAATGTTCTAGTATATACTTTACAAAAATGGTTATTTCTACGAAAATGTTAACTTTAATGACAAAATGGTCAATAATTAAAAAAGCGTTTGACCATTACTAAATGATGGTTATAAAGAATAAACAATGTTTTGAGATAGTCAGCACTAATTAGAACTAAATTATAATATTTATGGGTAAATTTCCACACCACCACTGAGGTATTACCGAGGCGGCGCGTTACCATTTTTTTAAGGGGATGGTTCGCCTGTAGCCATATAACCCCATATAACCGCAAATAAATTTAAAAAACCTAATCATCAATGAATTATTTATATGAAGAGAATTGATTTCAAATTTTTTACTAAAAAAGACATTCCCAAATAAAAGAATAGGAACCGGGAAAATAATTTCGACAAGAAATTGTCATGAACTTAGATACAGAAACTACCGACCAAAAAAGAAAATTCACTGAAAATTGCTCAAAATCCGAAAATATAATACCAGCTACAAATAATAAACAAATCCCCGGATAATAATACGGATGATCACGAACCTATCAAACTTCAGTTTCCGAGTTTCCAGAATACATCCGACTGCCTTTCCCTTTGATGCATCCGCTTGCTTTGGACACAAGTCTGACCAGTGCGGACCCGGCAGAGACCCCCACTAGAGATGCACTAGTGTTTAACGAAAATCAGGGAAAAAGAAAAAGCGCCCCTCAATGAACAACGAAAATAGAAGAATAGCCTTTCCGGGAACATAGACCACATCTTCAAGGAAAATGAGGTAAATAGAAGATCAGGACCAAATAAAATAACTAACCAAAGACAGGAAAATAGAAGAAAAGTCCTCCAGAAACAAACAAAATCTCTTCAACCAAAAACAAAGAAATGAAAAAGTCCCTCTATAAACAAAGAAAATTCCTTCAACCAAAAACAAAGAAATGGAAAATTCCCTTCATAACAAATAAAATCTCTTCAATCAAAAACAAAAAAATGAAAAAGGCTTCATAAAAAAAGAAAATCCATTCAACCAAAAACAAAGAAATGGAAAATTCCTTGCATAAACAATGAAAATCTCTTTAACCAAAAACAAAGAAACGGAAAATTCCCTTCATAAACAAAGAAAATCTCTTCAACCAAAAACAAAGAAATGGAAAATTCCCTCCATAAACAAAGAAAATCTATTCAACCAAAAACAAAGAAATTAAAAAGTCCCTCCATAAACAAAGAAAATCTCTTCAACCAAAAACAAAGAAATGAAAAAGTCCCTTCACAAACAAAGAAACTCTCTTCAACCGAAAACAAAGAAACGGAAAATTCCCTTCATATACAACGAAACTCTCTTCAACCGAAAACAAAGAAATGGAAAATTCCCTTCATAAACAAAGAAAATCTCTTCAACCAAAAACAAAGAAATTAAAAAGTCACCCCATAAACAAAGAAAATCTCTTCAACCAAAAACAAAGAAATGGAAAATTCCTTTCATAAACAAAGAAAATATCTTCAACAAAAAACAAAAAATGAAAAAGCTTTCATAAACAAAGAAAATCCCTTCAACCAAAAACAAAGAAATGGAAAATTTCCTTCATAAACAAAGAAAATCTCTTCAACCAAAAACAAAGAAATGAAAAAGTCCCTTCACAAACAAAGAAAATATCTTCAACCAAAAACAAAAAAATGAAAAAGTCCCTCAACAACCATTCCATTGAAACAAAAACCAAATAAAACACAACTAATACAAAGAGAAACGGAGAAATTGTCATGAACTTAGATACAGAAACTACCGACGAAAAAAGAAAATACACTGAAAACTGCTCAAAGACCGAAAATATAATACCAGCTACAAATAATAAACAAACCCCCGGATAATAATACGGACGATCACCAACCTATCAAACTTCAGTTTCCGAGTTTCCAGAATACATCCGACTGCCTATCCCTTTGACGCATCCGCTTGCTTTGGACACAAGACTGACCAATGCGGAACCGGCAGAGACCCCCATTAGAGGTGCACTAGTATTCCACGAAAATCAGGGAAAAAGAAGGAGCGCCCCTCAATGAACAACGAAAATAGAAGAATAGGCTCACCGGGAACATAGAATACATCTTCAAGGAAAATGAGATAAATAGAAGATCAGGACCAAATAAAATAACTAACCAAGGACAGGAAAATAGAAGAAAAGTCCTCCAGAAACAAACAAAATAATTTCAACCAAAAGCAAAGAAATGAAAAAGCCTTCATAAACAAAGAAAATCTCTTCAACCAAAAACAAAGAAATGAAAACGTCACTTAATAAACAGAGAAAATCTCTTCAACCAAAAACAAAGAAATGAAAACGTTACTTTATAAACAAAGAAAATCTCTTCAACCAAAAACAAAGAAATGAAAAAGTCCTTCTATAAACAAAGAAAATCCCTTCAACCAAAAACAAAGAAATGGAAAAGTCCCTTCATAAACAAAGAAAATCCCTTTAAAGCAAAAACAAAGAAATGGAAAATTCCCTTCATAAACAAAGAAAATCCCTTCAACCAAAAACAAAGAAATGAAAAATTCCCTTCGTAAACAAAGAAAATCTCTTCAACCAAAAACAAAGAAATGACAAAAAGTCCATTCATAAACAAAGAAAATCTCTTCAACCAAAGACAAAGAAATGAAAAAGCCTTTATAAACAAAGAAAATCTATTCAACCAAAAACAAAGAAATGAAAACGTCACTTCATAAACAAAGAAAATCTCTTCAACTAAAAACAAAGAAATGAAAACGTCCCTCCATAAACAAAGAAAATCTCTTCAACCAAAAAACAAAGAAATTAAAAAGTCCCTCCATAAACAAAGAAAATCCCTTCATCCAAAGACAAAGAAATTAAAAAGTCCCTCCATAAATAAAGAAAATCTCTTCAACCAAAAACAAAGAAATGGAAAGTTACCTTCGTAAACAAAGAAAATCCCTTTAAACCAAAAAGAAAGAAATGGAAAATTCCCTTCATAAACAAAGAAAATCCCTTCAACCAAAAACAAAGAAACGAAAAATTCCATTCGGAAACAAAGAAAATCTCTTCAACCAAAAACAAAGAAATGACAAAAAGTCCATTCATAAACAAAGAAAATTCTTCAACCAAAGACAGAGAAATGAAAAAGCCTTCATAAACAAAGAAAATCTATTCAACCAAATACAAAGAAATGGAAAATTCCCTTCATGAACAAAGAAAATCTCTTCAACTAAAAACAAAGAAATGAAAACGTCCCTCCATAAACAAAGAAAATCTCTTCAACCAAAAAACAAAGAAATTAAAAAGTCCCTCCATAAACAAAGAAAATCTCTTCAACCAAAAACAAAGAAATTAAAAAGTCCCTCCATAAACAAAGAAAATCTCTTCAACCAAAAACAAAGAAATGGAAAGTTACCTTCGTAAACAAAGAAAATCCTTTCAACCAAAAACAAAGAAATGGAAAATTCCCTCCATAAACAAAGAAAATCCCTTCAACCAAAAACAAAGAAATGGAAAATTCCCTTCATAAACAAAGAAAATAAAACGTTGGGCCGAAATCTAAAATTTACAATAAATAATATACACACTGTATGTCATTCAGTGATTAGAATGTAAAAAATTTAAAAAATGTTCACTTACCCTTCGAACACACAGTATGTCATCAAATTTTTCCAAAAGTAAAAATTTCATAATGTTGTTTTTCATTCGAAGAAACTCTGCTGTTGAACACACTGTATATCATTCAATTTATACAACTATGAATAAAACATACGCATAAAAATTGTTTTTATATATACGCATAGGATTAAAAAATTGAAAAAATGTTCATTTACTGTTCGAACACACTGTATATCATCAATTTTCATAAACTTGTGTATAAAATATACGCACAGAATAAAAACAGTTTTAAAAATATACGTAGAGAATAAATTTTTTTTAATGTTCATTTACTTTTGGAACACACGGTATATCACTCATTTTTCATAAACCGGATATACGCAAAACATTTAAAAATAAAATTATCCAGAATCATTTTATCAAAAAGACATAAAGAATAAAATTGTTATGTATCACCCTCTATATTAGATCTAATATAGTCAAAAATATTTTTGGAATAGTTGAATTTAATAAAAAATAAATCAAAAAACACCCTGCAAATATACCAGTTTTTCTTCCTTTTCTGATAAAATTCTTACCCGGATGATGACCACCCAAAATTTTGAAACAAAAGAGAAAATATTATTTATTCGCTATTTATTCTCAATTTGCTTAAAATTTAAATAAATCGTAATTTTATCGAAATCGTTTTTGTTAAGGTGTTCATTTTTAAACAAAAAAATATATAATTGATTTGATATACACCGGGCGGTTTTGTTTCCTTATTTTATTTTTAGGTATTAATAAAGAAATGTTAAAAAGTAATTAAAAGTTTATTCTTAAAATTTTCATTTCATTTAATTAATTAAAAAGCGTTTAAAAATTTTACCTTGTGACTTCTTAAGTAAAAATCCATATACGAAATCCATGAACAAAATGAAAAAAATTAAAATCGTTTAATTATTTTAAACTAATAAACCACCGAATTTAATTTCGACCTTTCACTCCGAAAATCCGACTTCAGTTAATTGATTTATTTTGAAATATATTTATTAATTTATTAGTCACAACCTCTTAGTCACGACTTACGAAATCGTGACTAACGCATTATTGTAAACATAAACAAAAGGGTAAATTTTCTATACAGGGCGGCGTATCGTAAAATAATTAAATGTAATAAACATAATTTTATTTAGAATTCTCAGCGAATATTTAATAATAAATTGTAATAGTATTTATAATAATAAAATTTGTAATTGTGACGAAAATTCTAAAAGGAAAAATCACTTTTACGTTTCTAAATTAAAAATATTTGTTTAATTTTTAAAATAAAAATAAAAACTTTCAACTAACCTTCTGATTTCAGACGTACGTTTTCCCAATCCAAAAGGGCACTTCACACGCGCGCGATTGATCGGTTCTAAAACCGCACGAGATCCTCAACAAAAACGAAATAATCGAAAGCGATTAATTTTTTATAACTAATTGATAAAAATCAAAAGAATTATTCGATTTTAGGACCGATCGCGGTGACCAACATTCCAATAATGAATTTATTTCGACACATTAATATCTTAGTCACGACATCTTTACGTAATAATGACAAATATGTTTACAAACAAATACTTAATAAAAAATCGTAAAAATATCTATAATTTAGAGTTTAAATTATTTGAATGTTACTAATTTTAAACTTTTTTAGTTAGTGTAAAAGATGACAACTAGTTTCTATTAATAAATCATCATCAGGCCCTAATGAGGAAAACTAATTTTTTCCCATTTTTCAATGTAATTCCATTTAATAAATTTAAAAGCGTATAATAATAAAAACTTTCAACTAACCTTCTTATTTCAGACGTAAATTTCCCAATCCAAAAGGGCACTTCACACGCGCCCGATTTAACGGTTCTGAAACCGCACGAGATCCTCAACGAAAACGAAAAAATCGAAAGGGATTATATATTTTTTAACTAACTGATAAAAATCAAAAGAATTATTCGATTTTAGGACCGATCGCGGTGACCAACATTCGAATAATGAATTTATTTCGATACATTAATATCTTAGTCACGACATCTTTACGTAATAATGACTAATATGTTTACAAACAAATACTTAATAAAAAATCGTAAAAATATCTATAATTTAGAGTTTAAATTATATGAATGTTACTAATTTTAAACTTTTTTAGTTGGTGTAAACGATGACAACTAGTTTCTATTAATAAATCATCATCAGGCATGTTGGGAAACTTACTAACACCATCCCTGTGCACCGCGTTTCCATGACTTCAAGCGAAATAAACGTTTCCATGATTGCCAGAAAAATAAACAAGTACCATTACAATCGTCGTAGTAAAAAGACATTTTCTTATATTGTATTCACGAAAAATATGTTTATAGTAATTTAAATAAAGTTAATACAGTCCACAACCAGCCCATGCAGTTTACTACACATGTTTGGTCCTTCGAGCCGGATTAGAAGACTACAGTACCAGTGAGTTTATTATTTAATTTACGATAAAAACTGTCATTTAATTATTACATACGTCAAATATTTACGTTAATACGAACTGCTCTTTCTCATTAAAATGCCTAGTGAGGAAGAAATTAAAATTAAAAAGCTAACTGCTCAAAGGAGCCAACTAAAAACTAGCATTACTAGATTTGTTACATTTTTAAACAATGTAACCGAAACTAACGTTACACAAGTTCCATTTAGGCTTGCAGAAATACAAAAAACACTCAACGATTTTCAAACAATTCAATGTGAATTAGAATTATTAGACGATACGAATCTTTTAAAGCATCAAGAATATAACGAAACTTTTGAAAACTCTTATTATGCAGCAATCGCCCAAGGTCACGCAAAATTGCAAACAACTAAAAGCTCTCATATGGGCACACATCTGTCGGTTACCACTGCTTCAGCGTTACCAGTTACGAATAATCAGATTTCACAATATAACATTAAACTCCCTCAAATTTCGTTGCCGAGTTTTGAAGGAGCTTACGATCAATGGACTAATTTTTACGACACCTTTAACTCTATCATAGAACAAAATTCAACTTTAACTAATATTCAAAAATTTTATTATTTAAAAACTAGTCTAAAGGGAGACGCTTTACAAGTAATTCAAAATTTACAATTAACGGATGCTAATTATCAGTTAGCACTAGACATGTTAACTGAACGTTATGAAAACAAAAAATTAATTATAAAATCGTACATTAAAAATATTTTTGAACTACCTAATGTTATTAAAGAGTCACATACTTCTCTAAGATCGTTCACTGATAACTTTCAAAAGAACTTTCGAGCTCTACAAAATTTAAAAGAACCAGTAGAACATTGGGATACTATTTTACTCTATCTTTTAACAAATAAATTAGATTTAAATTCAAAAAAAGAGTGGGAAATCCATTCGAAAGATTTATCATCACAAAAAATTAGTGAATTTACAAAATTTTTGACGGATCGATGTTTACTTTTGGAAACTATGGATACTAAACAAGGTATCAATGTAAATAAAACTGTATACGAAAATAAAACGCGTGCTCATTTAAGCACAAATAATTCTTCGACAAAATGCTTATTTTGCAATAACGATCATTATATATATTCTTGTCAGAAGTTTAAAGCTTTGCCAGTGGCGCTACGTTGGCAAGAGATTAAAAATATGAAGGCATGTACGAATTGTTTACGTAAAGGTCATTATTCACAATCATGCTCTTCTATTAATTGTAGAACCTGCAATAAAAGGCACCACTCATTATTACATATGGATTATTACTCACGATTGTCAAATGACATTAACGAACCCACTACTCAAACTAAACAATCAAATTACAAACGAACCACTGATCAAAATACAAACACACGTAAACTTGACGACACACGTACTTACGATACAATCACGCAAATTCCAAATACTTCTACGCAAAATCCCGCAACAAGCAACTTACACACTCAAATTGATACGACTTCATTTACAACTTCAAATCATTTAGATCAACGTGCCCTATTACCATTATCTGGTGACACAATAAACACCAATCACTCTAAAACAGTACTACATAACTCAAGCACTTACGGTATTACGTCGGTAATCTTAGCTACTGCACAAATTAAAATTTATGACAAGTATGGTAACGCAATTATTACTAGAGCACTATTGGATGCCGGTAGTGAATCTTCATTTATAACTAAAGCACTAGCCAATAAACTCGGATTAGCAAAAAATTCTCTAAATATTCCTGTGCAAGGAATAAACTCAACTAACGTAAGAATTGACGGTTATATAAACGCTAAAATAAAATCCATGATTTCAAACTTCGAAACTTCATTACAATTTTTAATTTTAAACAAGATTACTAGTAAACTTCCCAAGCAATATTTAAACACTAAATGTATTACTATGCCCCAAGGAATTACTCTAGCAGATCCCTGTTTTAATTTACCTACGGAAATAGATATTTTATTAGTTGCTGACATTTACTACTATTTACTTTTACCTGAAAGGATTATGTTAAATAATCATATGCCAGTTTTTCAAAATACCGAACTAGGTTGGGTAATATCCGGTAGATTGTATGAAAACACAAATGTGGTATATTGCCAATTTTCACGAACTTTATTACACAAACAACTTGAACAGTTTTGGACGTTAGAAGAAGTTGATCAATTTCAACACCCATTAACAAAAGATGAACAATATTGTGAGGAACACTTTCAAAAATCACACGCACGTTTACCAAACGGTAGATTTCAGGTACGACTACCTTTTAAAGAAAATTTTCGAAAATTAGGTGATAACAAAGAACAAGCTATTAATAGGTTTTATTCTATAGAAAGAAAATTTGCAAAGGACGAACAGTTTAAACTGACATATTCAAACTTTATACGAGAATACGTTAACTTAGGACATATGACGAAAATTAAGACTAATGTTATAAAAGACAAAACGTTTCGACACTATTTGCCGCATCACGCTGTTAAAAACGAAACCTCTTTAACTACTAAATTACGCACGGTATTCGACGCTAGTTCTAAATCGCAAACGGGACTTTCATTAAACGATGTACTTAGAATCGGACCATGTATTCAACATGACATTTTCTCAACGCTAATTCGTTTTAGAACTTACAACGTAGCATTTTGTTCCGATATCGAGAAGATGTATCGACAAATATTAATCCACGAAAACGATCGTAACTTTCAATGTATTATATGGAGAGATTCTCCAGAACAAGAATTAAATCATTACGTATTAAATACCATTACTTATGGAACCGCCCCTGCTTCCTTCTTATCTACACGTTGTCTCAAGCAATTGGCTATTGAAAATAAAAACGAATTTCGGGAAGCGGCGCATGCAATTGAAAACAATTTTTACATGGACGATCTTCTTTGCGGTGCAAAGGACATACAATCAGCAAAATACTTAATAACTGACATTTGTAAAATTTTGAATCATGCAGGATGTCAATTTTTACTAAACAAATTACGTCAAAAATGTTGGCCTATTCACGGCAGACAAACTGTTAAGAATGTTTTGAAAACTTGTATTGTTTGTTTCAAAATGAAACCTAAATTTATAACTCAAATCATGGGACAATTACCTAAATCTAGAGTAACTGTTTCAAGACCATTTTCAAATTGCGGTATTGACTATACCGGTCCATTTTTATTTGTATTTTTATATGTTTGTGTATTCATATGTTTCTCTACACGAGCAGTTCACTTAGAAGCAGTAACCGATTTGACGACAGAAGCGTTTCTTAATGCTTTAAAACGTTTCGTATCTCGTAGAGGTTTATGTTCTAAAATATATTCTGATAATGCCACAAATTTTGTTGGCGCAAATAATTACCTAAAGGAATTTACACAAATGTTTAAAAAACTAGATGTTCATGACTTTTTATTAAAAAATAGAATTAACTGGTCATATATTCCTCCTAGGTCTCCTTCCTATGGGGGTCTATGGGAAAGCGCTGTTCGCATAGCTAAATCAAAATTAAAAACTGTTCTTAATAATGAGCATTTAACTTTGGAAGAATTCTTTACATTTTTATCGCAAATTGAATCTATCATGAACTCTCGTCCTTTATCTCCACTCACTGACGATATTGATGATCTACAAGTTCTAACGCGTAGTCACTTTTTGGTCGGAAGCCATCTTCAATCACTACCCGAATCAACACCTGATAAACGAGATACTATTATTTCTCGATATAAGAAACTGCAAGCTCTAATAGAAACTTTTTGGAAAAAATGGTCAACTACCTATCTACAATCTCTACAGATCAGAAGTAAATGGAAATTTTCAAATGTACCTGATAAACTCATCGGTAAATTAGTATTATTAGTAGATGATAACCTACCCTCCCACATTTGGAAGATTGGAATCATCCAAGAGATTCACCCTGGTCCAGATGGACTTGTTAGAGTGGTCACAGTGAGAACCACTTCGTCTACGTTACGACGCAGCATTACCAAAATATGTTTGCTACCAGTACATCTTGAGAGTTGAAAGAAATTCTTACTTTCAACCGGGGGACTATGTTGGGAAACTTACTAACACCATCCCTGTGCACCGCCTTTCCATGACTTCAAGCGAAATAAACGTTTCCATGATTGCCAGAAAAATAAACAAGTACCATTACAATCGTCGTAGTAAAAAGACATTTTCTTATATTGTATTCACGAAAAATATGTTTATAGTAATTTAAATAAAGTTAATACAGTCCACAACCAGCCCATGCAGTTTACTACACAAGGCCCTAATGAGGAAAACTAATTTTTTCCCATTTTTCAATGTAATTCCATTTAATAAATTTAAAAGCGTATAATAATAAAAACTTTCAACTAACCTTCTGATTTCAGACGTAAATTTTCCCAATCCAAAAGTGCACTTCACACGCGCGCGATTGAGCGGTTCTGAAATCGCACGAGATCCTCAACGAAAACGAAAAAATCGAAAGGGATTATATTTTTTTTAACTAACTGATAAAAATCAAAAGAATTATTCGATTTTAGGACCGATCGCGGTGACCAACATTCGAATAACGAATTTATTTCGATACATTAATATCTTAGTCACGACATCTTTACGTAATAATGACTAATATGTTTACAAACAAATAATTAATAAAAAATCGTAAAAACGAAAATATCGAAAGCGATTAAATTTTTTTAACTAATTGATCAAAATCAAAAGAATTAAGAATTAAGTATTAGAAAATATTTTACCAGGCAATAAAATTGTACTTCAAATACACTTACACACGATAATCTGATAAAAGCACTTAAATTAGAATAACAACGAACTGTCGTTTTTAATTTTTTTCTGAGAGGCTGTATCTTAATCTTAAATTTTTTTCATGTGTACGAATTCATATAATATTATGGAATTGTGTATTTGGTTACATTAAATAAAAAGTAAACGGTCAATTTATTCATTTAACTGAAACGGTTTCAAAAAATTTGCGGAAACAATAACTACACTAACTTCCATTGTAATTTTAAGCCTTTACAATAGCAATAAAATTCAACTTGAATGAAAAGAAATCTTGTAAATTTTCGTTGGCGAAGAAGGAGCTAAGATAATCAAATACAAGATGAAAAAGAATAAGGCACACATTTAATTACTGAAAGTAAACAGCAAGAGTGACTTTGGTTAATTGGTCTCCTCTAAAGAGGGTTTCTCTTTCGCCAACTTTAATTTAGGTATTACTCTCAGGCTTGGTATTTAGTGTTTTCGTATAAGGGTTACTAGGACTTGTTTGACTTAAAACTTTAATTACTTAAAAACACGCTCCGCTCCTTAAATTTTAAGAAAGTTAGGGGCGGCGTTGAAACTACTAATATATTTAAAACGACTTACAGAAAGTTAGAATGCATTTGAGAATATATGTTTATTTAGAAAAATCTATTTTTAGTGCTGTACTAAGAGTGAATTGAAAAATTTTTCTAGGGAAAAAATAATCATTATTATTTAATAACTTACAAAAATAATATATTTAGGAAGAACAACAACCAGGATTTCTCCTAAAGTAAAAATATATTTATTTTTTTCAAATAGTATATTTTTAACTTAATAATATACTGCTCAACAAATGAACTAGATAATTACAAAAATCCTGAAATTTACATTTAAAAATATTTAAAAAAAAACGTGTAGTATATTATCAATAAATACTATTCACAGTGAATATTTTTTGCATGTTTATTGTTTTCTGCCGATGCTCTTATCTCTTTCAAGAAAATGGGCAGGAATGTTGTTTAAAAATCTTAACGTATCAGTTATGCAGAAGAACTTATACTCACTTAATACCGTTACTATTAACAATAATTTTGTGTATATAATGAAAATTATGGAAAATGTTTATTAAAGAAAAAACTATAAAGTTTCATATTATATAATAATTTAGTGAGAAAATAAGTTTTAAAATAAAATCCAGGGTGTTTCTCATGACCAAAGAAAATTACTCTTTACTAGTTATATTGTAAATATTTATAAATTCATTAAAGACATAACATAAATTCTTACTGAGAATTTTTTGACGTTTGCGTCAAGTTTTAATATGGTTTTCTATGTAAATAGATATAAGTATTAAGAAAAAAATAATGTTGATTTAATACCTTGACAACCGAGCACGAGATCTGCATGCAATATATATTTATTTATTTGTCTATCTCAAATTAATTTTTGGTTGTTTCGTTTTGAATTTCCATTTTTTTAATATTACTTTTAGTTTGCGCCCAATTTAATTTTTGATTTCTGCAATAATATTATCAATAACTTTAAATTTGAATTTTACTTTTTTTAAATATATTTATGTGTGGATTATTAAAATATAATGCGAGAATATGCTCTTGTTATAAAATATTCATTACATTATTATTACTATATTAATCATGAAAATGAATTCAAAAAATTAGGTAGCTAAATTAAATTAACAAAAAGCAATAACGAGATATCTTGTATATATACAAAATATAAATACACAGCAATTTTGTTTTTCACATAATTCTAATATTTTCTATAGAAACTCTTTCTAAATGAAATTGTTTTTACCCTCGAATGCTTGATCAGTTTATTATCTGGAAAGTTACACCTTAAGTAATCAATTCAAGAATCCGAAACGCCATAAAACAGTTCGTTTGTGTATATTGTATATGTATAAAAAGAAGGGTAAAGGAATTTATGTTATGAGCATGAAAAATCGAGAGCTTTCTCAGAAGAGCTACGA
Organism: Hermaeophaga mercurialis; assembly: GCA_951812935.1. NCBI lineage: Eukaryota > Metazoa > Arthropoda > Insecta > Coleoptera > Chrysomelidae > Hermaeophaga > Hermaeophaga mercurialis. Next base: position 38,252,658 of record OX638358.1, read on the forward strand.
ATATATCATTGATACGGAACGGGATATGGAATAAATGAAAATAATGAACGGAATTTTCGTGCAGACAAGTGGAACTTCATTGCGATGACAAAAAAGGGAGGAATTTTCTATAGGGTGATTACTCTATGTATATCTATTTTTTTTATTTTACTCATCATTTTATCATTTGTTGTCATACGTACATGGTTGAGATAAAGTATGGAACCAAGTAAATATCTTTAAAACGAAACGGATGATATTTATGAAATTTGTAGGTAAGTGCAATGGGCCAAAATTCATCTGATGTACATTGTTTTGTTAATCATATACTTCTTGTTTAACCGGAAATACCCTCAACTTTTTTTAATTTAAATGGGATACGCTGTATATTTTTGCAGATTTTGAAAGAGCTTGTTATTTCTCGAATTTGTACATACTGGGTTTAGTGGAAATAATTTGTAAAAACGAGAAATAACTCATTTTTAGTTGTAGAATAAGTAAATTTATTTAATTTAGACAATGAGAATAATAATTTTAACAAAATTAATTCAAATGTTTAAAATGCTCTCCGTTCAGCTCCTGACAATATGCCACCCTATTAACAAATTCTTGACTCACTCTTTCCAAGACTTCTCCACGTATTAGTTCACATTCATCAATAATTCTTTATCTCAATTCCTCCAAGCATGTTGGTCGTTTAACACGTGATTTTCGACAACCCCAAAGAAAAAAGTCTAATGGGCTTAGATCCGGAGAACGAGCAGGCCACTCTATGAATCCTCTACGTCCAATCCATCGATTTGCAAAATTCCCATCCAGATAATCCTAACGAATCTATCAGAGTGGGGAGGTGCTCCATCTTGTTGAAACCAAACATTTCATGGTCACTGCCCTCTCTGTTGAAGTGCAGAAATAATTGGATTATTTAGATTTACTGAATCTGAATATCTAAATACATGTCACCATTCAAGTTTCCCTCTATAAAAAATGGGTCTATAAGCCTATATTCGACAATTCCCATCCAAACATTCAACTTCTGTGGATTCTGGGTATGTGCTTCATGAATCCAATGAGGATTCTCATTTGACCAATACCTTGAGTTATGGTGGTTAACTGTTCCATTTAAACAAAAAGTTGCCTCATCGGAAAACAGGATATTAGATGAAAAATGTTCGTCGACATTACATATGTCCATCAGTCGTTCGCAAAACTCCAGCCGTCGATCAAAATCCTCGTCTGACAATTTTTGAACCAATTGTGTCTTATACGGATGATACTTTTCACTTTTCAATATTTTTCCTATAGAATGCCAACTTATACCATGGTTTAGTGCCAAAATTGTGGTAGAAGTTTGAGGTGATTCCTCTAAATCAATTGCAATGTTTTGTCTAATAGTTTCGTTCGTTGCGGTCCGCGGTCTTCCAGATTTTGGCCAATTTTTGACCATCCCAGTTGTATTAAAACGTTGTATTGTTTTAGTAACTGTTGAACGTGATAAGGGATTTTTTTCAGGATGCAAATCATTAAAAATATGACACACTTCCTCATGAATTCTAAATCGATCACGATAACCGATCATCATTAATATTTCAATACGATTTTTTTCACTTCAATGAACCATTCTTAATCGTACAATTTATTTACTTGGTTCCATATTTTATCTCAACCCTGTATAGTAGATTAACGGACAGTTTGTCAAAAACCATAACACTCTACAAATAGTAGAAACTCACTATCTAGATAAATTTTAGATAAGTAGTATATCTAAGATATCTAATTCAATAGAACATAAACCAAGAATCATTTGCTTTCGTATCACGCAATCACCCTGTCAGTAAGTGTTCTATCAGCAATTCCGTTTACCGCCGAGCTTTATTTAATAAACTTACTGACTGTCATCAAATTCTCTTGCGACTGATTAACTTTAATCAATGCCAGTAATTCGTATGGCAACTGAAGGAAATGATCTGATTACATTTCAATTTCCATGTCAACAGAAGAGAAATTAAATGTCTCTTTATATACGTATACATATACAAAGTAAACTCGTTTCACTTCGAGAGATACTTAACTTGTTCAAGGAATCAATGTTGGAATAATAACAAATATGCGTATATTTTGAGAATATATGTAAAATCAAACAAAGTAGGAGTCTAGTTTACAAAACTAATAAACTGTCGATGAAGTTAAAACTATAAAAAGGAAAAATTGCAAAACAGATCCAGTCAAAAAAGAAAAAATACTGTATTTAAGAATTAAGAAATAAGAATATAACTGAAAGGTTAAATAGGTAACGACCAACAAGGAAAGTGAAGAAGAAAGAAGTTGATAATATAAGTGGAACAAAAGTTTAAAGCATATAGACTGGATTTGTAAGCCGAAACTAGTAGTAGTTTTACATAATAATATTATATTGTCTGTTACCAATTTTGAGTCTATTTTCTGATTCACATTTACAAAATTGATAAGAGAAGTAGATTTACTCAAAGTTGATTATTTCAATTAAAACTTAAACTAGTTTTGGATAGCATCAACGAAAAACATTACTTCACCAAAAAATCAAATAGAGCCAAATTGCATTTACAAGCAGAATAAATCTGATATTGTTCGTTAATTATTTAATCCCTAGTTTTGATGATTTTTCTTGTTAATCTTAAGTTATTTGAAAATAAAACATACAGGGATAATTATACTTGAAGAAGTGTAGAAGCGGAAAATTCCATAAAGTTGAAGTTGATAGGTGCATTTTTTGAAATTTTTTCTTTCAATGCTGACAAACTTGTTTGTTGTTGAAAGGTTTTTTTAACTTTTTTAAGGTTGTGAACTTTGGATATTTTGGATCTATTTCTGTGATTTTACTGACAAATATTTAAAATGAGCCCACAAGGAGGTGCTCTAGTTGTTGCTCTATATAATGGTAGTCGTAGCAATACGAATGTTCTTGGTATTAATCGAAATACAATACATAGGTTTAGAGAAACTCGTTCTACCTTTAAAAAAACCGGAGAAGGTGGACCAAGAGCAATAACTGCAGTTGAATATCAATTTCTTTGTCTGCCAGTCGTTCCAGAATGGACAGTTCTAGCTACATCTTTGGCTGGAAAGTTGATATGTTCATGGAACCATTCGCTGAATGGTTTTCAACGAATTTGGAAAGAACCTGGCCAAAGATATTCTTAATGGTGTTCTCTGCTAAGGTAAAATTAGTTGATGGTGGCGTAATGGTAAGGGGCGGCATTTCTATAGAAACAGGAATGGACTTGGTAATGTTGGGGAAACTTAGTCTTAAATCTGAGAGTTTTATTTGAGCTCGAGGAAAAAATACTTTTTCTTATCAATTGAATCTTCAATTTTCTCTGAAAAATATGGTGTTTGGTCAATTTTGGTGTCGAATGTACTTATGTATATTGTGCCAATATTTACCATTATTTATTACCAATTTACTTAACAATGAACTATTGAAACGTGTCTGTTGGGCAACTAACTAAATTTCTAGAAGATTAAATGAGACACAATGCTGAAGGAGATTATACATTTAAATTGATATGTTTAAAACTATTTTTACGGGTTTTTAAAGAGGAATCGTTTAATATTCAAGTGCGAAAGGAAAATCTAACAGTTAGCTAAATACAACTGGTTATAGAAGAGAAGTTTTAATATAATTTCAACGCTCTAGGCGTATGTTTCAACAGTTGCAAACTAGTTTAAATTGTCATATGGAGATGCGCTTTTACCTACGGTCATACATGTTGAATTTGCCATAAATTATTGAGAGCTATAGAGCTAAATTAATGATATTTTATTAAGAATAGTTTGAAACGATTCCGATATCGATATATATTTTGGAGAAAATTTCTGTTATTTTAACGACTTCATATATAAATTTAGATTTACAGCTTCAGAAGTAATATTTATATAATCATATGAATCGATCCGAAAATAAGAGAACGTTTTATGAAGAAGCGACAATGCTTTACAATTTCCTCTCTAATATCTTAAAGTCAACAATCGGTGGTGGATATACTTTTTAGTCAATCCGATTAAAATTAAATCAATGTTTATTAAAGAGGTGCTAATTAATTGAAAAATGATTTAACTTTAAGACCCTGTAGCTTACTAACTATCTACAGTTTACTAATATACCATATACTTGTCATATCACTGTAATTTGATGTAATGATTCCACTACTGCTATCTATGTATACATTTATTTTGTGGCACTGTATATTCCTTTATTATTTGTTTATATGTTATATACAGATTCATTGGAAACATTACAAAAATTCATGCGAGCCTAAAAGTTTGACTCTAATATGTTGAAATGTACATATCGGAGGAGGTAACATCGATCCAGTAAATTCGATTGTAACGTACTGGCAATCAGGATCGTACCTCTAGCACAGAGGAATTCGAGAGTGTGAGGTAACGAAGGGCCTACGTTATTACGTGTTCTCTTGTTTAACCCCAATTATTTTAATTGGTATAAAAACGTAGGACTTTTGCCTACCATTTTTGAATTGGTAGTAAAATACGTACAGTTACAATTGGATGGAATGTCCATCAGGTTTTTATCCAACAGCCAAAGAATATCAAAGGACTAAAAAGAAAAATTATTGATCAATGAACCGAACAAATATTCCAGCTTCTACTTTGAAACCATCATCAAGAGCGATACTACACATCACTAGAGGTACTCCAAGAGTGAAACACTCTGGTGTTGATTTTGAGACTTCATTCAACCTACGTCTCAGAGTAAATTGTGATATGGTACAGCCCTACATTTTATTAACAAACATATATAAAAGTAAAATATGATACGTCCCTGCACTATACTATCGAGAATATGGTCTATTCATTATTTTGACGAATCTGAAACTCACTGAGACGTGTGTAAATGCCTTCATATACATTTTACTGTGAGTCTGAAATGTAATAAAGCAGACTTTGTCTCGATCGCTGACCTCACTTCCGAATGTCCTGTTTAGCAACTTTGTAGCAATTCGGAGATGCATTTATGTGCCATGATCCTTTATTCTCTCGAGAGATAATACGTTCTCACAGCAAATGACTTTGAACATTGTAAGTATCTGATAATTCACCCCGAATTTTTATAGAACTGTAATATTTTGGCAATAAAGTTGCACCTAGAAGATTAACTAACAATTGGTTATCTATTTTCACTTGTTGACGTTATTGTTTTTTATTTTATAGATTAAATTTACAGTGGTGCGTAAAAGTATGGTAACACCCAGATATCTCAGAAGGTATTAGAAATATGCGATAAATTATTATTGGAATTCGATTTAAAATACAAGGTATTAGAATGACATGTAGCTTACTTGCAAATTTTAAATGATACAACAAACGTTTTGAAAAACTCAGTAAATTTTGGGTTCTAATATAATTTTAAAAAATGAACTGTTTTGGTCTTAAAGCTGGGCTTAATTAATCATTTCTTAAAAAATGAGTATCCTTTTTTATTCGACACAGGTTTTCTAGCAAATAACATGATACTATCTTTATGATTGATTTGAGTTGATTTATTTTTTATCAGCATTCACCAATAACTTTTAAAAGTTTTTTCCTAAGTCGAGATCTGAACTAACTTTTATTATTTCATGTGTTGGAGATAGTGTCTTTATTAACAAAAATAATGTTAAAATGACAGGCAATAACTATCACTCCTCGAAAGTTTTATGAACAAATATATAAAGTGTTTAATTATGCTAGGAACATGTTGAAATGTAGAGAGCATTTTATGTGGATTTCATTAAAATTTATAAAAAAACAGTGTAATGGAAAATTCCATTGTACAACTAATAATAAAACAAATGATCTCCATTTCACTCTTACACCGATTATCTGTTTCTTATGTATATATAATATATAACGCCATTTTTTTAAAGTGATCTCTAAAATTATTATTGAAGTGCAAAAAATCACGTAGCCAGTTTCTCACCCTTGATATATTTCCAACGCAATAACACATATTAAATCTTTATATGAAGAAAACTTTTAATTTTAAATACGAGTATAAAACTAAACAAAAACTTCAAAGGCCACAAATTTAATCAACTAACATTGTAAATAAAAATAATAAGTGAAAGAAACAGTAAAATACTAAAATTCATCATTTAATCTTTTTCCGACACATTATTGCACAGGGCCAGTATAGAATTACATATTTGATAAATTGTAAATTTTTGTATCGAAAAAGTTATTTAATAAACCAAACGTGACGTAGAAGTGGGAAATTTTCTTTCCAAACCCCTCATTGCTAAAACTGCAAGGGAATAAGTACCTGATGCAATTAATTTTCTATGAAAATTAATTTGGAAACCTCAAATTTATCCAGCAGAGTTTTTTAACATCCCGTATAAGGTGTCATATTATTGTGTATTTTTGTTGTTCGGTATCAGTCATTTCAAAATTGTAATTTATTTTTAATGAGGTTTGTGCTGTAATTTATTTATTACAACTAGTTCTGACAGAAGCAATACATCAAACAGAATGAAATTTGTTAACTGAAAAAACGTAATCCGGAAAAGAGCATGTGTTCCATTCAAGTGACCGAATAGAGATTTGATCCATTCTCGAAATCGATGTTTCAATTTCGGTTCTATTCATGGAGCCAATCTGAACGGAATCGAATTTTGTGGTGCGAATAATTCCGATATTTTAACACATGGCCTATAAAACAGTGAACAATCCCTTGTTTTGTTCAATTGTCCATATATCATATTATTTCGAATCATACAACACAGATAGTTTTATGTAAATTAAATTATAAATTTGATTTATGGTTTTAGTTATACATATAGCTCATTCATATCAACGGGAAAATGAATATATTTCGATTGAACGCTTTTGCACTTCCGATGACATATAATTATAATCTGATCTTCAATCGTGTTATATTTCGTCGGTTTTCCATTGGCTAGATCAAAGCAATTGCTAATACAAAATGGATTTTGGGTTATTAATATCTCGTTAGACTGATGAAACAAACCCGTTTTGACCTATGTATCTATCGATGTAAAGCACAGTAAAATAATATCGCAAGTAAAAACAGATTTCCAATTTAATCGTTCAAAACTGTATTAAACGTATCTGTAATTAAAACGCCTACAGGACCCATGATTTTAAACGAATATTGAATTTCCAAAGAGACTATAACATGTAATAGATATGATCAAAGCGAAAGATTTCAGTATTTCGAGCTTCCACTGTTACTTTAAATATGACATAATAGCTATTTATTTTATATGAGGACCTAAACCGTTACGTAGAATTCAAAAATGATTGTAATTACATTTTAGAAAATGCTTTATCAATCAGTATCAAATATTATTTTTAAAACATTCCAAAAATATACTCATTTCATTTCAGATAATTACTAAAGAATCGCCTATAAAATAATATCCACTCACGTGACTGGTTCTTCGAAGTGCTTCTTGACCGCAATTTTTCTGGTGGCAAAAGTGTATTTTAAAACACCCAAAATATCGATTGTTGCGTTGTTTCTGGTTGTTAGGAGTATAACCATATTTCGTTATTAGTAATAATATCCTACATGGGTTTAGAAGTCCGTTGTTGAATTTTTTCAGCATCTCTATGCACCAGTTAACAGCATCTTGTTCTTGAATTATGAGTATGTTATAAGGTATTCATCGAGAACAATATTTCCTTGTAGATAAAAGAATATGCAAAATGGAGTGTATCAAGGTCCAACAAATGTGCGAAGATGTCCCGAATTTCAGGGTAGGCCTTCCTCAATCATCAATATTTTCTGCAGCAATTGATGTTGAGGGATGTTTTTCCTTGGTTGATCCTTAAGCGAAAAACAACTAAATTTAAATTGTTAAAACCAGCGATATACTATCATGTTTAAGGAATTTCATCGCCAAATACAAAAATGGTGCCATATATTGTTGTTGTAACAAATTCCCGTTTTCCGTTAATTCCTTTTTTATATCGCAACGTAAAATTTATGAAAATTCAGTTCAGGAACGGACAAAGATTTGTGTTTAATAAGCATACTACTAAAAACATCGGAATTAATTTGAAACGTGGTACAACAAATGGATGTGTCGCAATTGGAAATAACAAGGTAGTTATTTTTATGCAAGAGCAATTTTCGGAGAAGGAAAATGCGACCCCAGATGGGGATCAAACGTCTCAACTGCTGTTTTAGTTTCTGCTTTATCCATCGAATTCTGTGGACCGAAACAGAATTTTGTGGTGCGAATAATTCCTATGGATATACTGCAATGTCTGAAAAGGAAAAGAGAAGTTACAAATCTCTTTAAAATTTCAATATATAAAGTTCCTGACATTGGCGAATTTATCGGTGAAAGGAACCTTAAAATTGATGGTATCTGAACCACTTGTTTCGGCAAGGCGTATTTCTGGTATTAAAAACTTAAATATACATATTAATACAGTCGAAATTTTGTCAAAATTTATTAGAGTGGATCCAAAAAAGCTTAAGACACTAAGATTAAGTCTAAACAAATACTAACTAAAAACAAAAGGAATATTTTATTGACTCGGTATAAACATGTTTTTTGAGTCGCCACAATAATTTTCTTTAGAAGAATGAATAATGAAGTTCGTGAAAGCTGGTAGTAATTCCGGAATATTGAAAGCCAATTTCATATATTTAATAAAACATGTCGTGCCTCTAAAACTATTTAATAATAGTTTAAAAGATAAAAGTACTTTTCAAGGAACAAACAGATATATTGAGTTAGTAAACACCTGTTAAAAGAGTTATTAAAATTTTGCCAAAAAATTTAAAAAATATAATTCACGATTAAAGTTATCCCCCTCGGCTATTTCTAATCGATAAAAGGTAGCACTAAAGGCGCTTTTACACTTTCTTTTTTAAATGAAATTATGGATCCTCGTTCGAAAACTGTTTTCAATTCCTATTTGACGCTTAAAGCGTGATCCTCTGAACATTATAAAATAGAAAAATTGACTAAATGATCCTTTATTTGAAAGGTATTTTAAAGTCGCCATCCATGACCATAAAAACACCAAACAAATCTAGAATATACACATAATGATTATTTGCCAACTAATATATTAATATTATAATAATGGAGTGCAAAATACGTTAAATAACGATACAATTTTCCACAAAAATAATCATTGGTGTGTAGTGGAAAAGATGTTTAATATTCGCAACAGTTCGTTTTTGAATTTTTTTAAAACTTGCTCCCAATGTTAATCCAACTTCTCTTTTGGTTACCTTTCCTGGTCCTGTTATTTATTTTAGAAAGCATTTTGGGTAGGTTCCGTATTTATTTTTCACTTTTCTCGTTTACTTTCTGTTTGTTTTATGTTTTATATTGTTTAGGTATTTAGATTCGAAGGGAGTTATCATTATTATTTTTTAATTATTTATTCGGTAGCAATTACTGTGGAAATTTATTTTTGGTTTTCAAATCGAGCATTAGATACATTATCAATAATTATATATTTTAAAGCATTTAATGTTGCTTTGCTAAATGTAAATGCGTTGAATATAATAATAATTGAATCAGGTGTAGTATTCATATAGTGCTCATTCAAGATATTACAGGGGAAATTGTAATGCATTAAGTAGAAAACAAAATAGTAAAATAAAACAGTTATATGGAAGGATAATAAAGAGAAGTAAAATAGTAAGAACCGGGACGATAAAGATAGCAGAAGAAATTTTTGGAAAACAAAAGATCAGAAAGGTAAAGCAAAAGTTGTATAAATTTTATTGTGAAAATATTTCTAATAAAGAAAAATTGGAAATATCAGTGGTGTAAAAACGTAGAATAAAAGGTTATTTAATAATAATAATAATAATAATAATAATAACAATAATGATTTAATTAAGTATTTCAACTCGTACTTCGTGAAAATTATCAATAATAAATATGAAAACATAATACGATGAAAATTCAGATAAGTAGAATTATCTTTTCATATTTTACAATAATGGTAATAGTAATAATAACCATAATACATTTATGAATTTTTCAATGACTTTTATTATATTGATTGTAATTGTATACTTTTTAATAAAAAACAAGTATGTTTTAGAAATAAAAGTAGGAGTCAAACAATTTAAAAACCTATGAGCAAGAGAAAAATGTTTCAGATAAAATTAAGGATAAAAATATTAATTACTTTTTTATTTCTATACAAATGGAAAAATCTCAAATAGGTTATTTTTCTTTTTTGAAGGCAAACTACTATATAAATATGGAAGTGAAATACTAAAGCCTCTATAAAAGTAATTAAAAAAATTGACTTTATTGTTTTAGTTTACGATGTGCACGCCTAAAAAATATTTAAACCGACGAGGAAACTAAGCTTAGTTCGATCCCACGGGATCGAAAATCTCTCTCAAAATTACGCAAATGGAACCTCAAGCATATACCTTCGCTTTTATTGTGTTTTTACGAGCTTCGACAAAATGAGCTAACCTTGTAGCTACTCCTCTTTCCATTTTGTGTTTCTAGGAGAACAAGAATTTACAATATTTCAACATACACACTAGGAACAAATTTTGTTCATCTCTAATAAAATAAACCCTACAAACAGTTACAATAAGGTAGAAATAAATTGTTTGTTATCATACAACTATTTATCTTACTGTGTTGTTAAAATAAAATATGAAATGTAACTAAGAATGGTTGTCAAATATATTTTAGGAATGGATTATAGTATAGGTTCAGGAAAAAAATATATCGAAAGTGACCTCGAAAAAACCTGGAAATTATTTATGGAATTGTAGCTTCACAGCTAGAGGGCGTAATTGAATACCATGAATTTTAAAAGCAAAAGTTTACTTAACAAAAGAGTATTGGAAAAACTATTATCATATTCTTCAAAAAATCCTGCGTATTTTTGAATACACATGTTTTAGTTTTTTCAAATAAAACGTAGGGGGAGAGCGGATATCTTGTTTTGAAGAAATACCTATAAATGGGTTTTGCTTTACCAATTTTTAAGTTATTATTACTGGAATGAGTTTTTTCCACTTTTGAAATAAGTCTAACCAGTAACGTGAATGCTAAAGGTTTAATTTTTTTCAAATATTGTATTTTTTCCTAAAAATATTAAATGTAAACGTATAATTATGACCTCGTTTTTAAAAAGTAGACTAAAATATCAATAAAATAGCGAAAATCCCATGTTGATCTCTTTTCCTTTACGAAGATATCCTAAGACACATATTAATCGTTAGAATTTTCCTTCAAATGTTGATTAGACTAGTTAGTCTAAAAAAAAATCGACAAATGTAGTCTGGTAAGGAAGGTCTTACATTGAACTATGTAGTAATCTATTCCCTTGCAAATTTTTGATAATTTGGTTATTAGACAAAATCGCAATACTGCCCCTTTGAAATTTTTTGAGAATTTGGGTAATAGGAAAAAATCATAAACCCGACCTTTTGGAAATTTTTTAGAATTTGGTTAAATAATAGCAATACTATCCCTTTCGAAATTTTTGATAATTTAGTAATTAGAAAACGGTAACAGCAGTATGACAAGAGTTTAAATTACTGCATATAAAACCTTTTTAGCCAGATTAAATTTATTGATTTTCGTTGAGACTAACTAGCATAATCGTGTTTTAAAGAAAAATTCCCACCTTTTACATATTTCTTAGGATATCTTCGGATAGGAAGAAGGTATTAACATGGGATCTATGCTGTTTTATTGATAATTTAGTTAAGTTTTTAAAAAAGTTGTGAAAATTATATGTTTTCATTAAATATTTACAAAATCAAACAGTGTTCTTTAGAATTCACGTTATTGGTTAGATTACTGAGAGTTTAAAATTCTTTCATAAGTGGAGAAAAGCTTGGTCCAGTAACACTAACGTTATAAAAATCAGTTACAGGTATTTTTTCACAACAAAGTTCCCGCTCTCCCCCACTTCTTATTTGAAAAAGCAGACTAAAAATTGTCAAACCAAAAGTACGTAAAATTTCTCGAAGAATATGATGATCGTGTTTCCAACAGCCTTTAGTTACGTAAATTTTGTAAAATTTTGCTTTAATTTTTTGTATTCAATTACGCCATCTAGCGGTTAACCTACAATTCGGTAAATAATTTCTAGGTTTTACTCGGGGCCACTTTTGTCATTATATTTTTTTCCCCGAAGCTGTACTATAATCCATTCCTGAGATATGGCCGATGGCCGTTCTTAGTTGACCACCCGGTACATATAGTGCAAGTTTCGATTTATTTATTGCATTATAGGATCTGTTTTAACATCGTTTATTAATTATTTCAAAACTGAATAAAAAATTATTGATTTCTATTTACTTATGTAGTGCGTACTTTAGTTTATTTTTAATTAAATTAATTACTTTTTAGGTTACTAGGGTATATAATATTTGAAAATGTAGTCTCGAGTTTAGCATGTAAAAATATTGCACACAAATAAATAAAAATCTCCGTGTTTTTTGGAATCAGATTCGAAGTTTCATTTATTGAATTGCGTTATTTTGACCGATTTGTCTAAACGTCACAAGTAGTATAAATTGACTGACTAATGATAAAAATCTTACAATAGAATATATTTTCATAATTGTTCGATATATTTTACGTCAAAAACGTTGGCCACGGGAGAAATTCTAGCTTTTGTCAATAATTGTATATAATTATTTAAGGTATGTATTTATTTATATACCGAGACACCAATACTGTTTAGTTGATATAAATTAATATAAATAATTCAAGAAGTTTTCATATTAGCTTTCAAATCGATAGTGAGCAAATATTTTCCTAAAATTATTTAAATATTGTTTATAAAGAATACGATTACAACGCTAAAAGTAAAAGGCAGTCATAACAAATCTTCTGAAATTCAGCGAGCATAACAATTCGAAGTAAAACAACTGTTTTCCACATTGCTTCAGTATATTTTCATTAGATTCCTCCCTGTTCAATATTTCATAAGATGGAAGAAAATGAATAATGGCCTTGAATGTTATGGCTCATTTTTGGATGGGTTTCCTTTCTGCACTTTATTAAAAAACATTGGGAGTAATTTATTATTATCGGTAAATATCGCCACTCGGGCGGAAGCAAGCTTTTTCTGCTTTTCATTAATGTTAACAGTTATAAATGGTAATGGAAGGATTGTGAATAAGGGTTTTTATTGCAAATATCTTCAACAAATAAAATAATTTGAAACATGTTTTGTTTTGCAATTTTATTAAATACCGGATGATATAAAACAATAATAAACATATTTAGTTATTTAAGAGGTAACTATACATTTATAACTTTATATAATGTACTAAGTACTCTTAAAGACGGAATTAAAACGTAAATCTCAAAGGGTGTAACAAATTGTGATTGTGGCATGTACCTTCAGGTTTCCTTAGGGAATAAATCAAAGCATTTATTTGAAAAGATTCTCGAAAGTCCGATCAAGGCATTGAATTTTTCACTTTCAAGTGAGATTTGTGTGTGGCATAGTCCCCGAGCCATATAACCTGGGAATACGATATACGAACCTTAATAGCAGCTATTCGTAACAAAAGTTTTTACATCTAGAAGATATTCGTTGTAAACTTTAAATATATATTCTGTCCTTTAACCAGTTCTTTTAATATGAACATCTTTATTTTACGCCTATGGTTATTGAATATCAGTACAAAAGCTTTCATAAATATAAGTTCTACTAGAAATGAACTAAGCAGGTAAATTGCTTCTTTTTCTAATCAAACTATTGCTTTAATTTCTGCAACTCTTTCAAGAAATGGATGTTCACTTACGACTGAATCGAATTCTGCTATGCTTGAGAAAGAAATTTAGTTTTTTGAGAATAATCAATTTGTTGCTGGTCAAAAATTACTACCAAAACCAAAGCTCACGAAGGAAATTTGTGTTTTTCTATCACTAATTTTTGACAATTACTTTTTTATCCCATTTTAATAAATTAATAAATGCAGACCTAACTTTTTACATTTAAACTTAATTTTATGCCAAAATTATATTTTTAATGCTTTGCTTCTGTAGCAAATAATTACATAAAAAAAATTATACACTTTATTGTTCGAACTGGAATTCATAGTTTCCAGTTATGTTTTAAATTTACTGATGAGAATTTTTAGAATTCAATGACTTTTGTAGTCATTTTCACTACTTTCTACATTTGGTATTAATTATCGTTATATGAACATTATGAATATATAAATTGAATTAACTGTTGCTACCTTTACTTTGTGGAATTTATCCATAATAAATATAAAATATAAATTCTACTTATCTTGATTTTCCACAGTATTTCAAAACAATTATTTCAATATCTTTCTCTAACCAGGATTCCCTAAATGGCATTCTTAAGACAGAAAGAAGTTTGACAGATTAAAAACGTAAATAAATTTCATGTTATAAACCTGACAATCAATCATTATGAGACAATATTATTCTTTTCCTAAAAATATATTTGGTTAGTATTATTTAGTTTAAAAGGTGATCTAAGATAATTGAACTTCCCAGCTTTAGTTGTTCATTCCATACTGTATATTGAAGATATTTTAGGTGTTTCTTTATTTCATATTCCTCCAAAAAATCAAGTTCTTCTTTATTGTCACTTATATAAATACTTCCACTGTTGTTTCCATTGTGTTATTAAATGTAGGTTTAGGTTTGGTGTCAACGAGATGTTTTTCGTAAGTTGACTTATCTGGTTGTTTTAATCTATAAACTCGTAAATGCTCACAGTAGCGTATGTTAAAATTTCTTAATGTCTGGCCAAGATTGATGGCGTTAGAATCCGGACAGTTTAGTTTGTAAATACGTGATTTTTTAAATTTATTAATTTTAGATTTTCCTTTTAATAAAAATTATTCTGCATTATTTCTTACTTTAAAATTATAGAAGATGTTGTACGAGATATAATTTTTGATACTTTGTTTTAAATATCTCCAAAATATGTAATAAATATAATAAAGCATATATTTGGTCCATGTTTATTTTCCATTTCAGTATTACAACGGTACTAGTTTGGGACTTTCTGTCTATCATTGTTTTGGTTATCATTGTTGACAGTTTAATTATTTATTACTGAGTTTGTGGTGTACTTTAAAGTATGTTATAATATAAAACCAGTGTTTAATATTTATGTTCTGTCGGAACATATTTATTTACATTCAAACTATCTAAACTCATATATAGAATATTAACATTTCGATATTAATATTCTACTAGTTCGATAGTGTCGGCATATTCAATTTTGTAATAAGTAAATATTTTATTTACAATTTTACAATTTACAATTGACAATTAGATATTACTATAATAAGTTAGTAAATGGCTCTCTCTACATTTTTGTAAAATCGGAATATTTGCGGTTTGCAGCCACAGTTTCAATATACTAAATAATGCTTAAATAAAATAAATATTTCTATGAAATATTAATAACAATAAACATAACAATCCCAAATAGAATCCATATGTTTGTTGTTTAAATTTGCTTCACATGTTACATTCATTTCTGAAATAACGTACATAAAACATGCGAGTACATTAAGTTTTTTGTATATAAGATAAAATTTTCAATAAAATGTATCAGAAAATTAAATTACGGTCATGAACTAAACAATATTTTTCTTTCATTGCTGTCTTCTTTTCTTTCTCGGTTGATGTTTTATTCTGAAAATGAAATTAATAATCCTTCTCGAAAAGGCAGCCATAAATGCTTCAGTTTAATCAAAATTAACCATGTTTATCCTTATATAAATGTGTGTTTAATGCAAAACCTAATTATGTTTTGTTTTTAAAAACAGCAAAATATGGCCGGTTTCACACGGTTATTCTTTAGGGACAGATTTAAACTTTTTTCAAACAAAATAAATTAACGCTGGGCGCTTCTGAAAGTATCGCGGCTTGTTTGTGAAAGCTTACTAACATTTGTAAATGGAATGTTTTATTAAAATGTACTATTTCTCTCAGTTTGTGTTAATAGGATACATTAAGCTTTTTATTTAACATGTCAGTTGCTTTAAAGGATTTCTCAGCATGTTTTCGGTCAGCTTTAAGTCATAATTTTATTTTGATTATAGGCACTATTAGAAGTTATTTTATAACATTTCGTTACTCTTAGATTTACGATTTACGATATTAATAAACCTAAAATTTTTAATTTAAAAAATCAGGTATTTACCAGCTAAATTGTCCGGATTGTAACGCCATTTATCTAGGCCAGACCTTTAGAAATTTTAACATAAGGTACTGTGAACATTTACGAGCTTATAGATTAAAACAACCAAATAAGTTGCAATAAGTAAAACACATCATTGACACTAAACTCAAACCCATACTTAACAACACAATTCAAACAACAGTGAAGGTACTTCATGTAAGTGACAAGAAAGAAGAACTTGATTTTTTGGAGGAATATGAAATAAAGAAACACCTGAAATATCCTCAATATACAGTATTGAATGAACAACTAAACCTGGGAAGTTCAATTATCATAGATTACCTTTTGGACTAAATACCCATATAATACTAACCAAAAATATTTTTAGGAAAAGAAGAATATTGTTGTACATATTGCTTGATAATGATTGGTTGAAATGTTTATGGTATGAAGTTGCTTAGGCTTATAAGAAATCTGTCAATCTTATGTCACTATTGACAATGCTAATAGGCGAAACATTGGTCGAGAAAATATAATTTTAAACACTTTGTAATACTGCGGAAATTCATACAGGTATAATTTTTTCGTTTGTATTTAATAAAATATTTTTTACTAAAATAATAAGTGGTCTTCTTTCAAGTATTCCCAAAGTTTCATTTTATGTTTGACAAATTTTAAATCGACTCACTTTGTAGAAAAATTTGTAAAAAGTTACAAAACCTGATTTTTCATGCTAAATATATGTAATTGCAGATCTGAATGTACTTTTCAATACTTATTTTTTTCATTTTATCAAAAATAAGTTTATTCTTGAGCAAAATTTATATTTTTGGAGCCATCTTGTATACGACTGCACGAAATTAAGATTTGATTATCTCATTTTGGGTTTTAAATAATGCAGAACATTTTATTAAGAATAACTGTTTTTCAAAAAACCATTATCAAAAAATTTTTCCATAGATTGAATAAGTTAACATTATTAAAGGAAACTATGAATATATGTTTAATAAGTGATATTTTTTTGTGAAATATTTTACACTGTACTTATTGTACACAAAATAATAAAAACAAACTTGTATCAAGGTAGTGTGTTGTATTCAAATCATCCAAGATTATCAGAAAATACGTTCAAAAATATTTACCGAAAGGTGAATAATACTTCGAGGAAGAACAGCTCGATAAACCCATCCATATTTATTGAGTAGTCTTTTTTTGAAACATTGTATTATTTATTAGAAAATTCCGAATGTAGTACAAATAAGGCAGTCGATCAATTATTTAAAAGTTGTTCAAAATCCAACGCACGTTAAAACTACAGACCATATAAAATTTAACCGTACAAGTTTTAACAGAGGCTCATATAAGGAAAATCCTGTACTTTTACCGCCAGACGATTCAAAAATTGATACAGATCCCTATAATTTTACTAGAATGTTATAGACTGATGTTTTTAATAAACAAAATTGTTGAGCCTATATTTTATGATTTTAATTTAAGTGAAGTTATCTAGCTGGAAATACTTACACATAAGCAGCCAAATATCCTTTTACAGAATTTTCCGGAAGCCGAATTTTATGATATGATTTATATGAAGGTTGGGTTAAAACTCTGCATATTGTTCTACCCGTTCAAGATCATTGGAATAATTTAAAATTTTAATGGACATTGTTAACAACAATAATAAGTCTTTAAAGAGAGGAGTGGCTTGAAACAAACAATCTGAATGTAATAATTAGAGCATTTTCGATGTAAATATAAATATAAAAAAAATAATGTTTAAAATTCGCTTATTCTAAACATCTAAAAATAACATTCAACTCACATTAGTACATTCTCCAAAATAATTTTACGCAGGAAGTTTATCACGTCCGCAATTTTTACTTCAACCAATCGACTTAACAAAAATTGACCAATGAAAACTGCCCTCTTTAAGATCAGCATTAGCCAAAAAAACGCCACAGACACAGTCCCAACTTTTGGAGAGAAAAACTAGTGTTTGAAGTGTCGAACATAAAAGGAAAAGAAATTAATAAAGAACGGAAAATTAGAGAAGATAAGGAGTCTGATGGCAAAGGAAGATCTAGAAGCGAAATCAGAAAAGAAGATATATTTGTATCACAAATTTTTGGTGAAAGAACAAGTAAGAAAATAGATCCAAGACCAAATACTTATATAAAAAAGAAAGAGATGATAGACAGTAAACAAGTAAATGAATTATGGAAAGACAAGGAAGAAATGCAGAAAATAAAGGAGCAAACAGGAAAAATACAAGAAAGAGAACCAAGAAGAATTAAAAATGGCAGAAAGCTTTATGGAAAAAGCCAACATCTTTTACGACGAAATTTATAATGCTAATTAAGTAAGAAAAAATTAATCAAAATTGCAAAGTAAAAATAAGATAGATATTTGATTAATATAAACTAACTAAATTAATGCAAGTACTGACTAACGTCGAAAGAATAGCAGACAATTAAAATAAGATAAACACAACATAACTGGAAAATTAATAAATAGAAATAAGATATTCTGGTGATATTTCGGTACAAATAATAAGGATAAAATGTAAAGGAGAGAAAAAACTCAAGAAATGAAGGTGTAAAAGGGCAATCCCTTATTCTTATTATTCTTATTATTATTATTATTATTATTATTATTATTATTATTATTATTATTATTATTATTATTATTATTATTATTATTATTATTATTATTATTATTATTATTATTATTTTTTTTTTTTTTTTTTGTCGGTGGAAAATCTTTTATAGACACTATGAGTACTTACTCATAGTAGTGTGGGATTCCGCGCTATGTGTGCTATTACAAGGCTACCCACTAAAAACCACCTTTGTGAATCTCTTTTTTTGCACTTCACGGAACCGCCAGTCGTGACATCTCCATCGTGAAGGCAAAGATTTCCTCAGTTTCTTTTCCTTTCTACTTCTTCCTTATGGTACAGTATATCTCTTACCATTATGCGGACTGCTTCCCAATTCTCTTTTGTTTTTGTCATTAGCTCAATCAGATTCTCTGTTGTTATGTTCTCTCCTAGCTGTATCGTTGCACGGTCTCTTTGCTCCTTCCATCTCTCGCAAATAAATATAGTGTGCTCTGGGCTATCGGCGTGTCGGCAGTATGGACATTCGTCCCTTTCGTCTTTTTTAAATCTTTTTGCATATGTTCTAAACATGCCGTGTCCTGAGAGGGCCTGTGTAATGTAGTCTACATTACGATGTTTGCATTCCAGCCATTTTTTCAAATTTTTGATTAGTCGTTTTGTCCATTGCCCATTCGCAGTGTTTTTGTCCCATCTTTTTTGTCATTTTTCTATTGATCTTATTCTTATTTCTGTCGCTGTTTTTTGTTGTTGGTTTCTGTACATTTCATTTCTTTCTTCTACCATTAGGTGTATTGGTAATATCCCCGTAATAACCTGTAATGCAACTGTGGAAACAGTTTTATAAGCGGCTGCAACTCTAATCAGTGTCTTGCGTTGAGTCTTCTCTAGTAGCAAGCGATATTTCTTTATTTTCAATGCATCCGTCCATATGGGTGCTCCGTATAGTAGCACTGAGTGCGCTACTCCACAGAGTACAGTTCTTTTGCTACTGCTTGGTCCTCCTATCCTGGGCATTAGTCGTGACAACTTACCGATTTTTTCCTCTGCTTTTTGAGCTGTCTTTCTTATGTGCTCACCAAACTTATTGCGTTTGTCGAAATAGACCCCCAGGTATTTGACACTATCTTTCGGCGTGATTTCTACATTTTCTATCTTGAATTTGATTTCTGCTCTTTTCCTTTTTTGAGTGATGATCACCGCCTCCGTTTTCTCTGGTGCTAGTGTCAATTCATTTTGCGCCATCCATCTGCTGATTTTTTCTAAGTTTTCATTCGTGTTCCTTATTAAATCACTTGGTTCCTCTGCTGTTACCACTAACGCTAGGTCGTCCGCAAAAGCGATGGTTTTTGCCCGGCCTACTAGTTGTATTTCTAGTACGTCGTTGTACAGGACATTCCATAATATTGGGCCTATTACGGACCCTTGTGGGACTCCGGCTTTTAGTTCGATCTTGTCATGTTTTGCCATCTGAATGAATCTTTCTCTAAGATATTCTGCTATAATATTAAGAAGATATTTAGATATTCCCTTCTTCTCTAGCTTTTCTAGTATAAGGTTCCAGCTCGCTGTGTTAAACGCGTTTCGTACGTCTAGTGTGATTAGCACATTCCAGCTATTTTTCCGCTTGTCAGCTATATTTTTAATTACATCCATGGCCTGTATTGTTGAGCGTCCCTTTACAAAGCCGTACTGATGTTTGGTCAGTCCTCCCTTTTCTTTTAATTCGTTTTCTAGTCTTTCTTTAACTAGAGACTCGTATAGTTTGCTCATTGTGTTCAGCAGGCACAACGGCCTATATGTGTTTGGTTTTGTTTTTGGTATTAATATTATCTTAGCTGTTTTCCACTCTTTAGGAAACGTTTGTGTTATAAGTAATTCATTGAACACCTTTAATAACCAATGAATGTTCAGCTTTGCTGTTTCTTTCAGAGCTTCTATGGGGATTCCATCGAGTCCTGGTACCTTTCCATTTTTCATATTTTCTAATGCTTTCCGGATTTCTGATTCGGTGAAGGGTGGGGCTATTACTAGTTGATGATTTCCTGTTACATAATGTTTTTTCTTTGTTTTTGGGCTGGGAAATAGCTCTCTTATAATCTGTTTTTTTTGTTTAGCTGGTATTTCATATGGTTTTAGATTTCCTATTTTTTTCATAACTATTTTGTAGCCATCTCCCCAGATGTCACTGTCTAGATCTTGACATAGGTTATCCCATTGCTGTTTCTTTGAAATTCTTATTTGTTTTTTTAGTTCCTTCTTTTCATTCTTGTATTCTTCCATGGCGATTTGTTTTTCTTCTTTCGTTACCGTTTTAGCTTTTAACAGTCTCGTGCAATGTCTTCGTATACTTGTACATTGTTTTTTTTTGACTCTATTTTTTGGTTCCACCAGTACGGTATCATTTTTTTCCCATTTTGTTTCAATATTTGGCTGTTTGTATAGGCTTCTTTTATAATATTACCACATATTTTGTGTGACGTTTCTTGTTCGTGTATCATGTTATTTAGTCTTAGTTCTAAACTTGTTCTGAAAGTATCCCAGTTTATCTCGTAATATTTTTTTTCGCAAGTACTTTTACATGCTGTGGTAATTTCATAGAAAATGTAACGATGTTCTGTTAAGTTTTCTTCATCTTCCACTCTCCAATTAGTGACGTATTTCGCTATTTTCTGGGTTGAGAAGGTGGTATCTATGAAGGATTCTGAGCTGCCTCTCACAAACGTTGGTTTCTCGCCAGTGTTGTGTACAACTAGGTTTAGTGTAGCCACCCAGTCACTCCAGTAATCTCCCCTGGCATTATTTTTTGGCGATCCCCACATAGCCGACTTGGCGTTAATATCTCCGCATATTACTGCTTCTTTTCTGCGCTTAATTATCCGGTCGATTACTTCGTCTACTTTCTCGATATATTCCTCCAGAGCCATATTTGGTGAGAAATAGCAGCAATATAATTCGAATGGTCCTAGTTCAATACACACATATCCCTGACCTCTGCTCACTTTATGGACTACTGTATTTTTTCTTAACAACAGTACGGCTACGTCTCTCCTTTTGTCCTTTATCCATTCCGATCCTTCTGTTATCTTCTTATTTGGTTCACTAACGATTAGAATATCTATATTTTGATGTCTAGCTGAAGAATATGCTAAGTCGTGTGCTGCCCTGCCCCTCCCTAAGTTTGTCTGTAATATCTTAATCCCCATGTACGGAGCCTCGCTCTACCCTGCCATTGCTTAACGAGTTTATCCGTTTTCTTCTAGTATTTTCTACTAGTTGCCTAAAATAGGGGCATTTAAACTGGTCACCTCTGTGTCCTTCAGTCCCGCATCTTTTGCATCGCTCTGTGTTTATGCACCCCTTGCTTTTGTGGCCTGTTTGTCCGCATCTCAGGCATTCTTCGCTACGGTCTATTTTTGCCGCACAGTCCTGAGTTTTGTGCCCAAAGTCTAAACATCTGAAGCATCTTACAATATAGACTCTTTCTTTTACCCCACACTCTATCCAGCCCACTCTCAGTTTTTTTCGTTTAATTAATGTTACTGCTTCTGCCTTTGGGATATCGACTATTGCCGTTTGTTCATCGTGTTTGCCTCGTCTGATCGATTTTATGTCTACATCTGTATCTTTTATTTTAGTTTCCCTTACTATTGCTTGCCTCACTTCCTCCTCAGTTGTAACTGGGTCCATTCCAATTATATACACCGTTGTTGTACCGTTTTTTCTGGTCACAATGTTCACATTTTCAATTTTATTTTTTATTTCATTCCCTAATGTTGCTGCTTTGTCCTGACCGCCCTCTAACGCTAACAAGAGATCGCCATTTGCGGTTTTCTTTATTTTATTGATTTTGACTCCTATTTTCCCGATATCTACTCCTTCTTTGATTTCCTTAATTATTTCTACGTAGCTTTTCCCTTGGGCCTTTACGGTAACAGTGCTTTTCTCCTTTATACCTTTTTGTCTCTGCATTTCCGTCCTATGGTTGGGTGTTAATAATTTTATTTTTACTCCGCTCTTTCTAAAAATATACTCACTTATTTTTCTTACGTACGTCACTTTTAGTCCTTCCCCCAGGACCAGTCGAATATCTTGCGAAGAATTTTCCTTTATCATTTCAAGTAGTTTTCCTAATCGTTCATGTACCGTTTCCATGTTATTAACTCCTTGTTTATCTATGTCCATGGGAAGTAAGTAGACGGCACTACTACTCTCTATACTCTCGCTCTTACTCGTTCTAGTTTTGGCTGTTTGTATGAGGTAATCACATTGTCCCTCATTTCCTGTAATTAGATCGTTCAGGCCTTCATATTTTACGGTCAGCTTGTTAATTATATTGCTTCCACCTGTGTTTCGTGGGTCTACTAGTATCGCGTAGTTTCCTTGTCTGCTTATTTCTCTCGATTCTTCTATTCCTGCTATTTCCGTGGCTTTATACATTTCTTGTGGCCATTTCTCGTCTAGAATCTCTGCGATGCGTTCAAAACCAGTATCTCTTGATAGTACCGTTTCTATTTTCTTTGTCATTTGGAGTCTTCTCTCTTCGTATTCATTTTTGATATCTCCTGTTCCTACTTGGACCGCTCTAGTTTCCATCTCCTTTTCTAGGCTTATAGTCTTATATTTCCCCACTATCATATCTACTTTTTTCCACCCTTTATTAATATCTTTTATCTGTCTTCCCAATTTTTGCACCATAGTTTTTATTTCTGTCTTTGTCTTTGAGCTGGCCTCTGTTAAGTTTCCTAGTTTCTCGATAGTTTTCGTAAGTTCCCGTAATACCCTTTTATAATCTTCAATCTCTTTTCCCTCTGCGTCTTCGGCCAGATTTATTGTAGCTGTCTCTGCCAATTTGGTATTTGTTTGCGAGTTGGTAACGGTTGTTTGATCCAGTTTATCTATTACTTTTTCGCTTATTTCTATTTCTATACTAGGAACAGTTATGTCTAGTTTACGTTTCTTCTCGTTCCTTTGTTCCGGGGTTTTATTACTGCTCCTTCTGTCCTCATCCTCGATATCTGTGTCTGTTGTGAGTTGTCCTGGAGTAAACCAGCATTCTCCTGCTGCTTCTCCTGTATCTGGTGGCGTTCGAGTTATAGAATCTCTTCTCTTGAAAGGGTCATTTGAAGCACCTTCTAGGCTAATACCCTGTCTTCTGTTCGTCTTCACTTCCCATTTCATTTCCTCTAGGTCCCTTATTTTATTTTGATTTTTGTTAATATTATCATCATCTGTATTCGTATTCATTTCTGGATCTTTTTCTTTTTTATTAGTGTTTACGTTCATTTTTATTCCCACGAGTAGGGTAGAATTACAGTCGACTGCAGCAGTGCTCCCTTACTGCAGCAAGGCTATTTACAATGGGATGTCGCCTGGTATCCCAAGGGTATCGTATGTGGCACATTTTCCCTAGTACCTTTCATGTCCTCAGCACGATGACTTACACCTTAACCTTTCGGGGTTTTTTGTAGCAGGTTTTCTCCTTCTTGTTTGACTGTCCTTGGCTTCCCTGCTCCTCTTCGACCTTACCGGCGTGGGTGGCCCTACCAGGAGTGAAGCACTCCCGCCGGCATCGCCCTCAGATTCATAGCAGGTACTGAGCTCCTCTACCACGACAAGGTGACAGTCCAGAGAGGAGATTATTATTATTATTATTATTATTATTATTATTATTATTATTATTATTATTATTATTATTATTATTATTATTATTATTATTATTATTATTATTATTATTATTATTATTATTATTATTATTATTATTATTATTATTATTATTATTATTATTATTATTATTATTATTATTATTATTATTATTATTATTATTATTATTACTACACTCTATTCATTTTCTCTTCTACATCAGAAAGAAAAAAGAAAATCTGCTTTTAAGTATATGATAATGCATTTATTTGATTAAAATAACATATAAATATTCTTAATTTAAGCAAGTACTTTTAATATTATTCTCAGAATATAGGAATAATTAAACTATTTTTTTAAATAATTCGCGAATTATTAATCTACTTTTTCAAATTATCTCCGATTTCAAAATACTAACAAAATCATGTCATTTTTGTGTAACATTAATTAGGGACAAATAAACATAAACAAACATTACATATTGCTGTTTCAAAATTTTAAACGGATCTTTCAATTGTATCTCATTAAAATTTAAATAAACTATAATATATTACAATAGTTACGCCTGATGTTTGTAGTCAACATTTTAACATTCATATACAAGCTTTAACTATGTATCAGACAATATATACAAATGGCTTGAATTTCATACAGAGCTGGTAACATCTGGAAACAAAAGCTCTTGTAGAAATAATACCAACGAAACTTTAATACAATAGTAAGAAATATCACGTTTACTAAAGTCTTGAAAGTACACAATAAAAAAGCCACTATTAGCATTCATACGTATGTGTGTATTATTTAGTTCGAAACTAATTCTAAATACAAAATAAAATAATTAATATAAAAGAGCATAAGTATATATTTATAATTTATTAAGTTCAAATTGTAAATTTTCATTAAATAATTGTATTAACAAATTTAAGATTATCTTAAGAAAATAATCAATAATTGTACTTAAGTTTGTTTCTGGATAGTTGTATCCTTAATAATTAACAAACTAGGAAAATTAATCTCTCAATGTTCTTCAATTCTAGAAGGAGAAAAATATTTATTCTGTTAATTTATCATAGTAAAATAATGTATCTAATTGCCTGCCTTCATGGCTTTTTTGCAGTGTATGAAGAGTGTCTCGTTTGCGGAAAGCTGGTAAAGCTTAAGTGGAAATGTTACGATATTTATGATTCTGGACCATAAAATCTCTCCTATTTGACAAGAAACTTTCAGAAAGTTTCAGAAAATGTTCCTGTAGTGAGTTCTAATGATATTATTATGGGAAATTTTTCACCCTATCTCTAAGTCGGGTATCGTTTTATTTCATTGCGAAGAAGACCTGAAAATAAGATTTTTTCATAAATTAAGCAAGTCGACTTTATACAAAAATATTTTTTCCCCTTAGTTTGAATAAAAATAATCTATTACCAAAATATTTATCTGGTATTAATGCACTTTTAATCTTACGGTTACCCACTTTTTCTGTGACAAATATTAGAATTCTTATATCGATTAAGAAAATGGTTCTGAATGTAATGAAACATTATTGGAACCGTTGGTCCATTTCGTGAAGATTTTTCCAATTTTCTCCTCAATTTTCCACGTTTTTCCATCTCACTTCTTCTTGTTCCTGCATTCACTATCTCTTTCACACGTAATCTGAGGACTGAGCAGGCATGAATAAAAAATAAACGTTATTTTGAATGGGGATGACGGCCGACAATCACTCCAGTTTTCCTACATAAAATAAAATATAAACTAGGTTAAAGGCACGTTTATAAATCGTTGATTAAAATATAAATAATTATAATAAATATAACTAGGTTATAATGGTGAGAACGCCCGCAATATTGAATGGTAATCAAAAAATTTAAATTTTGGTGAAAGATCTGCTAAATTTTATATGCAGAAAAATCGAAAATATGTTTTAAAGTAAACAATGAAAGTGGCATATATGAATTTAAAATTCAAAGCGTTTTTTATCTTTTCAGTTACTCAGTTTTCAATTTGTCACTGTCAGATAAACCGTTTAAATATTTGGGGAAAAATGAGTAAAATTGAATAAAGTTTAAATTTATGGTATATGAGATACATTTATAAACTAAAATTTCGTAATTATATTTAACAAATTCTCAAATAAAAAGCGCGGTTTGCAAATATAGAAATATCGGTTAATGTATGCATTCTGTAGGTTCAAACTACACCAAATATCGTGAAATTCTATATTATGAATGAGGTTTATGATAAACGAAAATATATTGGCTCTATTATGACATTAATTCGAAATATATTTAATAGGCACCGGAAAATCATCCACATTAGACCTTTAAAACAATTTATGTTTATTTTGCAACTAATTTTTGATTTTCAGAATAAACATAAATGAAATTATTTAAATAACAACAATAGTAGGTACATAACAGTAACCATTATTTTAATAATTGTTTAAATATAAATATTATTTTCGGTTTTGTTATATACAAGCAATAAAACGGACCCATTGGTATGCTTTCAACGAATCATTTTATTGGCAACAGCATTCCCTGTATTTGCGGTTACAGCAGTATTTTAAATGCTTCGTTGGTTTTACAATTTGATACGTGATAAAAACTGGAAGCCAATTTTGATAATCCCTCAAGTATTGCAAAATCTAAAAATCCAACATATCCATACATATCCCTCTTGTGTATTATCATGTGCTTTTATCATAGTTCAAAAGATTTTATCCTGATATGTTTAAATCCTTGCAAGTTTGTGTCATAGAATTGTTAACGTAAAAGTCCTTTCATCTATTTCTGTATACATTTTATGTGTTATTATTGTTTAAGGGTAAATAATATGTTGTTGTTTTAATAAAAATTTCTAATATACATAACCAGATTTGTATGGGATAACATCGAATTTCTAAAAACTAAATGTCTCTACAAAAAAAGTCTTTGTAATCGATTCAAATGAATTTTAAACCTAAAAATGTTATGATTCCATGAAATAATTTTTTGTATTTCTAATTTACTAAAAGTATTGCCAACATCACTAATGGTAATGACAAAATTTGCACTTGTTTAACGACTGATAACGTCTCATTTGGCCAGAAGATCCACGTTATAAACAAAGCAAGCATATTTTTATCTCACTTATACATTATTTATTTATTTCTTAAAACCCACACCTGCAACTCGTTTTTCTAAAACGCAATAATTCAGTGTCAAGCCTATAGCATCATAAAGTGCATAAAATCACATAGACAATTCATTCGCTCATTAATTTTAAACCGATAAACATCCCGCTCTAACGTTCCTTTATGAAGTGTAGAAACGTAAGCTCACTACATTTTATCTTAAAATTATTGATTATTTGTAATATATGTAAACTACCTACCAGTAATGAAATGACTTAAATACCAGCAACCAAACTTATTAACATAAGGAGAAGTGAAAAATCCGAGTGAAAACTCAAATTATACTAATATATATATATATATATATATATATCTGTTTCCTATGCCATTTTGTACACACCGGTATATTGAAACCTGAAAAACTGCGAATTGCATTTATAATTTTAGGGAACGTTGTAACGCTTAATTATGAAATACAGCTTAACTAATTTGGAAATCTCGGATTTTAATTTATACTCCAATTCCCGGATTTCAATCCCTATTCCTATTATTAGGAAACTAATCTCTACACCTACCAATTTAAAATAGGGTATCCAAAAAATTTTTTTAAATTCTTATTTTTCTCCACATTGTTTATAAAACACTGATACATATTGGTTAAACTAAAAATAATAACAAGAGACATACTTTTTTCGTATTTTCGTTCAGTTGGAACTTTAAATAATAGTATTTTGTTGTTTTGATGATCGTCATGTTTTGTGTTGGATTTTTTTATATGCATAGAGAGGTATAGAATAATTGCACCTATGGAACAGTGGAGTACTCAAAGTGCGGAAACCGTAAAAGTCTCTCAAACTCATTGGACATTCCTAAAAATCGTCCAAGGTTCAAAGTTGACCACTAGTTAATAGGAACGTTATTTTGTTCAGTTCGCTCCAAAAATAAAAATTTACTATTAGATAAACAGAACAAAGAAGATAATATCAGCCGGAGCAAAATCTAGAATATATAATGAATAGTAGTTTCCATATAAGAGACAAAATAAACAAAACTGCTCAAAAGAGAGCGAGAACAATACAGCAATTGAAACAGAAGTCACCGAACGGGAAGGAATGGAAGTATTGAGTCTGGAATCCGCCTACATTGTAAGGTCAAAAAAGTTTCTAAAACAGGTGATCGCCGAATTCGAGTTTCTAAATGTCGAGGAAGAGCAGTTCGAATACAAGCAGCGAAATCTATCCCCAGAATTATAAAAGAATATTTTAATTTTAATTGGATATAAATATATTGATGTGGTGTTGGTACTTGTCATAAGCCTTTGGAAAGGAAGTATATGAAACCATTCCTATAACAAGAAGAGCCACATAATTCCTTGAAATAGTAGGTATTAATGTAATGGAGTAGCAACTTTCTCTTCCAGTTCTCAAATCAGAAGGACTCTTGTTGGACAACATGCAAAAGTAGAATTAGAATTCATCACGGTGATGCAAACACGACAGATAAACTCATTCAATGTATCTTAGAACAATAAGAAAGACAGATATTTAATTAGAAACATGCCCAAATGCTCAGGGGCATACAATCTAGAGGTAAAATACAAACTACTAGACAAGTTAAAGTGGGTTTGTTCATTATTTTTCAATTGCACCAAAATAATTACATTTAATTTGTTACATTAAAAAATAACATCTGGATTTTAGTTATTAGTAATATTTTAATTTCTTTTATTAAGCTTCATGCACAAATGGTAGTTTTATTTAACAAATATTTTATTTTTGTACAAACAATATAGCAAGCAAAATTAGGATGATGCCATATAATATGGTTGTCTATATATTCCTGTAAGTCTGAGAATAATTCATTCTCTTATATTATGACCTAAAACAAGCATTAGTTGTTACGTCTCCTTTCTCTATAATTCAGAGGAAATAGATGAAAGCAGTACTTTGAGGAAAATTTTTTTATGATTACGATTATTTTTACTGTTGTTAGTGATTAGATACTATACAAACCAATAAAAAAATAAAGTTAAAAAGTAAGTAATATTTCATTTTTATTCATATTTTCTGCTGTTACCTAACTTTACACATAAATCAAAACGATAATTTATTATGGAAGTATCTTTCATAAAACTTTTCGGAGGGTTTATTTTTTTACATCTTTCCATTTATCTATCCCATGCATATTTAACAAAGATGTGTCAGTGGAAAAAAGGTCGATTAAAGTCAACTCTCTACCTTCGCATTTTTTCATTAAAACAAAAAGGTAGCAGAGGTCGTATGTGCCTTTCATATATTTTACTATATTTAAAAAAAATTCTTTGGAATTACTTGAGGCTATTTCAGCAAAACGCTTTTTTTCTTCTTTAAATATTATTATTAGTATCAATAAATTGTAAATGCTCGACACATTATTTTTACGGCAAACATTTCTATAAAATTCAATTTAGTAAGCATCTTTTGATATTTTGGCTGAATTGTCTATGTCCATACACAGTCTCATAAAAAAGTCTTATTATTCAAAATAAAATTACAGGTTTGAAATCAATTTATGTATATGTTATTTTGGATTTTGTGTTTTTTTTAAAACATTATTATGAATGTTTGTTTATTTTATCATCTCATAATTGAATTCATAAAAAAGTACGGATGTATATTTATCTTATAAAAACCTAATTTCACTTTATGTAAATAAATAACTGCTACTGGTATATTGTGTCTTTAACAAGAAAACATGTCTCTTTTCTGATATGTTCAATAATAAATTCATGTTTATGTTATTGCATATTACATATTGTTGTGTACGAATCATTTTTCATATAAAAACAATCACAAAACAAGCTAAAGAAAATTAACCCCGGCATGAGAAGTAACAAGTGATAAAAATTTCACAATAGAGGAGACCGTATTCAAGAGTGGAGGTATTTTGTATGGTATAAATATTTACCAGCTGCTTCTTCTCACGAATCTCATAAACATTTCCTTTATGTTGAGAATAAGCTTATGAAAAACGTATATCCTTACATTATATCTTCACAATAGCACTGGAATGGAACTTTGTGATCTCTGTTTTTATTTCTTTTATTGATCTTAGAATATCCGCGTTCAAAACCGGAATACTTTTTGTTTGCAAAAGTGCGGAATTGAAAAACTAGTTATTTCCTACCTTTCCTTTAAACAGCGCCTTTTTAACCTTCTTTAACATTTGTATTGAATAAGTAACTTTTAAAAAGCTTAAGAAAAACATATTGGATCGTTTTTCTCGTCGTTTAAGAAAATAACGAAACATAAAATACATCGAAATAACAAGTCATCTAACTACAGTCAATATTCTGACTTTTTTGGTGAATAATAAATTGTGGAAGTTCAAAATATTTTTCAAATACATTCGATTTAAATATCATACAGTTCCTATAATATAGAAAAAAGTAGAAATCAGTTACCTAAAGAATAAAATATTTAAATGAAAAACACCGATATTATTTATTAGTTTTGTAACCTAAAAGCCATTAATTTCAAATTTAAAAAATTAAAATTGATCCGGGAATTTCAAAAAATGGTGACTGGAATTTGATGTGATTCCTCCTCTTTAATAGATAGAGCCTTTGTTCTGTAAAATCTAAATATTCATGGAATAAATATAAACCAAAGTGCTTATTTGTTGAGCGCAAGGAAAATATGCCATCAGATTTAGAGTATCGAAGAAAGTTTAGTACAGTTTTAAAATGCAAATTCTAGAGTTTCGTATTCTCTTTATAATATTAATTTATTTAATGCATCTCAATATAATTTGATGGATAAATAGAGAAAATACAGAGATAAAAGTTTTATGTTTTCTGTCTTATAGTGGTTTTAATATCGAAATTATTTTATCTACCTAGTAGTATCTATTTTTTTTAGATGTTAATTTCAATGTATCATTAAAACAAACTATATTTTATTATTTTATAATATGCTATATATCGATAAGATCTTTTTGTATTTTGTTAAGGTTGGATACTATATACATTATAAATTAAATTTTTAATTACTAATTAGAAACAAATTCGAAATTTAAATTTCTCGCAATTAAACTTGTCACTCAACTATCTCTAAAAGAGTTTTAATACATCAAACCAACTACCACGTGTTCAGTAAATTTAAATTTAATTGTATTTTAGGGTATTTTGAAATACTTTTATCTTTAGATCACCCATGAGTTTTAACAATATTCCGGATG